>CAWUFW010006317.1:600000-1172476 GCA_963921515.1 Calotriton arnoldi | reverse complement strand
CAATGGCGCACCGATCGGTCCATTGCGGTACAACGCGCACAGGGGTACAACGCGTACCCGCACACATTGAAAGCAATGGGCCGGCCGGAGGCACCGATCGGTCCATTGCAGTTCAACACGCACAGGGGTACAACGCGTACCCGCACACATTGAAAGCAATGGGCCGGCCGGAGGCACCGATCGGTCCATTGCAGTTCAACGCGCACAGGGGTACAACGCGTACCCGCACACATTGAAAGCAATGGGCCGGCCGGAGGCACCGATCGGTCCATTGCAGTTCAACGCGCACAGGGGTACAACGCGTACCCGCACACATTGAAAGCAATGGGCCGGCCGGAGGCACCGATCGGTCCATTGCAGTTCAACGCGCACAGGGGTACAACGCGTACCCGCACACATTGAAAGCAATGGGCCGGCCGGAGGCACCGATCGGTCCATTGCGGTTCAACGCATCACTGTATATGTGACTGGCATAGGTCAGCATGCCTGTCTCAGATGGACATATGCCAGCCACAGATAGCTCCCAGGGAGTGAGGGGCACACCTACATCACGACAGCCTGTCCAAACCTTATCATAAGGCATGTAAGGCTGCATTTCCTATTGTGTGTATGTTGGTGTACATGTTGTCCTGTGGGTGTCACCTGTGGGCAGCCACCCCCAGGCTGTGCACGTGTTCATGGGGACAGGATCCTGGGTGTTACGTGTACGTGACCACTGTGATGTGCAACTGTTCATATCTGTGCATGTGTCATGGTCACATTTCACAGTGGTGTTTGTGTATGTCATGTCACATACCCCGTGAGTCCCATGTGGGACGGTATGTTTGAGCCAGGGTGTCCCAGTGGCACAATAGTGATGGCCCTCCACAGTCTTTGTGCATGTAGTGTTTACAATGTCTCTGATTTCATGTGCACAATGGGAGACAGTCTCCACATCCACGTTGTGTGTGCATGGACTCTGATGTTGTGCGTGTGTGTCACAGACGTCCATGGCTGTCCTGCCATGGCAAGTGTGGCCACTACCTGTGGGGGTCATGTTTGTTTTGCTGTGGTGTACACATGATACTCCAGGTGATGCCAGTGTCCATGTGGCATTACAGGGTCCCTGGGAATGTGCCTGTCGTTGAGCTGTGGTGCCTAGGGCACATCTGTCCTCACATGTCACTGTGGGGGGTGACTGTGACACAGCATCATGATATCCAATGGGCCAACCTGGGACAAATTGATGCCACCTGTAGGACCGTGTTGACAGATGTTGGCCATGTATGTACCATACATGTCGTTCCCATGATGATGTATGTTGGGATCTTGAGTGTGTTCAATGCCGCATATGTGGGGTGACTGACGATCTTGCTTACTTCTCCTCTGCACTGCAGGGCTCCTGCTGTCCATCGGCCATTCCCAGACCTGGCAACGATGGTGGAACGGGACAGCATCCGACGGTACCGCTTCACCAGGCAGCTGATTGAGGATTTGGCAGTGCAGTTGTCCCCACATTTGCAGCCTGGCCGGCCGTATCCTACAGCGCTGACCCCCAAGGTGAAGGTGATGGCAGCCCTACACTTCTTTGCCACCGGTACCTTCCAACATACTGTGGCGTCTGCTGGTGGGATGTCACAGACCATGTTCAGCCGTGTGCTCCGCGATGTTTTGGCGGCAATGTTGCTCTTCCTGAACCGGTACATCTATTTCCCTAGACTGCGACGACTCACTGACGTGAAGAGTGACTTTTATGCCCTGGGGAGGATGCCGCATGTCATTGGCTCCATTGATGGGACACATGTGGCTTTGGTACCACCACAGGCCCAGGAGCAGGCCTACAGGAACCGCAAGCACTACCACTCGGTCAATGCACTGGTGGTGTGTCTTGCAGACATGACCATCACACACGTGTGTGCCCGTTTCCCTGGTTCAGCACACGATGCCTTTGTGATGAGGAGTAGTCGCATCCCCAGGTTGATGGCACAGATGCAGAACCAGCGTGCCTGGCTTGTCGGTGTGTACTGACTTTGTGCCATTGTGTGTGATCTGATCTGTAGTATTCCGCCCACTTTTCCAAGTCAGCTGATGTGCACTTGTCTGTCCGTAGGTGACTCGGGATACCCCAACATGCCGTGGTTGCTGACACCCCTCAGGAACCCTGTGACACCTGCCCAGATGCGCTACAATGAGGCACATGGTCGGACCAGGAGAGTGATTGAGCGGACCTTTGGTCTCCTGAAGAGCCGCTTCCGCTGCCTGGACAAGACCGGAGGGTCCCTCCCATATGCCCCTGCGAAAGTGTGCAAGATTATCATCGTCTGCTGCATGCTACACAACCTGGCAGTGCGGAAGGAGTTGCCTCTCATCCAGGATGACGATGACCAACATCCGCCACCTGTGGAGGATCCTGGCCTGGACCACGATGCCAGTGACGATGATGATGATGATGGTGATGGTGATGTCCGCACACAGCTCATCACCAACTTCTTTAGCTGAATGTGAGTATCCTGAGGTGTCATGTGAATGATGTGAGTTGGCATGATGTGTGGGTGGTGCTCTGGTGCTGTGGGAGTGTGTCCATGGGCCACTTGACAGGATGTGTGTTGCGATGTGTGGTGACAGGTGGGCTGTACTCCCCAACAGTGTTGACATGCTAACTTGGTTCTGGGTGGGTATCTTGTAACATGTATTGTGCATGAGTTTTGCTGATCTGTCCTGTACTGCATTGCTTTTGACTGTGTGTCATTTCTGTCCTTCACAGGGTACTTTCAGATTCGTTTGGTCAACTGTGTCCACCGACGACGTGATTGCACATCCAGGCTGGTAGCTGTTGTGTCCCTACAGGTGATGTGCGCCACACCCATGGACTTCCTTCCGTCTACAGTTGTTGACTGTGTGCCCGCTACCAGGTGGGGTTACCTTGCATCTGTAGTGGTTACGGCATGTTGCTACTGTGTAATAAACCTGTGCTTCACTTAGTGATGTGCGTTGTCTGTGGTCACACATTTGACTGCCATTTGCTTACTGCACCTGTGGGCTACTTGACTACAACTGGGAATGGGTGTGGTGTCTGTGCATTGCACCGTCTTCCCTGGCAACATCAGTGTAGGCAATGAGTCAGATGGCCTAGGTGTGTATGTGTTGTGTACCCCTGGTGGTGTGTCTCCCTCATATGTGTCACGTTGCCTGTACTCACATGCCTGTGTTGTCCTTGCTGTTGCAGTTCGCATACACAGTGTAATTTTGCAGTTCATCATCCCCATAACAGCACCCACGTTGGAATCACGACAGAGGCAAGTATGGTGTATTAGTGTGTTTATTGTGATACATCTGTGTTAATAGTGCATAGGATGGGTTGTGCTGTACATGAATCTTGCAATCCCAAGTTCCTAGGTGAATTGAAAGTCCAGGTAGACAGGATCCCCAGTATCGGGGCCACAGTTGTCTGACACATTGTTCCAACTTGTACTCCCCATGCAATGTGTGGGAGTAGTGTTGCCATCAACAGGGTGAACAGTCTGTGCACAAAGGCGAAAATCCAGAACAGGTTCAGGCTTCCTGGGAGTTGCGCTTGGCCATCAGCCTCTCACTTTCCCCTCCTCGGACGACCCCTCTTCTTGGGGGGGCCCTCAAGTGCAGGCTGCTGCGGTGCAGGGGACTCTCCGCCAGAGTCCTCCTCCCTCCCTGTGGCAGTTGCAGTTTGTTCTGTACCAGATGTTGTTGGCACACAGGGAGGTGTGGACTGGTTGCTGTTCATCTGGCGGAGGCATTGTAAAATGTCCCTGTGCACCGCCGTCATCTCATGTAGTACATCCCACTTGGACTCCACGCGGGACATGTGGGAGTCCACACGTGACATGTGTGACTCCACGTGGGACATGTGGGAGTCCAAGCGGGCATGATGGGCAGCCTGCTGCTGTTTGATGTCTCTGAGGAGCCCCACTACCTGGCTGAGCTCTCCGGTGCTGGACTGGTACGCATCAGCTATGCGTACCAGTTGTGGGTCTTCATGCACACCAGCAACGTCTGCAAGCAGCGACCTCTGTCTCCCACCCCTCCCACCACCCCTGCTGACATGTGCAGTGTGTGCAGTTGCACGCACAGATGACCCTGGTCCACCTTGGGGGTTGGTGGTGGTGGTGGTGTCCATGGCCCCAGGTTGGTCCAGGGTCACTGCGCTGGTGTTGCTCCTTATTCCGTCCATGTCGGCAGGGATGGTATTCGTGGTGACAGTCGTTGGAGGGGTGGGTGCAGGGGGTGCAGCTGGTGGACCTGCTGGTGCTGCAGCTGGTGGTCCTGCTGGTGCAGCATGTTGACTTGCACCGGATGTGCCAGGTTGTTCATCGTCCGAGGAGGACAGAGGCTGTACGACGCCAGTGAGCTCGGCATCCTCTTGAGCCTGGGACTGGGACTCCTCAGCGTCTGCTGCTGTGTCCCTATCATCACCTGTTTTTGGGAGACACAAACAATGTATGTCATGTTTCTGCAGGCATCAGTGGTTGACACACCTGACAGTTGTGACTGTGCCTCGGGGTGCGGGCCTGTACATTGTATTGTCCTAAGTCGTCACAGTCAGGGGTTGATATTGGTGTGGCACATTGTCCTGCATTATTTGGGCATTTCTATGTATTCTCTGGGGTGTGAACATGGTCTGCATTGATTGTGTTTGGTTGACAGCCAGACCTCCTTCCCACCCACCCACCCAGCCAGTCAGTTATCCCACCATGGAACGTGCTTGCATTGCAGGGAGTGTAAGTTGTCTCTCAGGATGTCAGTCAGTGGTGTCCTGCTGTTTGTTGGTGCACAGTTGGCAGCAGGGCCTTGTGCTCCCCACAGCAGTAGCCAGTGTCAGCCATCTTGTGAGTCCTTCTCCACTCCCTGTGATGTGAGCATGGTTCAGGGTGGTGTTGATGGGACAGTTGTGAGGGTGAGCTATGTCTGTGACTACGACTCCCATCATGCCATTGCCTCCACCCCACTTGCCAGCATTCCCATACTTACTTGCTTTTGTGTGGAGTTCAGTGGGTGTGGGTGTGAGGGCAATGGCAAGATGGCTGACAGTGGTGTCCTGCTGTTGGTTGGTGTGCAGTACCCAGCATGCCCTTGTGCTCCCCACGACACAGCAACAGTGTCAGTCATCTTTGATGGGCCTTTCCACTCTCTGTGGGATGTGCATGCGTGAGTGTGAGCTTGCTGGGCCATGTGGTGGGGGATGTAGGGCTGTGACTACGACTCCCATCATGCTATTGCCTCCACCCCCTTCCCAGCATGCCCATGCTTCCTTCCTTTTGACTCTGCTTCCCTGTGGGGTGGGCTGGCTGTGCTGACAGGATGGCTGGGAGTGTTGTCCTGGCAGTTGTTTGGCTAAGAGTCCCAGGAGTGTCCCTGTGCTTCACGCAACATAACCCAGGGTGGTGGTGCTTTGTGGGATCTTGTGTTAGGATGGAGGGCATTGCATTCTACCAGGTGGGTACTGTGGAGTTTGTGTTGGGGGGGTGAGGGGAGGTGCTGGTGACTATAGTCAGTGCTGCAAGTCCCCCTTCCCACCCAGCCAGCCAGATATCCCACCATGGAACGTGCTTGCATTGCAGGGAGTGTAAGTTGTCTCTCAGGATGTCAGTCAGTGGTGTCCTGCTGTTTGTTGGTGCACAGTTGGCAGCAGGGCCTTGTGCTCCCCACAGCAGTAGCCAGTGTCAGCCATCTTGTGAGTCCTTCTCCACTCCCTGTGATGTGAGCATGGTTCAGGGTGGTGTTGATGGGACAGTTGTGAGGGTGAGCTATGTCTGTGACTACGACTCCCATCATGCTATTGCCTCCACCCCCTTCCCAGCATGCCCATGCTTCCTTCCTTTTGACTCTGCTTCCCTGTGGGGTGGGCTGGCTGTGCTGACAGGATGGCTGGGAGTGTTGTCCTGGCAGTTGTTTGGCTAAGAGTCCCAGGAGTGTCCCTGTGCTTCACACAACATAACCCAGGGTGGTGGTGCTTTGTGGGATCTTGTGTTAGGATGGAGGGCATTGCATTCTACCAGGTGGGTACTGTGGAGTTTGTGTTGGGGGGGGTGAGGGGAGGTGCTGGTGACTATAGTCAGTGCTGCAAGTCCCCCTTCCCACCCAGCCAGCCAGATATCCCACCATGGAACGTGCTTGCATTGCAGGGAGTGTAAGTTGTCTCTCAGGATGTCAGTCAGTGGTGTCCTGCTGTTTGTTGGTGCACAGTTGGCAGCAGGGCCTTGTGCTCCCCACAGCAGTAGCCAGTGTCAGCCATCTTGTGAGTCCTTCTCCACTCCCTGTGATGTGAGCATGGTTCAGGGTGGTGTTGATGGGACAGTTGTGAGGGTGAGCTATGTCTGTGACTACGACTCCCATCATGCTATTGCCTCCACCCCCCTTCCCAGCATGCCCATGCTTCCTTCCTTTTGACTCTGCTTCCCTGTGGGGTGGGCTGGCTGTGCTGACAGGATGGCTGGGAGTGTTGTCCTGGCAGTTGTTTGGCTAAGAGTCCCAGGAGTGTCCCTGTGCTTCACACAACATAACCCAGGGTGGTGGTGCTTTGTGGGATCTTGTGTTAGGATGGAGGGCATTGCATTCTACCAGGTGGGTACTGTGGAGTTTGTGTTGGGGGGGTGAGGGGAGGTGCTGGTGACTATAGTCAGTGCTGCAAGTCCCCCTTCCCACCCAGCCAGCCAGATATCCCACCATGGAACGTGCTTGCATTGCAGGGAGTGTAAGTTGTCTCTCAGGATGTCAGTCAGTGGTGTCCTGCTGTTTGTTGGTGCACAGTTGGCAGCAGGGCCTTGTGCTCCCCACAGCAGTAGCCAGTGTCAGCCATCTTGTGAGTCCTTCTCCACTCCCTGTGATGTGAGCATGGTTCAGGGTGGTGTTGATGGGACAGTTGTGAGGGTGAGCTATGTCTGTGACTACGACTCCCATCATGCTATTGCCTCCACCCCCTTCCCAGCATGCCCATGCTTCCTTCCTTTTGACTCTGCTTCCCTGTGGGGTGGGCTGGCTGTGCTGACAGGATGGCTGGGAGTGTTGTCCTGGCAGTTGTTTGGCTAAGAGTCCCAGGAGTGTCCCTGTGCTTCACACAACATAACCCAGGGTGGTGGTGCTTTGTGGGATCTTGTGTTAGGATGGAGGGCATTGCATTCTACCAGGTGGGTACTGTGGAGTTTGTGTTGGGGGGGGTGAGGGGAGGTGCTGGTGACTATAGTCAGTGCTGCAAGTCCCCCTTCCCACCCAGCCAGCCAGATATCCCACCATGGAACGTGCTTGCATTGCAGGGAGTGTAAGTTGTCTCTCAGGATGTCAGTCAGTGGTGTCCTGCTGTTTGTTGGTGCACAGTTGGCAGCAGGGCCTTGTGCTCCCCACAGCAGTAGCCAGTGTCAGCCATCTTGTGAGTCCTTCTCCACTCCCTGTGATGTGAGCATGGTTCAGGGTGGTGTTGATGGGACAGTTGTGAGGGTGAGCTATGTCTGTGACTACGACTCCCATCATGCTATTGCCTCCACCCCCTTCCCAGCATGCCCATGCTTCCTTCCTTTTGACTCTGCTTCCCTGTGGGGTGGGCTGGCTGTGCTGACAGGATGGCTGGGAGTGTTGTCCTGGCAGTTGTTTGGCTAAGAGTCCCAGGAGTGTCCCTGTGCTTCACACAACATAACCCAGGGTGGTGGTGCTTTGTGGGATCTTGTGTTAGGATGGAGGGCATTGCATTCTACCAGGTGGGTACTGTGGAGTTTGTGTTGGGGGGGTGAGGGGAGGTGCTGGTGACTATAGTCAGTGCTGCAAGTCCCCCTTCCCACCCAGCCAGCCAGATATCCCACCATGGAACGTGCTTGCATTGCAGGGAGTGTAAGTTGTCTCTCAGGATGTCAGTCAGTGGTGTCCTGCTGTTTGTTGGTGCACAGTTGGCAGCAGGGCCTTGTGCTCCCCACAGCAGTAGCCAGTGTCAGCCATCTTGTGAGTCCTTCTCCACTCCCTGTGATGTGAGCATGGTTCAGGGTGGTGTTGATGGGACAGTTGTGAGGGTGAGCTATGTCTGTGACTACGACTCCCATCATGCTATTGCCTCCACCCCCTTCCCAGCATGCCCATGCTTCCTTCCTTTTGACTCTGCTTCCCTGTGGGGTGGGCTGGCTGTGCTGACAGGATGGCTGGGAGTGTTGTCCTGGCAGTTGTTTGGCCAAGAGTCCCAGGAGTGTCCCTGTGCTTCACGCAACATAACCCAGGGTGGTGGTGCTTTGTGGGATCTTGTGTTAGGATGGAGGGCATTGCATTCTACCAGGTGGGTACTGTGGAGTTTGTGTTGGGGGGGTGAGGGGAGGTGCTGGTGACTATAGTCAGTGCTGCAAGTCCCCCTTCCCACCCAGCCAGCCAGATATCCCACCATGGAACGTGCTTGCATTGCAGGGAGTGTAAGTTGTCTCTCAGGATGTCAGTCAGTGGTGTCCTGCTGTTTGTTGGTGCACAGTTGGCAGCAGGGCCTTGTGCTCCCCACAGCAGTAGCCAGTGTCAGCCATCTTGTGAGTCCTTCTCCACTCCCTGTGATGTGAGCATGGTTCAGGGTGGTGTTGATGGGACAGTTGTGGGGGGCAATATGTGTGACTGCGACTCCCATGATGCTATTGGCTACACTGACTTGGCCAGCATACACAGAATTCCTTCCTTTGAGTGGTCTTCACTGTGTGTTGGTGTTGTTGTGGTGGCTACATGTGTGGATGTGTGTGTTAGTTCTATTTGTGCCACTGCCTAGCTGTAGTTGTGGTTGTGTTTGTACATGTGTTGGCACAGTTGGATGTGACTTTTTTGATGGCATGTGTTGTGTTTATCTGACTGACATACACATTTTGGGATGATTCTGTTCTAGTTGCTGTGTAATTGCTATGAGTGCATGGTTTGACTCTCCTCTTGACAGTGATGTGTGTGTTTTGTGGCAGTTTATTGTGTACATTTGTTGTGTACTCACCAGGCTCTGGGATGTCCTCTAGTCCATATACGCTCACTGGCGGAAGGATGGCCCGCACCTTCTCCTCCCAGGGCCTGAGGTATATTGGCTTGGCAGGAGGGCCACTGCCGGTGTGTTGGCTGTTGATGTAGTCTTTCTTGAGCATGTCCCGTACCCTCCTGCGCACGTCATACCACCTGTTCTGGATGTCCGTCTTTGTGCGCCGACATGGTGATTGGGCGTTCACCCTGTTGATGATCCTCTCCCACATCTTGGTTTTCTGCGACATGGGGGTCTGTTGGACCAGAGTGCCAAACAGCTGTGGCTCCACCCTGAGGATCTCGTCTACCATGACTTCCAATTCACTATCTAGGAACTTGGGATTCTTCTTGGGGGCATGGTGATGGGTGGTGATGGTGGGTGATGTGTGTGTTGGTGTGCAGGTGAGGGTGTGTGGGTGTGTGTTGTGCTGGGTGTATGTGAGGTAGGTATTTGTTGGTGTGTTGATGGTGTGTGTCTTGTGTGAGGGATGAGCTGTGGGTGTGTGGTTGCTTTCTCTTGGGTGCTGGCAGTGAAATGGCATTTGCAAAGGCTCATGGTAGTGATTTGTGTCCTTTATATAGGTGGAGTTGTGGGTGTGTCTTTGTTCTCTGTCCCCACCCCCCCAGTATTTATTGGCTTGGTAATTGCTTGTTTGGCCTTTTTTTGGTTGATTTTTCCTTTGTGCTGTTTGTGTATGTTGGAAACGTTCTTGTGACCGAGTCGGACCCTGCATTGGTCTCGTACGGTGTTTTCCGTGTCGTTCACGCTGTGTTTGTGCAGTTTTCTATGCTGCGTACGCGTCGGTCGCGGTGTATTGTGTTGCTTCGGCTCGGTTTTGTATGCGTGTCGGTCGTACGGCTTGTCCTCCGTCCGACTCGGTTGTGTTTTCGCGCCTTGCATCGTACTTTGCGGTTTGGAGTTGGCGGGTACGATTCGGTCGGATTTGTTCCGGGTGCGTGTCGGTCGGTTGGATTTGCGTGTTTTTCCGGCCGGATTGCTATTTTCCGAGCGGCTCGGTCGGTCGGCTTGGTTTCCTAACGTGTCGGTCGGATTTATCGCGGCTTGCATCGTACTTGGCGTGTCGGGCGCCACTGGTACGTGTCGGTCGGTAATTTTTCCGGCTCCGTGTCGGTCGGTGCTTTTTCCGGCCCGAATCGGAATCGACCCCTTGGTCTCCATAGATTTGGAAAAGGCCTTTGATTTGGTGGATTGGGGGTACCTACTGGAGGTGCTCAGGGTGGCCGGATTTGGACCGCAGTTCAGACGATGGGTACAGATCTTATACACGGCGCCCAGCGCTAGAGTTCGGGTGGGACACAGCAGGTCGAGAGAGTGGCAGCTAGGGAGGGGGACGCACCAGGGCTGTCCTCTCGCTCCACTTCTCTTTGCATTAGCAATAGAGCCCCAGGCGATTTGGGTGCATGGGGACCTGAACCGCTGGGGAATCAAAGTTGGTGGAACCTCCCATATTATATCACTGTACGCGGATGATGCGTTATTCTATGTCTCCTCACCACAGGCGGCGGTACCAAGGCTACTACAGGTGCTGGAGGGGTTTGGAGGGTGTTCGGGCTGCGACTTAACAGGTCGAAATCATTGATATTCCCCCTTGGCTCGTTGGGCGGGTCACTCTGCGGAATCTCTTCCTCAATTGGGCCTGCGGTGGGAGATGGAGCACTTTAGGTACTTGGGCATAAAGGTGGCAAGAGAGGACTCACGGATATTACAACTTAATGTATACAGGACGATAGATGCCCTAAAGGAATCAGTGGAATTTTGGAACACTCTTCCGCTCTCCTTAATGGGCAGGTTGGCAATAGCCAAAATGGTGGTGCTGCCTCGCTGCCTTTACATGTTACAGAATGCTCTGTGTCCCATACCCAGGCGAATATTTCGGGCCCCGGACTCTATTTTGATAGACTTGTACTGGGCAGGATGTCGCAGCAGAGTGGCGCTTGCCACGCTGAATCGCACATATAAGGGGGGCAGACTTGAGGCTCCCAGATTGGAGCTTTACTACTACGCTGCACAACTACAGCACGCCGCAAAATGGTTCGCCGAGGGGGACAAATGGGAGAAATGGCTACTCCAGGATAGAGTATCAATTATTGACCTGCCGTCTCTGTTTTTGGAGGGCGTGGGCACATCTGAGGCAGGACCATATTTGGTTAGACAGACTGCGCGCATCTGGCAAACATTTGTGGAGCGAATCTTGAGACACACCCCATTCCATCGGGATTTGTCGTGTGGGATCTTGCGCCGGTTAGAAGGGTGATGTTCAATAGGTCATATCGGCTGTGGCGGGAGGGGAGCTGCGACATGCTTGCGGACCTGTACCCAGGCGAGAGCTTTATCACATTTGAACAGGCTTGTAGCGACTTTGGTCTGGGGCAGGGACAATACCTACAATACGCCGCGTTAGCTAATTTATTTAAAGAAATTTGGCCCACGTATCCTTCGATCCCACAGCTTACAGACACTGGACATCTTACTTACGTGCGGGACGGGTAAGCGCACTGTATCATTGCTGTATAGGGCAATGAGGGCAGACGCCAGTGCTCCTCCTCCTGGGGCATTCGCAGCTTGGAATGCGGACCTGGAGGAACCTCTGGAGGACAGGGACTGGAGGGTGTAGGTGCTCTCACGCATACGATATCCTGCAATGCCCATTTACGGTTAATCCATTACAATTATACACATCGCACATATATGACCCCAGAGAGAATACATCGCATGGCCCCCAATAGGCCCAACTCCTGTCCTAGGTGCCATAAAGAAGGAGCTAATTTTCTGCACTTGGCTTGGGAATGTCCTGAGGTCAGTAGCTTCTGGTCGGAAGTGGTGGCGCGTATAAGAGGCAGCGTAAGTAGATTGACACCCAACCACTGTCTACTAGGGCAGATACGAAAACCTAAAAAGCAGAGTAAGATGGCATATAGGCTACAGCAACTACTTTTGGTGCTGGCAAGGCACAGAATCGCCATTGTTTGGATGGGGATGAGGGGACCCGAGATCTCGGCATAGATTCGGGATGTACGTGAGTGGACGCTAGCTGAGGAGATGCACATGAAGAGGTGTTGCAGTGATGAAAAATTAGAGGATGACCTAGGGCTATGGAGGGAGCTTTGTCATGACCTACTGGCCGACGGCCTTCAGGCATGTTCCCCAAGTGCATCGGTTGGGGGAAGCGCCGTGGGTGCTGAAGGGAAGGGGGACTAAATGCCCCTAATACTTGGCTATAGACTTTGGAGTGGGAGGGATTGTGAATAGGCCAATGTCTTGAACTGTAACCACTGAAATGTATGACTACATGATCTTTTCGCCGGTTTCGAAATGCACACCTGTGTTATGTTAATATGTAAAATCTTAAAGTTTTGAAAAAAAAATCTTTTGCTGTAGGGTGCCCATGTTTTGTACAACCTTTTGTAGTTATAAATAAAATAAAGAATACAAGACTTTGTTTGTTCTCGCTTTCATTAATGTGTGAGTTTTAAAATAATTTTTCAATCTTTTAACAAACTCTTGCTTGAGGCTATGTTCTAAAACTCAACATCACAAAAACACTGCTTGAAAGTTGAAACTGAGGTGAAAATTACGACCAATAAAATTATAAACTTTGGCTAGTTCCCATTTTAGATCCAGAATAACCACATAGAGGGAACACATGAATCTGCCTTTGAGGTTCTATTTTGTCATCTGAAAATTTGGGATTCTGGCCATTTTTCCCCAATTGAGCTGACAAAATACCAGCACCAGAAACTAACATTATCATTTAAAACATTCATGAAACTGTTACAGCTTTTGAGTTAGTAAAATGCCATCCATGTCCACTTGCATCAGAATAGAAATGGATACTAGGTAGAGAAGAAGATGTCATTCAGTTCCTTCCAGGATAACGTCCTTTCCACCTTTGCACCTCATCCTCAAAAAGATGTTGCAGTCCGGCAATTGAATTCTCGTCTCAGACACAAAAGAGCAGCACTGTCTCCTACTCACATTCTGTAACCTCAGTTCTATGCGTAAAAGTGTCGAACTTTATCGAATTCTATGTGCTAATACATAGTTGCTAATCTTGATATCTTCCTCAAGAAGTTGCCACATTGTCCCTCCCTGCTTAGTGGCAGCCAGTGTTATTTTAAGTGTCTGTAGGGCCCCGGGAAAGATATATTTAGGGGGGCACTGTCTGGAACTAATTTGGAATTGTATTACTCATTTCCTGCTACCTCAAGCCCGCATGATGCCAAACAATGCTAAATTATATGTCAAACTTTAACAGGGTGACACAAAAACAGTTGAAATAGGTCTTACCTTCCACCTCAAAAATCCTTAAGATGACACGGAGTAGAGACAGAGGTAGAAGTAGGCAGAAAGTGAGAGAGGTTTGGACAGAGAAATTGCGCAGCCAGAGGTCAAATAGAGTCTGTTCACTTTCAAGGGGGGCCCTTGGAAGGTGGGGGCCTCAAGCAATAGCCCGCTTTGCATATGTCTTAAAACGTCTCTGGTGGCAGCTGGTGATCTTGGAAAATGGGGGTGTGTAATCAGTGGGCGTAATTACAGAGAGCAAGGGGAGCAAGTAATTTTGGCATTTTTGAAAGCGAGTTTGGAGCAGGCTGTTCCCAGGGAACTGTTTTAAAAAACTGGAGTTAAACAACACATTTTACGGCACATTTTAAAAATAGATTTGCTTAACAGCAGGTGGATGATTTGAAAGGCTCTCAAGAACTGTTTTTGAATACATTCATGATGTACCCAGCAAGTTTGACCGTAGTCAACGGTTTTGCAGGTTTGCATGTTTTAACAAAACTTTGAGCACAAGTTCCTTAAAAAGTGTCTACAAAGCCATAGGATATGCAGGTAATTCCGAAAATGCATTTTCACACTGCACGAGGCCAATTAGGATGCGCCCGCCACAGTGGCGGGCGCATTCTGGCCTTTAACATTGCGGACGGTGCTGCTGGATGCATGGTTTGCATTGCCATGCACAACGTGACAGGCACCGCGCGGTGCCTGCCACCTTGTGTATGGCAATGTAGGGGGGTACCATAGGTACCCCCCAAGTGCAGCCCCCCACCCCCCCGGGGGCCCGTAACGGGCCCCCAAAGCAATTTCCGCCGGCCTTTCCATGGCGGCATCGTCGCCGTGGAAAGGCCTATAAATTTGCACATCATGATATGGATGGCGGTGCCTGCCCGGCACCGCCACCGCCACCATATTATGCCCCAGATCCGCACGGCAGGCAATCGTAACGATTGCCTGCCGGCGGAAAAGCAGCAGACGGTCTTTCCGTCCGCCGCGGTACCCCCCGCCATACTAATATGGCAGGGGGTAAATCAGGTGCAGATGGCGGGCGATCCGCCCGCCATCCTATAAGGCCCCTAAGATCGAGATAGTGATTATGATTCAAACATCTGCTTTAAATATGCATTTTTAAATCTAATACATTTATTGCCAAAGTCAGCTTGCCAGTGTATGAAAATATGCACGTTTTGCTGACAAACAGATGCTTTTCATTTTGGAAATTAACCTACATTTTCCCAATCATAAGCTTATCATTGTCATTAAAAAATGCAACATTTTGGGCCTGAAATTCATTTTTTTCATTCTAAGTAAATGCATATTTAGTTCCCAAACATCAATCTCTAATTTTTATCAATCAATTCCATTTCCTGCTCCTACAAATAGAATGATTCTACCTTGAATGCCCATGAATCACCAGGGATGGTCACAATATGCTTAAAAGTACTGCCTTTATTCCAGGTCAGTAAGTAAGTAATTTATTGTACGAGCTAATTAAAACCTTTACAAAAATCGCTCGACGGCGAAAGATCATGAAAAATAAAAAATAAAACCGCAGTTACATCATTTATAGTATCCAACAATAAAAAGAGATATGGCACAGTTTATATTAGCTACACAGCATGTTCCGTTCATCTGGTTTGTACCGTGCTCAAACGGAGTATCAGTTCATCCGATATGCATTGAGCGATCCTTGTTTACCCTTATGACAGTCTTGTAAGGACCCTGTGGCGTTTGTGCGTAGATAAAAAAGTGCCTTTGGGTTACATATATTTTAAAATAACAAACTATTTTATAAAAGGATATTGACATCATGTAGCAGCCTCGTCGTTGAATTTTATAATAAGGATACTGCGGATCCATAAAGTGCCAGGTGCCCTAACATTTACCAAGAGAATAGTTTTTGATATATTAAAAGGAAGAGTGCCAGTTCCGGGAAATGGTGAGCCCGTATTCATAAACTGCTTATTGTGCACCAGGTCCCTTCATTTTTTCCTCTACCATCCCCATGAATTGCACGAACCGGCACGCCAACTGTAGATCTCCTCCTCCAAGGCAAGCCGTCACTGCTTGTCTGCAGGATCTTATCTGCCTGGTGTTCAAGATTGTTTTCAAAAGCTTTCGTCGTTCAAGGTCCAGTTCTCAACAGGTACATAATAGGTGCGTGATGCTCTCTTCTGCTTTCCCGCAAAGACGGCACTTAGTTGTTTCCGAGGATCGCTTCCATGGTGGAAGGTGCAGCAGGACGGGAAGGATACCCATTCGGGACCAAAGATATTTCTCTTTTGTTTTCCTGTTGAAGCCAGCACCTAGATAATTTTACGGGAGAGGTCTTGTGTAGCTCTGCAGCACGCACCATCCGTGGGCCCTTTCTCTGAGCAAATCTTTATCCTCAACTACTGACAGCCTTTTCACTAACTTATTTACCAATAGCTTAAAGCTATTTTGCTCTCCTGAAGTTGCCCGGAGCTCCTTCAGGCCTAGGCGGTTTATAGATGCTGACAGATAGTCCCTTGCTATGCAGGCCTTGCTTGTGTTTATCTCTTTCCATAGGTAGAAATTCAGAGAACTTTGTTCTGACCTTCTGATACTATGCCAACATTTCACGTAGGCGCCATTTCGAGATATTTTTTGAGATTGTAGACCGAACTCCAGCCTAATTTGTGTGGGAGAGACATACTTTGGGAGCCTGAAAATTATTTTTACAGATCTCGACAGGGCACGATCCAGGGTATCCCCGTCTCTTCCCGTTAGGCACTCGCTCCCGTAGGTGATTGCTGGGATTAGCTTTGCTTGTAGAACCTGTAGTAGTGGGCTGAAGCTTGGTCCGGCGGTTTTAAGTTTGAGAGATTTTAAAGCTACCGATATTGAGTTGCCTCTCCGTTTTATGGCTTCTTTTTGTGGTTTAAAGGTACCCTTGTCGTCAATTATCACCCCTAGGTACTTGTATTCAGCCACAACTTCCATGGGTGCACCTGCCAGGTACCACTGAAACCTAGATGTGTTCTTTTTCGGGTTGAAACGCATAACCTTCGACTTCTCTAAGTTGATCGTTAGACCATTAGATGCTGCGTGGCTGATGGTTGTGTTTAGCAGGTGCTGAAGCCCAATTGGTGTTCGGCTAATCAGCACGACGTCGTCGGCGTACAGTAGATTAGAACGTGACAGCCCCCTGGCCTGGGCGCGTGTGAGGTGCTGTTGTTTAATTCTGAAGAGAGGTCAGCCATAAACAAGTTAAAAAGCATAGGGGCCAGTACACACCCCTGTTTCAGTCCCCTCGTTGTTGGTATTTTCCTTGACAGGAATTCACCGGTTCCTAGCTTTACTTGAACCCACGTGTTGGTGTGTAGGAGAATTATCTGCTTTAATAGTGCTGCTGGAATTTTCATCTTCTCTAGTTTGGCCCATAGTTTGTTCCTGTCAATACTATCAAAAGCTGCGGAATAATCAATGAAACAAAGAAAAAGGGGGAGTTTTGCGGCTTTGACGCCGTCCATCAGTAGCGTCAGGGGGAACAAGTTTGTGATGGTCCCAGTGCCTTTGCAGAAGCCTGTCTGGTTAATGGGAGTGAGCGATTTTTCATTCGCCCATACTGTTAATTCATCCAGGATGAGGCCAGCGTAATATTTTGCCTCAACATCAATTAAAGGTACGAGTTGGTAGCTGGTTGCTTTATTCTTATCTCCCTTCTTATAAATTGGGGATATTATGAAGCCTTTCCAGGAGTCTGGTATAATGCTCCCGCCTCTTATGTGTTTAAACACCAATAGTAGCACGGCCGCCCAATAGTCCGGATCAGTTTAAAATAATATTGGGGGGATCCCGTTGGGGCCCGGTGCACCCTCCTGCTTGCCTTTGGCTACTCGGTTTTTAATCTGCAACGTCGTAAAGTGAGGGACGCTTATTGGTGATCTGCTGGTGTTTTCATAGGCACTCCGCTCTTCGGACTGACCCAACCCCGGTTTTGCTATAGCGGGGCTTTCCTCCTCTGAGTTAAAATGTTCCAGTAGGCGGCCTGCCCAAATTTCCTCCGTTAGATGAGAGTTGATACCTTGCACGTTGGCATTACCTAGGTTGTTTATTGTTCGCCAGAATCTTGCGCTTTGATCTGTCTTCGTGTCATACAAGAGCTTGGCCCACAAGGGGTCTTCTGCTTTCCTTTTTGCTTCCACAGTCAGTATTATATCAGGGTGAAGAGCATCATGCCATGGACACATCTGGAATTCCAGGACTACACATTATGCCAGAGCTACCATTAAAACAAAGGTGGACACAACTTTGCCATGGGTGCCCACAATAGGCCAGGAATTACCACAATTTGCCAAGCCCAGCATTATACCAAAGGTGGTCAGTAGCCATGGATGCCCGCCTTATCAAAGCTTTTCAAGCATTATGCCAGGGCAAGCAATTAATTATCATGCCATAGCTGCTAATTATATGTGAAGAATTTTCATTAATATGGTTAGGCCAGAATTTTACCCATGGTCGAAATTATCATGAGGTCAGTGCCCACAGCATGGCAAGAATTAGCATCAATATTGAAGGGTATGCATTTTGCCAGTGATTGGCACAATCATGCCATGGATTTCCTAAATATTTCAAGATGTAACACCAATCTGCCTGGGCCAGAATGTTGCCAGGGGTGGGCACCATCATGCAATTGGTCTTTTGGGTATGTTAAGAAATATTTACCAATATGCCAGAGTCAGGATTTTGCCAAATTTGAGACCTATGATACCATGGATGGATACCTACAATATGCCAATAATTACCACCAATTTTCAAGGGCCTTTACACTGACACACACATACACACACATGCAGCAAAAACAGAATTCATTTAAAAAAAAATACCTTTATTGGCATTTATATACAAAAAAATCATATATTTGACAGAATGCAGCACTAGGTATCGCCAAGGAGTGTGTATTCAAACATAGCCCATTTTGTATACAGAGACAGTGTCCTGCCAGCAAATCATACAATGAAAACAGGAAAATGTGGCATGTGAGACAGTTTGGATAAGTGCCCAAGTTAACATAGTGCATCCAATCTTATAGAGGACCAGTCAAAATGCCCGTAGTAAAATAGAACAAACAAAACCCTTCGTCTGATGCCGCTCCAGGAACTTGCCTGGAGAGCGGCCGGGTGGCATGTCAGAGGCTCTTCGCTAGCATGACGTGCCAACATGTCAGCATGTGGGGGCAGGAGGGGGGTAATGAAAGGCTTTGACGCTCTAAGGGAGACGCCCCACTACCGGCACCATGTGATGTCCAGGCTCGACCCAGCACAGTGAGTAAATACAGGATTTGCCCCAGTTTACCTTGAGGCCTGTCATGCCTTCAAAAAGATCAAGCAGGTCATAGAGGGCCGGTAGGGTAAGTGCGTGGTCCCTTAAGTACACCAAGACATCATCCGCATACAAAGGCATGGTGTACCAGCCCAATCCCACCTTGATACCCCATGCCGGGCCCCTGGTGCGCAACTGAACAGCATGCAGCTCCATGGCTAGCGCAAAGATCACTGGGGACAGGCAGCACCCCTTTCGGGTCTCCCTTCCGATGGGAAAAGAATGTGAAATCTGACAGCCAGTGTGGACTCTCGCCTGAGGGGTGGTATACAGTATCTTGACCCATTGCAAGAAGCTAGGGCCCATCCTGATTGCTTCCAACACTCGTAGCAAGTAAGACCAACTTAGCGTTTCAAACGCTTTTTCAAAGTCCAGGGAGACCACCACTGGAAGGTCAGCCCCCCCCCCCTGGATACAGTGTCCATGATATGGCACAGATGCCGAGTTTTGGAGTGTGTCGCCCATCGTGGCACAAATCCACATTGGTCAGAGTGGACCAAGGAGCCAAGCACCAGTATCAGTCTGTTGACGAGGATCCTACTTCATATTTTATAGTCAGTGTTCAGCATTGACAGCTGGTGATAAGAACTCACCTCGAGAGGATCCATGCCCAGTTTAGGGAGCACCACTATGAAGGACACACGGAGAGTGCCAGGGAAAAACAGAATTCATGACCTCTTTTTTGTATTTCTCTTTGGCTGGCAGGTTGTACGGGTTATGCTGTGGCGGGCTCACCGCTCTCTCTTGGCCTCCAAAGGTCTGCACCACTCTACTCTCTCTGTTCACACATTTTCACATTTCAGAGCAGGCCCTGCATTACATATGCAGTGTAATGAAACAAGGGGGCATGATGGCACCTTGTGCTGCCAATCACAATGTGATTCATTTGAACTGCCATTGTTGCACTCTTGTACATTGTTGCTTCCATAACATGTTCTATGGGGATACCAACCTATTATTTCTTGAAAAATGTGCCTGCTGTAACGTGTTTTTCACTTTAAATATTTTGATTTGAGAAACAATAAAATAGCAAGTCAGAACCGATGTTTGCCTTATTGTATCCTCTTATTATAAATGTATTTATGAAGCGTATATCCCTTTAACGTTCCAATCTCCAGTATAGCGCATTGAAACTATATTTCAAATCCATTGAACAAAAAAATAACCTAGACCAAGTAGTTTCTCTAAGTCGTTGAGGAAATGAGGGCAGAGAGGGTAAGCGAGGAGGGTACTAAAACTTTAAAATACACCTGCCCTCGCGTAGTCAGTTGTGTCCTCAGCCACGTAGCGCCTCACCCGAAACTCTGACTACTAAAATACCTATAGAACTACTGCATTCAACTTAATCCATTTTCACCAGATTTATTGACTCACGTTTAATCTCACTGTGTTTCCTTTGTTCGGAATCAGCCTCTGCACACTGGGACCTCATCAACTACACATCATTGTATGTTAAGCAAAGCCAGACTGTGTTCTGAACAGAAGCCCGCATGTCCACCAAAGTCAGGCCTTTTGATGAATGTGCGAAACTGCACAATGTATCAAGAAAAGTAAGTGAAATCTTGTTGTTTTTTACCGCATTATGTGGGACAGATCTTGCATAAAAAAGCCACAAAAGATACTGGCAGGAGACTGGTTCAGTCAGAAAATGCTTTTCTGCAGGGACCAGTCTCTGTGGACTAAAATTATGTCAAATCTTGTAAGGTAAAATTTGCAAATTTCACATCAGCACAGTCAGGAGTGTTCAGCTTCACCTAGCATACTCACTAGACTGATCCTATTTTACCTCACTCTTCTGCTGAGTCATCACAGATTAGAGAACAACGGCATGTGCTTGCACCTTCACCCGAAGACCTTTTGTCTGGGTAACAGACCCTTTAATAACAAAGCCATCCGGAGTGCCTTCACAAGGCAATTGGGGTCCTTCATTATAAGGCTGATACCATTCACCATGTTGATACTAGTAAGTGAGGAGCAGTCCTCAATTAACTTTCCAATGCTTTCAGTCATGTTTGGTCAATGCTGTTTTCCTCCACTAAACTGTTACTGAGGGCCCCTCTTTGCTTTCTGCTGTCACCTTCCCTTTAGCAGATCCCATCTTCCTATGTAGGCTGCCATAGAATTCATCAGCAGTTGTTTTCTTCTAGATTGTCTCTGGGTGTCTTTGTGAGCCAAACTGAATTGTATTTAGTTATGTGCCCACCGGCAACCACCGGCTCATATTAAGCACTGCTTCTCCCTGCAGTCCTGGAATCTGAGCTATGATGGGCCTGAGCAGAAGGGAGCTTGAGCTCGGGTGTGGATGCTGTAGTGAGAGAGTCGGCTCTCAATGGGTAAAACCAGCGGCTGAGAGCACGGAAAGAGACTGTTCACCATCTATCCTCCACTGAGGAGTGGGGTCCTTCGAGAATGCTTGATTCCACAGTCCTCCCCATTTGCAGCCTGAAAGTGAAAATCATAGGAGAGTTGGAGCCCTCCCAGCTCATACCCTCCACATTACTCAATGCTCAGCTCTGCAGCGAGGCAGCAACTTGGCAGGGCAGCAGGAGTGCAAACCTCACTCCAGGCCAAGCTGGGCATGTTTCTCCTCCGAATACCTGGATTGAAACGTGTCAAAGGCAACACCTGGGCTAGCGAAGTTGCTCCGTCAGCGGCGGGTCATCCATTAGGGCAGAGGAGTGTCAAGAAGGTGAAAAATAAAATGTCAGTAAACTGAATTTATTACCAGTTTATTTTTCCCTTTCCCCAGAGCGAGCCGGTGTTTGGGGGCGGGGCCACTGCTGCTGACTGGCAGCAGGGGAGTGGTGCTCACTCCACCAGTTTACACTGCGCATGTCATTTTGGCTGGCTGGCTGTCTTGCGATGGCAAGCCTGATATGCACAGTGTAAACCTCTCCACCCAGCCAGTGGCTGCAGGAGCGTAGAGGCCGCCCGCTCCAGCCAATCTTGGTGCTCCTCTCATGCTCCTGAACATTATCGACAGCATGAGAGCAGTTTCGGAATTAGTGCAAAGAATTCAATTGCTTCAAGTTCAGACTAGCACAGAGTGTCTGAAGCAGAGGACCAGAACAGGGGAGCCAGCGTAGTGGGTAAGTACATTTTTATTTTTTGAATGTATTTCTCACTGATAAGCACTGTACCTCGCACTGCCTTCAGCCTTAATGCCAGAGCTCTCAGTCGTGGTTCGTTATAAACACTGTTTATAACGAGCCATGACTAACAGCGTTGGCGTTGTCCTTGAAGGCATGCTAGTCAGTGGTTGGTTGCCTCACCAAATATTTGGGTTACAAGCCGCCACTGAGCTTTGTGCAACATAGAGGGAGAGGAGGGATCTCTCAGCACCACAACACTGTTGCTCTATCTTTATTATAGCCATTTTATCATTATATATATAATCTTTATTGCTTGATTAATTAAAATCATTGCAATCACATCTTACAACTCCAAGAAAAACACATTTACATTACAAGCAAAACATCTTCTCATCACGTAATAATAAAAAAAACTGTCCCATAAATACAATTTAAGAACTTATCAATAAACCCAAATCTAACCACCTTACATCCTTAATGACAGGATATTATTGCACATTTTACATTTTAAAGTGACGGCGTGCGTTGCATACTATCTCCATATACATGACGGAAAAATATTCTAACAAATAACCATTCATTTCCACTATGAAACACTACACATGTTATATTTCAAAGTGCTAATGGTAAAGTGCAGAAGTGACTAAAGCGGAGAAGTTTCTATTATACATTTCTTGCACAAATTACCTTTCAAAGTGCTAATGAACAATAATTGCAACGACCATCAGTATCAAAACAATAAAAGTGCATCAATTTACTGTGATGGTAACCCAACTATTGTTACATTTCAAATTAATACCCTCGCAACAAAAGTTATTAGGTGATAAAATTTATGAGCTGATTAAAACTGTTAGTCACCAAAACCATAAAAATAGTGGAGATCTGCCATATTGTATTAAACATTTTTCAACTGCCATTAAAATTTTTCCCAGTTGACATAATAATGGAACAGATTCACCTAACATGATTAAGGCCTGTCGAGCAGATCTCACGCCACTCATCAAAAAGTAAGGTCTCAAAACTAAACGTCTAAGATTAATCAGCTTGGGGCATACACATACTATATGTACTAGAGTTTCCTGTGGCCATCCACAAAATCTACACTTAGAATCCGGCCTCTGCTTGATCCAAGATTGAGTGCCCTCCTTTGTTGGGTTTATTCCCATACGTAACCTTAAAAACGTTTTTTTAAACTTCGCAGAAAAGAAAACATTCAGATACGGCTGAACACGCAGGGATTGGTATGAATTAATCACATACCATGCATGATTTTTCTCAGCTAATGCATTTTTATCCAATTTAAACGATTCAGCTTTGATATGCTTTTTTAAATTAACTTATAATTGGGCATTTTCGAATCTCACAGTGCACTTTGCAGGCCGATATCTTGTAGGGAAGTTAAAATATAGGATCTCCATTTAGCCGCATAGACAGACTTGTCTATTTCTTGCGAACAAATATTCCCTAAAGATGCAGGGGCTGACGTTGACAATGCGACCATACATTTAAAAAAAGCTCCCTTTGATACCAGACTCTGTCTCTGGAGACCAAATTCCCAATCTTATTGCTGCTTGACACACTGACCTGGCAATCCCAAAAGTTGCTTTGAAGACCTTGACAATCAATAGGTCAAGCACCTTCACATCTTTCCCTCTAGTAATGGGGGAACCATAAATGAGGGTTGGTTGTAACTTGGCTTTGATTACTTTAAGAATAAACTCATATGATTGACAGTTCAGTGATTTTTTTAAACATTTAAAAGCATGGATCAAGGTCACAGCCTTGGCCCTTAAATCCTTAAAGTGAAATTTAAAAGACACACGATTGTCAAACATCACCCCTAAGTATCTATACATTTTAACAATATCAATTGTACCTGCTCTGGCCTTCCAGGAATTAAACTTCTGTTTTTACTACACCAATTTTCATTACTTTGTTTTTTTTAACATTCAGTTCAAGGCCATTCTGTTGTGTATAGTCATCAAAGGCAGTAATAAGTCTTTGTAGGCCGATAGGAGTATGACTCACAAGAATTGTGTCATCGACATACTGGAGGTAACTAATTTGCACCCCCCCCATCCTAGGAACATGCCCATTAACAACATCCAAATGCTGAGAAAGATCTGATAAGAATAAATTAAATAAGCAGGGGGCAAGGACACAACCCTGCTTTAGGCCATTATATGTTCTAATCTTCCTTGATAAGGAATTGCCCTCCCCCAGCTTAACTTGAACCCAAGTGTTGGTATACAGAAAAATAATAGCTTTCAACAATTTCTTTGATATGCCCTGATCTGACAGTTTTTTCCATAACAGGTTTCGTGGCACAGAGTTGAAGGCTGCCTTAAGGTCAATAAAAGCAATATGTAAATTTTGTTTATTCAAGACAGCCCTCTCTGCAAGTAAGATTAGGGCCAACAAATTTGTAGTAGTAGATTGTCCTTTCCGGAAACTAGTCTGATTAAATGGAATAATACCCTCCTCCATAGCCCAATCTTCCAATTCTATCAGAAGAGTAGAAGCAAACACCTTTGCATCGACATCAGTCAACGAGATTAGTCGATAATTAGCAGGATTTGCCACCGGACCGCTTTTATAAATAGTTTGCACTATGCTGCCTTGCCATGATTCTGGGACAACCCCCAGTGTCAAAACTTCCCTAAATAAATTATGCAGAATACCGGCCCACATGTCACTATTAGCACGAAACAGGGCATTAGGTAGCCCATTAGGTCCAGGGGCTCCATTTGCTTGAAGCCCACGTAACAAGGTCAATACTTGATTACAAGTTGGAATTTCTAAGTCAAAATTTGGATCTAGACTAGAGTCAATAACATGATCTATGGAATTCAAATCCAGACACTCACCATTCCCCACATTGGTTGTTGATATATTATTTACCTCGCATACAACCAACATGTCAGGTTGATTTCCCATCTGAACCGGTAAAGCATACAAATTGGCTATAAACGTTACCCAACTGGATTCTGATATATTTACAGAAAAAGCCCTACAGCCTCCCCTTTCGAGCTTATTAACAACTGCCCAAATTTTTTTTGCATTATTTTGCTTAGAGGCGGATAATAAACTATTCCATAGCCCAGTTTGATGTTTTAGTTTGGCTTTCCATACTTCTTGTTTGTAGGTCTTCTTAAGTTCCTTCAGATTTTCTTTATACACTAAATAGGTCCGACAAAATCTACGGGCGTATGCCTCACGGACAGCTCTGTTAAGTAATTTCTTTAACTTTAATAGTTTGGGGGGGAAACCATATTTTTTGAATATTCAAATTGGTATTAATTTTCCTAGTCTTTCCAGTTGCAAATTTCCCCACAAGGGACGTTGTAATAAAATTCCATTTATTAATCATATTCGTGTGGCCCTGAACACCCTGATCACATTCCTTAATCAATACCTCAGCTGTTTGCATAATTTCCTCCTTTTTGGCTAAATGCCATACCAGCCTCTTCACGTTATATGCAGAATATGCCATGTAGGGTAAATCATTGGATTTAGAATGACATTCCACAGAAAAATTCAATTTTACAACCTGGGGGTTGTGATCACTTTCTGGCCGGCCGATTACCTTATATTCAGACCAGTGGCGGCTGGTGACATTTGAAAGTGGTGAGCGTAAAAGTTGGGTATGAGTGTCACGTCGCGAGCATGCGAATCTCACCAGCACGATCAACAGAAAGGATGTTTGGGGGTTCTCCTCCAGAGAATATTTTGAAGAAAACAGTGGCAAATAGTGCATTTAAAGAAAATTTGAGAAAGAAAGGAGGTTTATAAAGTAATTGTGAACATGTAGTCTTAAAATTTCTAAACACATTAAAAACTGCCCTATATCTTCCTGCATTAAACATGTTCAACAGTTAACTGTAGTGTGCAAATTGTACAATACGCTGAAACTATGGAAATGTCGCACACAAGCAATCTGAAAACCCGCAGAAAGCAAATTTAATTGCTTGAAATGTGAATGTCACCATCAACGCTGGACATAACTGTCAATTAACAAATAAAGAAAATACAGAAGGCAAATTCAATTGCTTTAAATGTGAATGTCACCGACTCTGACCAGCTTTCCCTTCCTCAAGACTGTATGGCATTATTTAGGTTTACTTTCACTCTACACACTCCAGCATGCAGCAATGACCAGGAAGAAAACATTTCAGCTCAAAACGTATGCCTTCACAACAATAAAACCAGTAATTTACACTTTTTGCATGGCTCTCAGTTGCTACAAGAAAGGGTTTGGCGCCTTCCAAAGAATTCATATAAATTAAATCTCATCACTTTTCAAGATGCTTCAGACTGCTTCATAGTATACAGTATGCATCCACTGCGCAGTTCATGAGTTTACTTTCTGCAAGCACTTTACCTGTGTGCATTATCAGTGAATGCCTGTGTGCATCTGCCTGCTTGTGCGCATAACTGAGAGTACAAAGCACAACTCTTTATTTGCATGCGTGTTTTCCCTTTACTTGTTTTTAATGAAACCAGCTACCTCGGGGCAGGGTTAAATAAACGCCCACCCCAGAGGAAAGTTGACCAGATTAAACAAGCCATAAATCAGCTGGCAGCTTTTCCACAAACGAGACGCTATTGTATCTGCATCTTGACTAAATGAAACTGGCACCTCAAGCCAGGCAGAATAAAATGATGTTTCACCGCCAATGACCACATGTGCTTAAAATACAATCTCACAAGTATCACGTCACACACTCACCCAGTTTATTGCTGCTGGATTTACCAACATCAAAATGATTAAAGGATGCGTTGGCCTTGGCGGAATAGGGACTCGTTACCTCCAGATCACACCAACTGTCAGCAGCAACGCTTTTTCAAAAGTGATGCTGAAACGGTCGTCTTTGTCCATGCTAAGCGAAGGGAAGGGATTAAAACACATCTTCTGAAACCTAGAGTCGAATAGTGACTCGGGAGGTTATGAAAGGTGAAAAAGCAGTGTGACCCGCTGTCCAACCTCTGTCCTATCATGTGCTCTAAAATCCTCTTGTCTACTAAGTGGTCTTTCATACCTTGCTTCAGAAAACCCTGCTCGTCCCCGGGAGGCAGATTTTGCAAAGCACCCTCTGCCTCTTCACAGCAAATAGTGGTTTCCAGGTGAAAGGAACAGATTTTTTTAGTCGAGCGCTCTCTCCACACAACAAGGCCCAAACAACTGAGCACTCTGTACCTGAAATAGTCACGGCCCTGAGACAGCGATCGGAGCTGAAGGGAAGGGCGGTTGCTCGCCAGGTCTCATTGGCGCAATGGAGCTTAAAAGTTTATCTGGCCCGCCAATGCTTCCACGCCAGCAGTCAGAGGCTGAACCGACGTAATGGTATCATATACACGCTGGCATTAATCGAGCGCTGTACACATATCAGCCAGGTCATACATACAGGAGAAAATGCAAGAAGGACCATGCAGGGAGCAATACAGATACAGTGTACGAAAAAGGTCTGGTAGAGCCATGACCTGGAGGTGTCCACAAGAAAATGGCCAATCTGAGTGATTTAGGATTACTAGTGCAAAAGTAATGTAATAGCGTACTTGTTATACACTGTTGAAGCGCTTTATTAACGGTTACTATCATTACATGTATTGGTATTCAGAGAATCGACTTTGGAAGGATTAATAGCTGAGATGACCTGGTCAAGAGTCAAAAACAAATAACTCCCGGAATGATCGTAATGGCTACAGGAAGTTATTGTTACAGATTCTGCATCTTTGTTTTAAACATATTTTAGCAGGTATCACATTTTGACCGCTTTTCCACTCTTTGAGGAAAGAAATGTAATAAAGAGAGTGGCTTTTGAAGAGCGCCGCGCGCAAGATGCCAGAATGTATCCCTTTTCTCTAAATGACTATGTTATTCTGACCATTTAACCCCTGTTGATTTTGGAAATGATCTACGAGCCTTCTGTGGAATTATCTGCTAATGGAAACACCACAGCCCTCTCCTCCTCAAATCCATTAATTGCTTTGCTTTATCGCCGATATCTCAGAGGACCTGGCCTGGCAGTTCGGGCTGGACTGTTCCCATTGGGGGCAGGGTCAAGACTGATTTGCATATGGCTGGGTCCAAACTGGAATGGCATGGTGAGCAAAAAAACGATGGATTTAGGCCCAGATCTCTGTACTGGGGTGAATGTATGATATTGTTCTGCATTCTGTCCATCAATTGTTCTTTTTGCATTTGTCACCCCGAGTGGAACGGGTATGCCCAGACGTGGGTCCCGTGTTCTCCATGCCACTGTAGTCAAGCTATCCTGGCTGATGAGGGCTGAAAGCCCGAAACCGGTCCTAGGATGCTTGTTTCCAGTCCAGGGAGGACCTGGCCTGGCAGTTCGGGCTGGACTGTTCCCATTGGGGGCAGGGTCAAGACTGATTTGCATATGGCTGGGTCCAAACTGGAATGGCATGGTGAGCAAAAAAACGATGGATTTAGGCCCAGATCTCTGTTCTGGGGTGAATGTATGACATTGTTCTGCATTCTGTCCATCAATTGTTCTTTTTGCATCTGTCACCCCGAGTGGGACGGGTATGCCCAGACGTGGGTCCCATGCTCTCCATGCCACTGGAGTCAAGCTATCCTGGCTGATGAGGGCTGAAAGCCCGAAACCGGTCCTAGGATGCTTGTTTCCAGTCCAGGGAGGACCTGGCCTGGCAGTTCGGGCTGGACTGTTCCCATTGGCGGCAGGGTCAAGACTGATTTGCATATGGCTGGGTCCAAACTGGAATGGCATGGTGAGCAAAAAAACAATGGATTTAGGCCCAGATCTCTGTACTGGGGTGAATGTATGACATTGTTCTGCATTCTGTCCATCAATTGTTCTTTTTGCAGATATCTCGGAGATAGCACAAACACCGCGAACATTTGTTTTGACCAAACTGTCTGTGATAACCGAGGGAGAGTCATTTGCAATTGTGCGAGAAGGGACTCTGTGGGTATAATCTGACTCCTGTGTGTGATAACATTCTGACACTAACCCCCTCCACGGGATTAGGCCCCGGGCCTTAAAATGCTAATGCAGGTAAGCACCTTTCAAAGCCAGTCGGGGGTCGCAATTCGCGGGGGGGTAAAATTAGAAAAGAAAAGTAAGTAAAACTTACCCGATCCCGCGCTGCCTCTGCTCCTGGGCCGTCCGGAACAGGAACAGGCATGCTCCCTCCCCTCCTGTAGCCAATCACAACGCTGCAATGGCAGCGTTGTGATTGGTGTGGAGTCCCGGGCAGCGCCCAGCCGGGCACCAGGTAGGGAGGCCATTTTCTCTATGTAGGCTGCATGCAGCCTACATAGAGAAAATGTACAGTGCGCATGACTGCTTTGGTCGGCCCCAGGGCCGACCAAGGAGTCAGGGCACTCAGAGTGGTGCAAGCCACTCCTCCCCGACCCGCCCACCCGCCCGCCCCCAACCAGGCATATCCTCCCGCCGGCCCCCAACCATGCATACCACTGCATTCTGCTTTCTCGCAGCGCGAGAAGCAGAAAATAAAATGGTATTTAAAATGCCATTTTATTTTCTGCTTCTCGCGCTGGGAGAAAGCAGTGGGGCGGCGCTCCTCCGCCCTAATGGAGGAGCCGCTGCTGATTCAGACATACTTGATCTCAAATTGTCTGAAATAAATGTATAATCAATGATTGAACCTTGCTTAGAATTCTTAAATGTGGGAGTAAATCTAGATTTCTCTTTTAACTGGCTGGCTCCAGCCTCAGACATAATGTCACAGCAGTCCTTTGCCAGACCTCCCGACTTACAATTAAATTCTGAAAACCGAATTAGTTGCAAATTAAAATCACCTGATACTATTAAGCCAGCATCTGGATATTGAATTATTAATGCACTCAGTACATCCCGCAGGATATACAACTGTGCAGACTTGTTTTTATTGGCATTCAGGTACACATTAAGAATAACTAAACTTAAATCAGTGGTATTTACCACAAGGCATTGTAGCCAACCCAGATTAAAGTCTACCACTTCCACAACTAGGTTTAAGTCGGCCGCAATGCCAATCCACATTTTGCACGGCCAAATTTATTGGTTTTTACTGCCGGAATACTATATTCATTAAATCCAGACAAAGGAGTCATTTGTTCGCACCATGTTTCTTGGAATAATAAAAATGCAAATGAATTTAAAATAAATGATTCAATCCGTGGACATTCCAGGAGCATAGACTTATTTCATTTACGTTAACATCCATAGCTCCGGTTATTCAATCACTATCTCCACGGGGCACCTTTGCCAATGATGCTGGCAGCCAAGACCAGTCCTCCATTCGCACATTATTTTTGGGTAGCCACTCGCAAAACCGACCCCCTGACTGGGTATTGTTGATCAACAGACCAGAACTGCAAGATTGGTTATTCAATGGACCCGCTGCTCCTCTAAGTACTGGATTTGGCTTGTTACTTTCAACTATTTTGCAACCTTTATCCACCTTAAGGGCCAATACCTTCAAGATAGGGGATATTGTACACTGGCCCAGATCTCGACCTTAATTCCACATTCCATAAAGTGCAAACTTGATCCTAAAATCTTAGTAACTATATCACTCGAGGACCAAGTTGTAATAGTGGACTCTCGAGGAGTGTTGGGCTGTACCTGTTTAAATTGTACTGACACCAAATCAGTGGATTTAATAAACGCTAAGTCAGGGATAGTTGAAATGATTTTCAATATTAAACCCCGGTTGAGGCTATCATATGATCCCTGAGATTCATACAAGGGGTGCATTACTAGTTTGGTGTCCCCATTTCTACAACTATAATCCTGTCTGCCACACATGGGGCTTAATATACCTGAATTACTTTCTTTAGGTAAAGTAGATTTAGAAAATATTTTTAATGGTGATAGACTCTGGGCATTAGTAGATTCTAGCATTTCTACGGTACTTAACCGTTTCCGTGTATCAACAACTGGTTCATTAGGCAAGAATCCTGGCCCCTGGGGTTTATTATCCAACCTAATCACACATTCCTTACTGATATCTACCAAATCTGATTTTATTATGCCATTAGGTTTAAGAACATCAATATTACTACCATTTGCAGATCCCTGATCTTTATCCCTCATTGGTAACGGCAATACTATAGAGGAGTCCCCGCCTGCTACAACATCGACCTGAGGTAAGCATTTCTTAACAGCTGGTTTAAATATAGGATAATAATCCTTAAGCTTTGCTGCTGTAGCTGCTAAGGCAACTGTCCTTCTGGCCTTATTCCGCTCTTTCCGCAGCCTTTTCCTTGAACGTTTGGATAACGGGGGACAGTCACTTAAACGTTCCCCTGAGCTTATGCACAGGGGTTTGGCAATAGTTAGTGACTTGCCTTTCTTGATTCCATTGGAGACATAACCATCCTCTACATGTACATCTAGACACAGACTGACCTCGGCCTCCCCATCTACCTCCTTTAACAAACCAGAGTTATCACAACCCACTTTCGCCGCAAGTTCTTGCAGCTTCTTGTTTTCACAATATACATATCACCCCCTTCCTTTGTACAAACCAAGTTTCTATCCAAAACAGGTTTCCCTGCTATTTTTTTTACCTTCTTTCACAAGAGAACCTACAATTTCTGGGAGCTCAGACATTTTATCCAACATGTGAGAACATGTACATCTTATCAATTGGTCATTAACCTCGGCCTGGGCCTTGACCACCAATCCTGTCAGGTTTTGTAATTTTGAGTCAATACCGGCCACATAGACTGCTAAAGTATTTAACAGATCCACCTGAACTTCAAGTTTATTTGAATGGAAGTCAAATGCACCTGTTATAACATTCATTGTATTTAGCAAACTTTTCCATACACCGATATCATCTGTATTTTTATTTTTTGTAATATGTCCATCAACATTGGGTAAAACGTCATATTTGTCCAAGAATGAAAGATCTGCAGGGCTCAATGAGTTATCAGGCTGACCTAAAATAGGATCAGCAGCATTCGATGATATATCAACTTGACCTAAGATCTGAGCACCTTGAAGATTATTTATGTTATCCATTTTTACCGGAATTAAGATTGCCCGATCATCCAGTACCTGATCATCACCACATATCCCTGGACCAAATATACTTAACATATTCTTATCATTTGTTATCTCTAAAATAGGCATTCCTAGATTCCACCTTTTCTTGTCAGCCCCAAACACGGGCATCCCAGGTATCAAAAGGCCTTGGGACACTTTGTTAACCTGCACATCCCCCATACAGATAACAGATGCATCACTGACATTCGAAAGCATAGTGCAGCTTGATAAGTCCAAAGAGGTAACCGCTGACTGATGTTCAACCTTTGCACCCAGCTGCATCTTCAATTGGGACCCCACCTTTATGTGCTCTTTATTAGGAGCAACATGAACTTGGGCATTGACTACCATTTTATACAGTGATTTTTTCGCAGCAGGTACATCTTGGTTTGATTGAACTAGTTGTGTTGATTGTATAGGGCCGAGTACTTGATTTCCACTATCTCTCAACCCCTCGGGAAGAGTAGGGTCCTCAAATACAGCTAGGTCTTTATTCACAATTTCCCATACGAGGGGTGTATTGACATCACCGTTGCACTCATTTTGGACGACACCTTTCTGTATAAAGAAATCCTTAATACTTGGCTGGGAAGAGTTGGTCCCCCCTCCTCCTCCAACAGAGAATGGGTTGCTAATTTGCCCCATACCCTTCAAAGCAACCCCCGGGCTTGAGCTTGACCCAGTTCTTTCCGGTACACTCTCGTCGCCTGTCTCATTCGCCTCCTGGGTATTCTTTTTGGAGTGAGTTAACTTTTTCCTAGCAACTCTTCGCCTTTTTTGTAACTGTTCTTGAAAGGACAGTTGCGCTTGGCCCCTTACATGCCCAGATCTCATAGTGCAACCTCCAGACGTCAATAAAACACACAACAGTACCTGTTAGGGACCTTAAAAGGTTTCCTAATTTCCGGCGAGCTCCCCTGTCTGCAGTTGCACCACTTGGACTGCCACAGCTGACCGTGGCCCCACTAACCGCACCCGCAAGCTGCACCCGGTCCACCCGGTCCACCGAGCCGCTTCCGTGGGGAAGAGTGGGGTGGCAGTAGCTGTTTCTGCCCACTGCTCTCCGTTCACCGTTCTCCTGCTTCACTCTCCCTGCTCACACCTACCAACGGTGACAAGAGCACAGGGGCGCAGCAGGGGGAGGGGGGGGGCAAACTTGGCAAAACACGGTCGGGCTCAACCACACACCCGCACCTCCATTTTATCATTATCAGAATCAGAAGAATTTATTGGTTTAGATCTCGTCAGAGATCAACAATATTTACAATAATAAATTATTTCAATTAGAAGAAAGTTTAAAACCAACAATGTCAGTGCATTCCCTCAGCAATTAATACATTACTACAAACAATTTACAAAAATTAGAAAGATTATAACAAACTAGCTCATTAGGAGCTGACTTTGCCAAAACAATCAATTCATCAATTTTAGTAATTTCATACTTGAAGTAAAAAGGTTTTTTAAAATCGATTTCTAGCTTCCACCATCGTCGTGATGGAGCAAGGATTCGAGAAAATGAAACTTGCTCGAAAGAATCCTCCATTAACTTTCACTAATCATTAAATTAGTAGATGACACAAATCTAATATACACCAGATACACGGGGAGAAAAAGCTTACGCATGCTTGAATTAATGTGAAATAAAATGCAACACGATTAAAACCCGCTTTAACTTGTGAAAACGCTTTGCGCATGTGTAAACCCGAATTACGCAGAAATAACGTGACTAACTCGCTTTGAGAGGTAAAACCTCACGCATGCGCAAGAAAGACCAAAACGCGGTCTTGAGGTACCGCATGCCCGGCATATGCTTGCTTGATTTAAAGAAAGCTGCTGTTATTAACGCTTTTGCCCAGGAGTAATAATAATTACATGGGAAAGAGTAGAAGTGGTGGTGAACAGTAAGAATTACATGTTTAAGAAAATAACATCTGTTTATGATTCTTTTATTAATAGTGTGCATTTGGGCCTGTTAATCCATGACTGAAAAAGAAAATGGCGAAAGCTACGCATGCTCAATGAATCCATGAAATGACCCGGTGACCGAGAGAGAGCTGAATGACTGCCAAGATCCAAGGACAGAAGGGATGGGAAAAGAAGAAGATGTATCGCCCATCTATGAAGCTTGTATTAAATAAATTACTGCATTTGCAACAAAATATGCATGTGAAAACAAAATATATGAATGAGTCGAAGGGGAAGGGTTAGCAAACAATAGGTTTTACTAATAAAAATGAATACGTCAGCCTGGTGTGATGAAGACTCCCCATACCCCGTCCAATCATATTCCGTATTTTAGTAAAGTTTGCAACTCTTGAGGGTGGGACATGAAGAAATAAAGACTATAACTAGAATGACTTGAGTTAAGAGAAATTAGAGCTGCAGAGATTTTTGATGGAGCTGTGAGAGAACTATTGCTGAGCACAAGAGAGCAGAGTAGGAGAGAGACGAGAACAGACTCTGAAGATCCAGACTACTGCCTGATTAGCTTTGAAGATTGCGGAAGAATATCGAGGAGGGAGAGAGTGTAAGAGAGGGAATCGCCCTGGTGCGTCGGGTTTGTAGAGAAGTCTAGTAAGTATCAGACCTGTCCTGATCCTATCCTATAATCTTTGTCTCCTGATCCTAAGTCAGGGGACCCTCACCAGTCCTTTGGCCAGAGGGGTGGTTTTCCAGTCATCTTTATTAGGTAAATATCATTCCGTCCAAAATTTGCATATTTCTTTGCAAATGTATCATAATGTGCCTTTTGTCTCATCATCTATCCACTCTTGTGCGTTTGATTTTGTTGAATGAGCTTGTGTAATTGTACGTATTATGCTATATGATTGTTCTCTCTCTCACTTAAGAAAGATGGAATTTGCACTGTGTATCTGTATTTGATGAGCGTTCAACTTAATGACTGAAATTTTAGATAAACGTATTATTATTATTATTATTATTATTCAGAGTCTGTGGTTATTTCACTAAGAATTTTAGTTAAGAAGTTGTTAATATCACCATCAACTAACTCAACTAATGGTCCATCGACCAGAGGAAGAGTGTTGATTCGTGAAGATTAGTTAGCCATTGAAATGATAGTGTAATTGATTTGTGGTTACAGGGAAATAACTAATCAGAACTTAAGTGAATTATAAAACTTGACCCCCAGCGGATTGGCCAGGGAATGCAAATGAACATATTTGGATAAATGTATATGGGCCCATTGAAAAATTCAGTTTTTGTGTAAAATATCCAACCCTGGCCTTTTCGCGCTGGATCAGTTTTTCTGGTAGCAGAGTTATGGTTATTATTGATTAGTTTGGTGATTATTGATTATTGACTATACGTTCTTAACATGAAAAGTTAGTGTCCTGTTCTATGTTGTCTGGAAGTACAGGTACAGAGATACCTGGGAATCCCGGGAATGGAATTTTGAAGAGTGTGGTCAGGAAATCACACTGCAGAAGGTTACTCGTCTGTTGTCATAATACCTAAAAGCTACGGAGGGATGTAGGTGTTATATTAGGGACTATATCGTATAAAAGCCGAGAGTGAGTGATAGCAAAGCGTCCAGCTGTGAAACTTTGGCCTTACCCGAAGGAGGAGTATCCCTAGAGGCGTAATAGGTCCTCTCGAGCTTAAGTGAAGGGTAAACAGTGGTTTTTACTCGCAGTGTAAGGAAGTACTTTCTCTTTGAAGCAAGTAAATAAACAATCTTTCAATTAGCGGAGCAGACAGAGTAGCGCTGTTTTTACGTTGTTACTAACAAGAAAATGTATTAAGAAAGTTTAGAAAATACATTGTCGTATTACCTTGTGAAGGGTCAGTAGCAGGAGTCATACTGACATCACAGAGAGCCGCGCTGGTTTTGGTTGAGACAGCGGGCGTGTAACAAGTGCCGATTGTAAAGGGAGGGTCAGTAGTAGGAGTAATACTGACGTCATAAAAAGCCGCGCTGGCATTGGTCAGACAAGTGGGTGTGTGGAAAGCTCTGATTGGTTGGCAGACAAGAGCCGCGCAGGTATTGGTTGTGGAAGAAAATACGTAGTGAGCTTCAATTGGACTGTTGGTGTGAGTCGCGCTGGTATAGGACAAGAGTTGGCGAATAGGATACGAGAGAAATACGGAAGAGTTTCTAAGTTTTGGTTACTGAAACAACTAGTTACAGGGATTGGAAGAATGAAGCTAATTAATAAAATCTAAAATTTCTTTAAAAAAGATAAACATGTAGTAACAAGAGAAGGAATTCTTATGCCACCTATGCTTCCTTTATGATGTTGGAAAGAGGATATCTTACTTGTGTTTGGTTGGAAAATTGGGTGGAGTATACGAAAGGCGATGGTGTTCTAGCTTTTCCTGAAAATGGTACATTTAATGTAAGGATTCTTCAGAATTTGAGAAATCAGATGAATTCATTAGAACCTAGCCCTAGGTTAACGCAGTATGAAGCTTTGGAAGAATGGGAAGTTGAGGCATTTGAACGAGAGAAATACAGAGGAGGTAGAAGAATAAATAGAGGATTTTTTCCAAGATATCCGTTTGATACTCGAGGAGATGAGATGAAAAGATGGAGAAGAGCTGTAGTAACGGAAGGGTTGTATCCAGTATTGATGGCTAAGGATCAAGTAGGGAGTAAATGTAAAGAAAAAATGAAACACACAGGTATGGCAGGAACAGAATGTGATGACACTGATGATGAGTTACTAGAGGACATTTTAGTTAAAAGACCTCCACCTTATCAAGAAAATGCTGGAGAGGCAACTCCAAGTGCACCAATGATGAGAACTCCATTAGTTCCACAGGTTTTATATGATCCAACAGTTACCCGAGTGTTACAGGAAAAGGAAAAGGACACATTGAATAGAACAAAAGAAGAGATAATTCAGAAAATAAATCAGTTAGGTTTAAATGCTGAAGCCTTGACAGTACCAGTAACGATAGGTCCTGTTATTCCATTATATGGGGATAAACGAGACACCCCGAGATTACAAACAGTGACAGTCCCCCAAAATAATATTAGAAAAGAGGTAGTAATGTCAGAAGATCTAACAAGTGAGAGTGATTCAAATATCTCGTTACTAGATCTCCCTAATATTGAAACAGTGACTGAATGAATGAATTAATGAAATAATTTTGTAAAGCGCGCAATACCCAAAGGTGTCTTAACGCTAGGCAGATCAAGGACGGAACAGGGACGCAGGCCAAAAAAGTCAGGGAACACTTGCTCTAAGCCGGCGGAAACAGCCTGGTCTTTAGCTGCTTTCTGAACAGCTGCAGGCTGTGTTGGGATCGGAGGACCAGAGGGAGGGAGTTCCATAACTTTCCCCCCTGGAAAGGCAGTGTCCTACCGCCCCATTTTACTCGATTAATTCTGGGAATCTGAACCTTGTGCTCCGTGCTAGATCTAAGCGTTCTACTGGGTATATACCATGTATCCCGAAGAGAGGTTCACCAGTGAATAAAAGAAGAAAGGAACTGATTGTCACTCCAGTAGCAGGAAATTCTAAAGGATTTTCACCAGAAGACCTAGAGGAGTGGGTGAAAGGATTAGACAAGAAGAAACCCCAAACACCAAGTATAGATGTGGCCAAGTTGAAAGTGGATTTGGAAGAAATGATCATTGGTACAATAAGCCCAGATAGATTAGGTACATACAGAGATGATGAATTGTTGTTTTTGTGTAAAAGTATAACATGGAGAGCAAAGAATCTGCATGAGAAAATAGTAGAAGTTGCTTCAGAATTTGGAAAGGATGTAGAAAAATCGAAATTATTGCAGAAACCATATAGGGCAGAATTTACTGAAAAGGATTTAGAAAGTTTGAATGCGTCAGGAAGGAGATTACAGATCAAAGAATTAATGAATATTTTGAAGAAATGGGGAGATGCAGACAGATGGAGAGGTAGATGGACAAGTAAAAGGGACGAGGCAGCTACAAAGGAAGCATCTGCATTCCCATTAAGAGAAACAGAACAGGTTGAAAGAGTGTGTCCAATGAGAGAAGTTCCTGGTGGTGGATATGTTCATGTTCCTTGGTCTAGACAGGATATTTTGTCTTTTACGAATGATTTTCCCAGATTAAGGGAGAAACCAGTTGAATGGTACAAGCAGGTAGAGAGGTTTGTGAAAGTTTCAAAGGTATTATTAAAGGATTTGGATGGCCTGTTTGATATAGTGGTACCAACTGATTTGTGGACAGAATGTAAGATTATGGTTGATTGGCCAACTGAAGAGTATCCAAGAGATGCAAAGACAGGTGCACCTTCAGAAGATGTGATGAAAAAGTATCAGCAAGTGATTACTTTCTTGAAAGCGAAAATTCCTCCAAAGGAAACAGATTGGGTTAAAATAGATAGAACAACTCAAGAACCAAAGGAGTCAGTGCATGCGTATTACGAAAGGCTGTTACAAGTATTTAAACAGTATAGTGGATTTGAAAATATTGGTGATAAGGATATGGGACATTTTGTGTACAGGTTTGTGTATGGATTGAGATCAGAAATTAGTCAGATGATTCAGCAGCATATGCTTTGCTGGCAAAGTAAGCCTATTAATGACATCCTGAAGTATGCGAAGTATTGTAGTGATGATATTGACGCAAAACAAAAGAAATTGAAAGAAAAGATGATGTGAGCACAAGTGAAATTGGCAGAACACCAAGAGGGCAAGTACTGTTCTCAAAATGATAACGAGTCGAATGACCAGAATCAGAATAGTCAAGGATCGAATGGAAATAAAGGAAAAGGGCGAATGAGTAGAGAAGAAGCGAAAAAGAAGAATCCTTGTCATGTGTGCGGAAAGTATGGACATAGGAAGAATGAGTGTAGAAACGTTCAACAGAATAATGGGGTAAATCAAAATTTAAATCCACAGATGCAGAATGAGGTGGTTGTGAAGCAACAGCAACAGGTAGTTACTCCACAGTTTCAGGTGCCACAAGCCCCTATGCCCAACTGTATGAATGATGCTCAAGTGCAGAGGTACAGTGTGAACACCGGATTTTGTGGAGAGAGTGGTAAGAATACACAAACGGTTCAACAATATTGGATGCACAGTAATGAGAGTGATTCGGATGTTTCTCAATGACGGTGCCTGAGGGGGGAGGAAGAATGCGTGCTTGGCGCATCCTTGGCGGTAGATCAGTCAGGTCCATTTGTTGATGGAAAGGTGGAAGGTAATGACATCACTTTCCTAGTGGATACTGGTGCTACCCGTTCTACTGTGAGAGCAGCAGAAATTCCAAACCTACCCCTCTCGGGAGAAACTATCCAAGTTGTACGAGTCTCAAATAAGCAAATAAAAACCCCGGTTACTAAACCAATAGAAGTGAATATCGGAAATTTCAAAGACATGCATCGGTTTGTGGTGTGTGATTCAAGCCCAGTTAACTTGTTAGGGAGGGATTTGTTGTGTAAAATGAACTGTACCATCTATTGTACACCTGATGGTATTGCTTTCCAAACACCTGATGAAGATATCGCTTTCAAGATGATGCTAGCACAACAAGGAACAGAAGTGGATGAGATTTTTTCACTTCTGACTGAGAGCAGTCTGCCTGATGAGCTGAGAGACAAGGTGAGATCAGATGTGTGGGATTTTTCAGGAAAAGAAATTGGTCTGACGGCAAATGTAGACCCAATTAAAATAATGGTAAAAGAAGGTGCGATATATCCAAACACACGACAGTACAAAATGAGTTCAGAAGTAAAAGCAGGAGTTGCTCCAGTAATTGATCAAATGATTGAACAAGGTATTTTGAAAGAAATAATGGGCAGTCCTTGTAATTCGCCAATCATGGGACTTAAAAAGCCTAGTGGCAAATATAGGATAGTGCAAGATCTAAGGAAAATCAATAAGATAGTAGTACCCTGTTGTCCAGTAGTACCAAATCCAGCAGTAATTCTTTATCAGATACCTTGGGATGCACATTGGTACACAGTGATTGATTTGCGCCAAGCATTCTTTTCGATTCCTTTGCACATAGATAGCCAATATCTTTTTGCATTTCGGTGCGAGGACCGTGTTTTGGCATGGTGCCGAGTTCCTCAAGGGTACACAGAGAGTCCCTTGATTTTCAATCAAATCTTGAAAAAGTATTTGGAAACATTGGTTATGCCAGGAAATTCAGTTCTGGTTCAGTACATTGATGACCTATTGGTGGCATCAAAGACAAGAGAGGCCTGTGTCACAGACACAATTGCTTTACTGAACCATTTGGCAGAAGGTGGACACAAGGTGTGACCAGAAAAATTACAGTTTTGCCAACAAGAAGTCCAATATTTGGGACACAAGATAGAAAAGGGAGTTAGAAAAGAGACACCAGAGAGAATAAAAGTGATTCGACAGATGAATCTGCCTAAAACTAAGAAAGAAGTACGAATGTTTTTAGGAGTGATTGGATACTGTCGTCAGTGGATTTTCATTGCTTGCAAAACCCTTAATAAAATTGACACGAAAGGATGTGATAGATCTGATTGAATGGGATGATGAAAGCGAGGATGCATTCATAAAACTGAAGGATTGTTTGTGTCAAGCACCAGCATTAGGAATGCCTGACTATACGAAAGAATTTGCTTTGTTCTGCTGTGAGAGGGAAGGATGTGCGCTTTCAGTGTTAACCCAAAGACATGGATTGATACGATGTCCAGTGGCATATTTTTCTGCCACTATGGATTCTGTGGCTGCAGCATTGCCTGGCTGCTTAAAAGCAGTAGCTGCTACTTGTGTGAGTCTGGAGCAGAGTGAGTCTATTGTAATGGGACATCCTTTGAAGGTATATGTGCCACATTCTGTCGAGATTCTTTTAACAAGGACTCGAACTCAGCACTTGACCCCTAGTCGGCTGACTAAGTATGAAAGAGTGATCCTAGGTGCTGAAAATGTAAGTGTGATAAGATGCACCACGGTGAATCCAGCAACCTTGTTGCCGGACCCATTCTGTGAAGAAGTGAAAGAAGAAGTTGATCATGATTGTTTGGATCTAACAGAAATGTGTACAAAGCCCAGGCCGGACATCTTTGATGTCCCATTGGGAGAATCAGATTATGTATTGTTTGTTGATGGGTCATGCTTGCGAAAACAAAATGGAGAACTGAGTGCTGCCTATGCTGTATGTACTATATCTGCTATTATAGAAGCATCCTGTCTAAAAGGAGTCAAGTCTGCACAAATAGCCGAATTGGTAGCTTTAACAAAAGCCTGCAAAATTGGAAAAAAAATTGAGAGTAACCATATTCACGGATAGTCAATATGGTTTTGGGGTTGTGCATGACTTTGGCCAATTATGGATGCAAAGGGGATTTCTGACTTGTTCAGGTTCTCCTATCAGAAACAGTAAAAATATCAAAGAACTGTTGGAAGCATTACAATTGCCAAAAGAAATTGCAGTGGTCAAGTGTGCAGCACATAAGTCAGGAAATGATTATGTGACACAAGGCAACAAATATGCTGACCAAGTTGCACAATTTTGTGCTCGAAATACAATGTCTTTGAACAGAGGGTTGGAAAAAGAAACTACCAATTGCCAACTAATGTTTTTCTCTGCTTTTGAAACATGGGATGAAGTTAGGCAGTTACAAGATGAGGCAGATCCAAAAGAAAAGGAACTCTGGATCAAAACAGGATGCACAAGGAAAGCAGATGATGAAGTATGGGTGTGTCCAGATGGTAGACCAATAACGCCAGAAAGTTTATTATCACAAATGGCAAGAGTATATCATGGAGCTACACACATTGGGAGCGATGCCATGATTAGACACTTCAGGCAGACATTGTATAATCCCAAGTTTAGACTCATTGCAGAGAGTCTCTGCCAACGATGTTTGACATGCCAACAGCAGAATCCAGGTAGAAAGACAGTTGTCAGTTGGGGAAAAATTGGAAAGGCAGAGGGACCATTTACAAGGCTGCAGCTCGACTTTATAGAACTGCCATCGTGTAATGGTTTGAAGTACGTCCTTGTCATTGTGTGTCTGTTTTCTCGATGGGTGGAAGCCTATCCAACAAGAAGGAATGACAGCCTCACAGTTGCCAAATTACTGTTGAGGGAGCTCATTCCAAGATTTGGGTTTCTAGTCACTTTGGAATCAGCTAGAGGACCTCATTTTAATAATGAGATAATTCGATTAATCTATACAGCTCTAAAAATTGAACAGAAACTACATTGTGCCTATCGACCAGAAGCTTCTGGAGTGGTTGAGCAGCTCAATGGCACAATAAAACCCAGGTTAGGAAAGGTGTGTGCATCCACTTCACTGAAATGGCCTGATGCTTTGCCCCTTCTCTTGATGAGCCTTAGAAGCATCCCTGACAGAAGAACAGGATTGAGTCCTCATGAAATACTCATGGGAAGAGCAATGAGACAAGCATTTGTACCTGGAAACAAACTGATGAATATATCTGATGATCTAATATTGGACTATTGTAAAGGACTAGCTGATCTGGTACGTTCTGTTTCTCATAGCAAAACCAAAGGGGATGATGGACGGAGTGTTGAACAATGCAAGCACTCACCCCCAGTCAACTGATCTGGGTTTAATCCATCATCATTCTTTAGCTCACTCCGCCACCCCAGTTCAGACATGGCCATATGCAAATCAGTCTGACCCTGTGCCTCATGGGAACAGTGCAGCCCGAACTGCCAAGCCATGTCTTCCCTGGACCGGAAACAAGCATCCTGGGACCGGTTTCTGGCTTACAGCCGTCATCAGCCAGGCTATCTTGAATCCAGTGGCAAAGTGAGCAAGGGACCCACGTCTGGGCATACCCTGCCAACTTAGGGCGAACATAGTTCTGTTTCTCACCAGGTTGGAGAAGATGCAACCACAGCACAGCCGAATCAAGCTCATGATTTGTGTCCAGGAGACTGGGTTATGATAAAGAAGCACACAAGAAAATCGTGTTTAGAACCCAGGTGGAAAGGACCTCATCAAATTATATTGGTCACAACAACAGCAGTGAAGTGTTTTGGCTTGCCAAACTGGATCCATGCCAGTCATACACAAAGAGTCCCAAGTCCACCTGAACGACAAGAGCAGCAACTGGTAGCGCAAAGAGAAGAACCAGAAGCTGACAGTTGTCAAGTCGAAGAAAACAGAGAAACAGACTCTGAAGAACAACCAAGTACAAGTCAAGTAGGGTGGGCACTAGATACTGGGTCTCAGGAGACTGCTGTAGAGGCTGAGGAAGAGCAAGAGATTGAAAGACCAGAACGAATTGAAACAGAAAATCCAGATCAAGCTCAATCAGAAGAAGAAAATGAGAGATTGACAGGATCAGAACAAATTCAGTCAACAGAAGAATCTGCTGCAGGAAACTCAGATCAAACTCAATTAGAAATAGAAAGAGAAGAACTAAAAGATCAAGGAGAAATTCAATCGACAGAAAGACAAAAATGAGAAAGCCCAGAACAAGCTCAGCTAAAAGAAAAATAAAATAAAACAACACTAGAAATAGGTGAAGAAGGTGAAAAGGCAGTACAAACAAAGAGGGTCAGAAAAAGTGATCACAGGACAAGTGGAGTGAAAGGACTAAGATATATTCTAAAAAGAAGAACAGAGAAAGAACAAGAACAAGTAAATGAAGTATCGAGTCAAACTGAGCAAGAACAACTGAGAAGAAGACCTTTACGAAGATCAAAAAGACTGAGAGTTCCGAGCAGACAATATAAGGCTCCTGAATGGACATACATTATCCTTGAAGACTTTGAGAATCTTGATCTAAACGAAGAACAAGAAAATGACACTAATGAAAGAAGTGACGAAAGCAAATTGAGACCACCTTAAGAGAAAAGACTTTGACACAGAAGGTGAAAATTTTACAAACAAGTAAAGAAGAAAATAAAAGAACCAGATGAGGAAAAGAAAGTAAAAATAAAGGGGAAACAAAAGACGAAAAGCTGTTGAAGTGTGGGATCACACAAAGATATTATATATATTTTAGGTTTAAAATAAACTTAGGACTTAGAAGAAAATTTAGATATTAATACATTTTAGAAAATTAAAATGGCAGAAACAGAAGTGACTGAACATCCGAAATCTAGTTTGAAACGAAGATGTGTTAAATATTGTTTGTGTAGTATGTTTATGGTTTAAATCTTTTTATTAAAGCAGGTGTCAATTGTTGTATACCAGCAAAAAGGAGCTATGCGGCCAATCGGGCCACGCAGGGCCCCAGTGCAGTGTAATGACATACTAAGTTACAAAGAAAACAATTTATGAAAATAAGAGTAACAACACAGCCCCCCACCCTAGCCCAAAAAGAGAAAGAGAGGAGAAAGAAGGAATAGGATAGCACTCGCCTACCTCCTCCACCGCCCCCCCATCCCGGTATGTCTAAATGTGAGTGGCCCCCTAGTTCGAGGGGCTAACCTCTGACGTGAGAGTGTTCGGTGTCGTCAGGCGTAGAAGGCGCAGGTACCTTGGGCATGTCAGTTCCCTAAAGTCCTGTGCTAAAAGGGCCAGAAATGGCTGCCATAATTCACTAAACCCGGAGCCTTTGCCTGCTATGGTGAGTGCAATCTTTTCCATGCCTAGTATGTGCCACAGTCGATGAAGCCACCCAAAGTGTGTTGGAATACGGGTTGTTTTCCAATGTGTGAGGATGGTTTGTGTGGCCGTGCCCAGCGCGAGCGCGATCTGCTTCCCTCACCTGGATTTCAACGGGTAGGTGAGCGGGTTAGGAACCCCTAGAAGTACATACTCCAGGAGCCGAGGAAGTTCAGTGTCTAGGTACTGGTCGATTTCATCAAGGACTTGAGTCCAATAGGGGGTCAGGAGTTCACAATCCCATAACAGATGAACAAGTGTACCCACCTTCCCACATCCTCTCCAGCACTCTGGACTATGCGTGTTGTCAAAGTGATGCAGTCGCTCGGGGGTATAATACCAATAATACGCTAGTTTAGTATAGGTTTCAGTGAGACCGGTGTGCGTCACAGTGTGTCGTGCTCTGTAGCAGATCCCCTCCCATTCCTTACTGGCAAGGCCGCAGCCCAGGTCCTTTTCCCATCGGGCTCGACCTGCGTGGAAAGTATGAGTGTAATGAGACAGAAGCATTCTGTATAGGTCTGAGATTAACTTCTTGTCTGAGGAGCGCGTTATCAGCCATCGTTCGTATTGGGTGAGATGTCTGTGAGCCTGCGATCTATTGTCAGGGTGGGAGGCCCAGTGCCGCAGCTCCAGGTAGTGCATACGTTCAGATTCAGGGAGGCCATAGTCAGTGCGCAGCTGTGTGAAGGGCACGACCCCGTCCGTGTCATAGAGAGTACCAAGCGCGCGGCAACCAGTGGTTCTCCAGAGGGGGAAGGAGGTCTCTCCCATCCCCGGTCTAAAGTCAGAGTTGCCAAAAAGAGGAGTAAGTGGGGAGGGGAAAGTCATCAGTCCGTGTCGTCTGTTCGTCTGATCCCAAACCAACATGGTGGAGTGGGTCACATAGGAGGCATAAAGATTGGGGGGACTTTGGGACTTCCGAAGAAAGGGGATCTTCATCAGAGAGGTGCCGGCTACCGCACGGTCCTGGAAAAGCCAGTGTTTCTCTGACTCAGCCCTACTCCACTCCACTAAGTGCCGTAGCTGTGCAACCTTATAATAAAGCGCGAGATTAGGAATCCCCAGACACCCTTCATTTGGTGGGAGAAAGCTGACCAACCGCTTCATCCTTGGTCTGCGACCCTGCCATATGAAATGAGAAAGTTCTGATTGCACCCGCTGAAGCCAACCGGTGGGAAGCTGGAGAGGGAGTGTTTGAAAGAGGTAGAGGAGTTTGGGAAGGATCGCCATTTTGATGTGTAGTATGTTTATACTAATACTAATGTGGTTATTGCTAACCGTCGTGATACCTGTTCTAATGGTAGCTAACAACAGAAATAATACTAATACAAGTGATCAAGTGAATGAAGATACTAAAAGAATAACTACCACTAATTTAGAGCAACTGGATGAGACCATGTATCAACATGGTAGATTAAATAGTGATTCGTCATTAAATGTGTTTACTAAACTTCTTTATGAATACGTAGATACAATGGATGTGAGCGATTGTTATGTTTGCATGAAATTGCCTTCGTCTGTCTCGGAGGGGGTGACCTATCACCATCTTCCTTTAACATATGGTGTGTCATGTAGTGTTGTGTCCAGTCTGTTCTATAAAACAGGCAAATTGCAGTATTATTATTATAACATGGATCTAGTATTCCCAGAGATTCCTATTGGAAGAAACCTAAACCCAGTGCTTAGTGCTAAAGATGCAGAATTTATGGGCGAGTTCTTCCTAACAAGAAACCCAATAGACATAACATATGCGCATAAGAACAATTTAACCTGTATATTGCGTAGATGAAGAAAAAGATTTTCTAAATTTAGTAGAGGAAAGAAGACAGGATTTTCAAAAGAAGGCTGTTGAACAGAAGTCACATATACCTCCATGGACAAGTAAGGGGGAAACTATAAGGAAGGCGAGACTCATGCTGCAATGTCTCTAGACTTGTCAAAGTTGGGAAAATTCTGTCTACATAGACTAAGAAACTGTAAATAACAACATTTTCATTGGTTCGAGTGAATGTGAACACACCTTCCTAATCATGGGGGGATGGGGACTAAAAGGTGGAACTGATCCCGTCTTTCCGGGAATATACTACGTGTGTGGTAAGAATGCCTATTATAGGTTGCCAACACAATGGTATGGTAGTTGTTATCTTGGGATAGTATTTCCAAAAGTGTACCACATTACTAAGAACAATAAAATGAATGTAATAAGTCAAGGACTAAAACGGAGAAAAAGAACAAGTTTTTCAGAAATAATAGGTGATATATTTGGTGCACTGATACCGTCAGTTGGAGTCATACTGAATTCACACAAGATACGTAAATTGTCAACAGTAGTTGATCGTCTATCGACAGATACTGCTGGGGGATTCTTAATGATTAATACCGAAATGGTTGCAATTAGATCTATGGTTTTGCAAAATCGACTTGCACTTGATATATTATTGGCAAAAGAGGGTGGAGTCTGTGGCATGTTGAAAATCCAACATTGCTGTACATATATCCCAGACAAAAGTAAAGGTATTGAGGGATATATTAAAAATATTACAAAGATTCATGACGATTTGACCCAACTGGAGGTTGACGGTGTTTGGGAAAGACTTAGTAAAAGTATTTCCACTATAGGTAATTGGTTTTCCACTTTAGGGAGTAGTCTATTAGGGAAGATCCTAATACCAGTAATTACTATAACAATAGTAGCTTTGATAATAATAATGACATATAGATGTTGCAAGAATCAAACAAAAACAAGAATGGTAGCAGAAATAAAGAATAAAAGAATGGGAAGAAAGAGAAACAGGGAAGAAATTGAATTAGAGGAAATGAAAGGAAGTTTATATGATAAAATGAAAGGAGTAGGCATAAAAAGGAAAATTGAAGAATTAGAAGAAAGAAAGGAAGATACTAAAAATTAAATGAATAAAAGTTGGCACTTGGTAATGATGGGTATTTTTATGATGGCTCAAAAATGCCATCAGAGGGGGGATTGATGGAGCAAGGATTCGAGAAAATGAAACTTGCTCAAATGAATCCTCCATTAACTTTCACTAATCATTAAATTAGTAGATGAGACGAAACTAATATACACCAGAAACAGATACACGGGGAGAAAAAGCTTACGCATGCTTGAATTAATGTGAAATAAAATGCAACACGATTAAAACCCGCTTTAACTTGTGAAAACGCTTTGCACATGTGCAAACCCGAATTACGCAGAAATAACGTGACTAACTCACTTTGAGAGGAAAAACCTTACGCATGCACAAGAAAGACCAAAACGCGGTCTTGAGGTACTGCATGCCCGGCATATGCTTGCTTGATTTAAAGAAAGCTGCTGTTATTAACGCTTTTGCCCAAGAGTAATAATACTTACATGGGAAAGAGTAGAAGTGGGTGGTGAACAGTGAGAATTACATGTTTAAGAAAATAACATCTGTTTATGATTCTTTTATTAATAGTGTGCATTTGGGCCTGTTGATCCATGACTGAAAAAGAAAATGGCGAAAGCTACGCATGCTCAATGAATCCATGAAATGACCCGGTGACCGAGAGAGAGCTGAATGACTGCCAAGATCCAAGGACAGAAGGGAGGGGAAAAGAAGAAGATGTATCGCCCATCTATGAAGCTTGTATTAAATAAATTACTGCATTTGCAACAAAATATGCATGTGAAAACAAAGTATATGAATGAGTCGAAGGGGAAGGGTTAGCAAACAATAGGTTTTACTAATAAAAATGAATACGTCAGCCTGGTGTAATGAAGACTCCCCTAACCCCGTCCAATCATGTTCCGTATTTTAGTAAAGTTTGCAACTCTTGAGGGTGGGACATGAAGAAATAAAGACTATAACTAGAATGACTTGAGTTAAGAGAAATTAGAGCTGCAGAGATTTTTGATGGAGCTGTGAGAGAACTATTGCTGAGCACGAGAGAGGAGAGAGGGAGAGAGACGACAACAGACTCGGAAGATCCAGACTACTGCCTGATTAGATTTGAAGATTGCGGAAGAATATCGAGAAGGGAGAGAGTGTAAGAGAGGGAATCGCCTTGGTGCGTCGGGTTTGTAGATCCTATCCTATAATCTTTGTCTCCTGATCCTAAGTCAGGGGACCCTCACCAGTCCTTTGGCCAGAGGGGTGGTTTTCCAGTCATCTTTATTAGGTAAATGTCATTCCGTCCAAAATTTGCATATTTGTTTGCAAATGTATTATAATGTGCCTTTTGTCTCTTCATCTATCCACTCTTATGCATTTGATTTTGTTGAATGAGCTTGTGTAATTGTACGTATTATGCTATATGATTGTTCTCTCTCTCACTTAAGAAAGATGGAATTTGCACTGTGTATCTGTATTTGATGAGCGTTCAACTTAATGACTGAAATTTTAGATAAACGTATTATTATTATTATTATTATTATTCAGAGTCTGTGGTTATTTCACTAAGAATTTTAGTTAAGAAGTTGTTAATATCACCACCAACTAACTCAACTAATGATCCATCGACCAGAGGAAGAGTGTTGATTCGTGAAGATTAGTTAGCCATTGAACTGATACTGTAATTGATTTGTGGTTACAGGGAAATAACTAATCAGAACTTAAGTGAATTATAAAACTTGACCCCCAGCGGATTGGCCAGGGAATGCAAATGAACATATTTGGATAAATGTATATGGGCCCATTGAAAAATTCCGTTTTTGTGTAAAATATCCAAACCTGGCCTCTTCGCGCTGGATCAGTCGCATTCGGACAAACAAAGAATACTAGCTTAATATCTTGAGTACCACCATTACAAAGATTGCACATCCCAATCTTGTTTCATTTATTGGACCAGTGTGTTTTATAATCATTTAGGGGTAAAATACCTAGTCATAGCATGAGCATAAATTGTCTAACACTATGTTCCAGAGGAAACATTAAATATCATTGGATCTGCTTAAAGGATATACTATCAGTATTAAGGGCGGACAATGGAAAATATCACTAGTATAGCTTATTCTGACAGCAGAATGTTTTGAAACAACTTGAGTTGTGCAGGTTTTCACATCTGTTAGTTGTCGATCGTACCCTGCAATTGTGCAAGGGCAACCCTAAGATTATTATTAAAAGTATATATTTTTTTCTTTTCCATTAAGGGTTTCCTGTTTAACGTAGTCTCGCAGGGTGCCTTCAAGTGCATATAATACATTATAAACCATCATTATATTTCCATCGTATTCAGGAGGATGAAAATAAGCCCTAAAGTATAAAGTTATGACTAGCATGTAAAAGCAAGTCTCCTATTTTTTGACTTAATTTAGTTTGATGCTATGATTAATTCTGTCAGCCCACCCAACCCATATCAATTAATCAATTTGTTTTATTGTTTCAGCTTTATAAATGTATGCCATCAATATAAAACACGAATCAAGAGATTACAAAAGAGAAATTATAATGACCCCAATAAAAATACATTGCACATAACACATCCGTTTTACATTTTAAGACTATCGTCTGCCTAGTATTACAGTTCAATAACAACAGTTCTCTATAGTGTTATTAGAAAGGTAATGCCAAGTCAGAGAATCAACTTTATTAACAGAGCATCAAATTTAAGTGAACTGTCCGTCTCGATAAAAAAACTATACCAAATAGGATAACAAAGAAATAGAACTTTCCGTCTCGATAAAAACAAACTATACCAAATAGGATAACAAAGAAATAGAACTTTCCGTCTCGATAAAAATAAAAAATAAAACGATACCAAATAGGATGACAAAGAAATAGAGTGCAAGTAAGTGATTCTTGCTATCCTCGGCCATGCTAAGAAGCTAATAAAGTGCTAGTATAATGTGCTGTAGTCACAATCAATATGAATCTTCAATTAAGAACAGGATTTATAAGTCAGTAAGAAGCTTAACTCCGAGGTATCACTTATATATAACCGAATATAAAATACAACCTAAGCACAAAAATAGGAAATAAAACGGAATGCCATTCCCTAATGATAGCTATCCAAAACAATATATAATGAAATAAAGTGCAAATATTTTTTTGCTGCCCTCAGCTGTGCAAATAAGCATAAAAGTGTTTTTACTAAATGCTTATGCTTTTCAATATAGCATCGCTCTCCTCTGAGTTTTTTTTGAAAAACACAATTAGAATTAAACTGAAAGGACAGACCTCCTGTGCTGTTATCCACAGCACTACTCGACAAGCAGATCAGCAAATTTCTCTACCAAAGCTAAGGAGACAAGCATTGGCATAGCCAATAGGTCTTGCCTTTGGGACCATATAAGTGTTTAGCCATGCAGCACACAAGCTGCTAGTGCACAAACATAAGAAAGTAGACAAAGCAACTGGTCACATTTTGTGTAACATCGGTAGTTGTGCTGGACAATTTTTTAAGTGTGTGTGCTTGAAGCTTTGTGCTTATAAATTGATTTAAAAAATAAATATGAAATATTCAGCTTGTTCTAAGGCTAAGGTCATTTGTCTCCATGAAGACATTGGTAGCTTCCAAAGATGGTGGATGTAAAAGTCAGTGGTGCACTATATTTCTGTCCTTGATGCAAAAGTATATCTCTTGGAAGCGGGTCGCCCTGTTAACTATTCTTCAAACATGTGAAGTAGAACAGCCAAATAGTTAATACAAGGCCATCTAAGTTCCTGCTTAGCCCCCACATGCCTTGCTTTGAAAAGAGTGAGAGCTCCACGAGACCACAGAGTTTTGACACGAATCAGTGGCCCGCAACGTAAACACAGGTTTTAACAGCAGGTATTATTCATGTATATTACATCTCCTTATGTGGTTTTAAAAAGACAAATACATGATCAAAATAGTGAAACCTGTACCTTTTAAATTCAGGCTGATAAGCATGCTGATGCAGAGTTGTGTACATGCTGTAGATAGTGCAACTCTTGTGATGTACTATGAGAGGAGCCTGCCTCAATAACACTTATCCAGCACCAGTAGTCTGTGATGTTTCAAGTTGATAGGAGCTAAAAGAATATTCAGTTATCATGTCAGGTCTCACAGGCACGATGCCCCTGCATCTTGGAGGGCGGTATACTAGAACAGAATCCTCGACCTTAAGAGTGGTGCCCAGCTTCCTTGGCACATGCCCGTGGGCACGGAGTCCTGCAGTCTCCAGGCAGTGGGAGTCCTGGGCGGAATATGAGGGAGGAGATCCGCTGCCCACAGAGTCCTGTGATCTTAAAGGGGTGCGAGCCCTGTGGTGTCACGGCGGTGGGAGCCCTGGAGAGTCCCATGGTAATATGGGCTACTCCGGTGTCTCAAAGGGGTGGGAGCCCTGGGCACGTCATAGGTCCTCTTGCAGGGGGGGGGAGGGAGGGGGAGAAGCGACGACACAGAACTTCAACTTGGTGCAAAATCATGCAACCATTACTCTTCTCTCGAGCACTCCCATCGCGGGCCGAAGAACACAACTCATGGCTGTGTGCCCATTTTTTCAGTGGCCTCGGAGCTGAGTTAGTGTAGTTGCCTGTGGCCTTGTTTTTATGCTGTGAGCACAGGAAGCCCATAGGGAAGTTTGCCAAGTAGACGAATGCTGCTAACAGGGCTGCAGTCTGGTGTGTACTAACAGCTGTGCAGGGGGCGGTAGCGTGCACTGATGAATCAAGGTCTCCAGGGATGGGCACACAAGGCACCTGGGGAGGGCCTAGAGTGGTTTGCCTGAAGCGATGAGATGGTCATGCAACCAGCTTTCTATTAACCAGCTCTCTGGAGGCATTTTCGTTTGAGCAGGCATCAGAGTATGAAATTATAGGGCTGTTGCTAAGAAACAAGTGAAGTTTACGGAAGCCTTCTGAATAAACCGCGCATTTGCGTGGCACTGTGATGGGTCCTGCTGTCATGCTGTGGCCTTTTTTTAAGCTATCACTGTTCCATGTATTTTAGAAGTTCAATCTTTTAAGGAAAGTAGCGGGGTCTAATCTATGCACCTTATGAGATGCACTTATGAGTGTATCTTGGGCCAGCCACGCTCAGGTGCGAGGGCCGCCCCGGTGGAGGGCGCGAGGAAGCGGCTCTTGCCGCAAATGCCCCCTCTCAGCTGGTGCCGCTCTCCAAGCAGCTGCGCCATATTCCAGGCGAGGGAGGCGATAATGCGTTTTTCTGCAGACGCTGTAAAAACACCGGGGCCTCCACAGATGTCTGAGTGTGCCGCGTCCACAGGCGAGGAAAACAGTGGCAGGCCACGGAGGGGGGAGATCATTAGCAACAGAATCTCGTGTCCTTCACGCACTTGTTAAAGTGCGTGAGCGCTTGCGAATCTAAAGCCTGGCGCGGGGACAGACCTTCAATGTAAGAGCGAGGCTGCAGGCACCATGCTGTATATTTAAAGTAAAGCGTTAGTGAAAGTGAAATCGCTTGTTCTGTTGCCAGCAGTGGGAAGCCACTTGAGGCAGCCTGCTGTGCTTGTGCCGTGCCTGCTAAGGGTCACAAGGTGGCGACTCTAAAGTCTGGCACGGGGATAAACCTTCAATGTAAGAGGCTGCGGATGCCGTGCTTTTTAAATTTACAGTAAATCGCTTGTGAAAGTGAAAGCGCTTGTTCTGTTGCCAGCACTAGGAAGTCACTTAAACACGCACTGCACTAAAGTGAAAGAGCCCCTGAGACAGGCAAATGTCAACAAATGCGGCCACGCTAATTGAAAACAGATGGCCCCTGCGCGCGCCGCTGCTCGCTCCCGCAAGGTGGATGCCAGCACAAGCACGAGTGCTTGAAAAGAGCTGACCGATTCCAAAAGGTCATCTCCTAGTGCAGCGCATGCGCTGCTCTAGGCTCGACCTAAAAAACGTATTGCTATAGATGCTAACGTTGGAAGAGGAGAGGCCTGGTAACCTCAAAGGCTGCATAGATGTACGAAGCAACCGGACAGATGAATTCGGAATCAGTACAAAGACATAGAGCCATTACTGCCTTTTAGTGTCTAATGTTATGCTTGTTAAAAAGAGGACATAGGTAGTGCCTTCTTCCCTGCAGTGATGTAGTGCAAAGTAACATAAAGTGGACAATAGTTTCATCTCCTCATTGATTACAATTACAAGCTGCTGAGCCTCTAGATTTATCTGACCAGGTGTTGATATAAGATATTACAAGCAGTGTGCCATATCTGAATGTTATATACAGTGGTCTATTTACTTCTGGCTATATATGGTCCATTTACCGTTCGTAGAGGCGGCAAGATTTTAATTTCCAAACATGCAATGTGCTCCTATGCTGTACTGAGTTATAAGATCAGCATTTATTTTTGAATAGCTGCACACTCAAAGGAGACATCAACTCAGGGTTGGTCCAAAACTCTGGGCAGCCTATAGCCACTAAAGTGCTTGCAATATATTTGCACCATGGTAATTTGCATGACTTATCAATCCGCCAAAGTTCTGGTTTACGTTTCAAATAGCTCACTAACTCAGGTTTTGTCCATATTCAAATCCAACACAACATTGGTTGGAGTGCTAAATATGCTTCCACAGTGGCCATGCCCAGTTCAATCCCTAGGGCAGCCATGGGAGTCCCAGGGTCCAGGTGAAGCAGGAATCGTAGAAAATGATTCTCTGTTTTCGCAGCCTGGCAGTCTTTTTGTGGCCCCAGAGCTCAGCCCTATAGGAACCTGCTGCCACTGCCTTCATCCGGTACACTTCAAGGGCTGGGGCAATTAATCTGCGTCCATATTTACTTGAGACTCATAAAACAACAGTGGCATTTTCGCTCAAAGTAGCTTCACATTTTACTAGCTGTTTGGACCAAGATATTTTTTCATTGAATCTAACGTCTAGATAATCATGGTCCACACAATCGAAAGGTCTATCATGAATTTTAGATATCTTCCTTGGGTTACTTCTACAATTTAAAATCATAAACTTTGTTTTCTGTATGTTAATCGTAAGATTCTTTTTTGCCCATTCTTCTAAATGATTGAGTAGCAGTTTGCCTAGGAACTTTCCAGCTCCATCCAGCAAAGACATGGAGAGCTAGTCTAACCCATATTGATAATCGTAATATCAAAGTTACCTAATTTTTCAGCCACATCTTTCATTCAATGTTTTATCTTTTAGGGGTAGAGGGTAAATCCCTTTATCATAAGCATTTAGCAAACCTCATATAAATATTTAATAAAACAACGGGAAAATTATTTACTTTACCTTGTACTGCTACAGTAGCCACTGCACATAATGCAATGGATTAAACTGACCTCTCAACAGTGCTCCCTCTGACTCAACAGACCCCAGTCTATTAGGTTGCGGACTAGCACCTTCCAATTCATCTCTCAATCTTGACACTGCTCCTCGTACACTAAAATTCAGCCAACTATTAGAAATATTAAAGTATTGTAACATAAAATCCTCTTCTTTATATAGTGCACAGTTGGTTACTTAAAATGTGATCACAGATTAAATAAACCTGTTAAATCATTTGCTTGGCCCTTACTCATCCATGCCAGTCACGTAATTGACCATTGCTAATGTGCATTATCTTTCTTTTTAAGATAAGGAACTACAACTCCCAAGTTCCTGAAGGAAGGACATTTGTACTTGAAATACATTTCTACACTGATTCCCCTCATCATAGCTTTGGCTGGTGTTACTTAAAGATCAACATTTAAAGTCTAATAACTAAAATTCTAAAACACATTTATGACTAGTTATGATGGATGGACAAAACTCCTATTCAAATCAAATCAAATCAAAATACTTTATTCGGATAAGCCATATCCATAAAAGCACATCAGACACAACAATTTAAGAGCACAAGTACATAATCACAATGAAAATTCAATAACATTAAGCATAAATGCGCGATATTTTAAGACACGTATGACAGATTTAAATAAGAGCTCATACATATAAAAGGGAGGAAAGATTTTTCAAGGGTTACACATCGTTTTGCAGACAATTCTCAAGAAGGTGCCAACGCGAAAGACTAACTCATCATCTGCCAGTATAAGTATGCTCTTGTATGCATCTACCAGACTGATGGGCATGTTTTCCTTAAAAAACGGGATTAAAAGCCATTTTGCGTACTTTGTATAAAACTTACTAAAAAATAAAAAATGTAAAATAGTTTGGCCACTCTGTCCATCGCACGGGCAGGATAGTGAGTCAAGATTTGCATTATACCCAAGAGGGAAACAGAGCAGAAATTTTACAGTGCCAACCCTTAAACGGAAGAGAAGACCACTCTCCCAGTGACTTATGGGCAGGGTGAGGTAGCTAGCTAGTGGGTACACAATGTGCTCAATGGTCATAAAATTAAAAACAGACGGTTTCTTGGATTCCCTCTCCAGTCTTTCCGTGCTGTAGAGTGTATAAAGTGCCGTCCTGAAGACTTTTTTATGTACAGTCTCGGCTGTGCTTGGACTTGAGAAGAGCCCGCAGAGATTAACACTACATAAACTCTGGTTCACCCCGGCAAGCCATGGGATGTCCATCCCTTTCTCACAGCTAATGCAATCACCTATAATCTCTCTAGTGAGGGATGCTGCTGGATTTTTCCATATGGCGAGCCAGAATAAGGCAGGGCGGGCCCTTATAAAATCCTCAATGTAGTTTAGGTTGAGTTCTCTATGGCAAACGTACTGAGAGGTAGAGATCGGTACACCTAGTAATTTCCTACAGAATCTGTTTTCTTCTTGCTGAATACTGTGACTCTTTGCAATACCCCAAACCTCTGCGCCATAGGTGGCTGTGGGTATGCACTGGGATTTAAAAAAATGTAAAATCGCTAAAATAGCCCCTGTTCTCTTGGGCCGAGGAAGGCTGGGAATAGAATTGGTGGCCTTTGAGAACTTGTTCCTGCACAACACCATATGTTCAGACCAGGAACCATTCATAGCAAAGACCAACCCAAGGTATGGAAAAGTGCTGGTGCATTTCGACTTTTGGTTACCCACAGATATGTAATTTATTGGATGTTTCCTCGGCCCACAGGACATTATAAAATATTTTTTAAAGTTAGCACTTAGGTCTAAACTGGCCATAAAGTCAGCAAATCCCTGCACTAAGGTGCGTAGGGTGTTGGGTGTGCGGCCCATTAAAACCGCGTCATCGGCATATAATAGCACAGGGAGTATTTTACCATTTACTCTAGGAACATCGTTGGTCAATGTGATCAGTGATTTGTGCAGACTATTGATGTAAATGATAAAAAGGAGAGGGGCTAAGACACACCCCTGTCTGACCCCTCTACTTACTTTAATATCGTTAGACATCACCCTCACTACTGATCCTGACCCGGGCCTTCAGATCTTTATGTAGGTACGTCAAAAAATGCACCAGTGCCTCATCCAGACCATAAGCTAAGAGGAGGGACCATAGGCTTGACCTATTGACAAAATCGAAGGCAGAGGTCAGATCCACCAGGTATAATGGCGAATGCCGGGCTATAGTGTATTTGCCAATGACTAAGTTAAGGTTTAGGCATTGTTCGCTGGTGCCTCCTTTGCTCCTAAAGCCCAGTTGGCATGGCTCTAAGATACAATTTTCCTCGGCCCATTCTGAGATCTTATTATATAAGAATCCTATTTACTTTCAGTATCAAAAATGTAATGCAAATTACTAACCCCAAGTTCCTCATCAGTTGTACAGAGTCTCAAACCATGACCTAGGCGTAACATCATCCCAGTATATAACAACTGTACTATGGACACACACTTTCCAAAATGTATTTTATTTTCAGGACAACTCTCCTTGAGCTCAAACTTCAAACAGAGTTCTCTATGGTTCATCAGACTGGATTAGTTGGCTACTGAACAACTTTATTTGTTATTAATATTAATATACTTTATTTAATATAGATGCAAAATATTAAGTTACAGTTCATCATAAATGTCTTCATAGCGTTTTAAACCTTTGGCTAAGTGTAGAAACATACCTTTCAAGAACCACTGCGCTATAGATACACACCATTTTAGACGCCTGATTTATTTGATGCAAATTTCCTTTGGCTCAAACATTCTAATAGAGTTCCTGGTGGTTCATCATAAACCCAAGTTATTACATTTTAAGACCATATTCATTATCATAGTCAACATAGCTTAAGTAAATGGAAGCATTATATTCTTCCCTTTCATTAGCAATTAATTTAAGCAATCATTATACTAGGAAGAAAATAGTAAATGTCACAAAAGATTTTACTAAAGCCAGCTAGACTTAGGGCCCTTTTATGAGTCTGGCGGTCTGAGGACCGCCAGACTTGTGGTGGCACGGCGATGGCATATCCAGCCACCGTCACACCGGGGGTCCGACCACCCGATTACGACCTGGGCAGCTGGACCGCCGTTCTGCCAGTGAACCGCCATTGCCTGTCATTGGAGGGGCGGTCAGAGGCTGCATTATGCTTGGCAGGACCGCCACGGTCCTGCAAAGCATATTACGAGTTTCCTCTCTGCCAGGGTTTTCATGGCGGTTTCACTGCCATGAAAACCCTGGCAGAGAGGAAACAAAGGGGGACCTACAGGGCCCCCCTGTGCCTCAAAAATATGTGGATGCACACATGGGGGCATACCATGTGCCCTCCTGTGTGCATGCACATAGGTTCCTGCATGGCATGGACTTTCGAGTCCATGCCGTGCAGGAACTTTGAAGTGCGGTCCCATTGCGGTGCCTTTTTCAAAGGCACCGCTGCCTTTAAATGAGGCACCGCCTGCCTGCCAGACTACTTGTTAGTCATAATCTGGCAGGCGAGTGTGGCGAACTTCGGCGGAGCAGTGGCACGGCGGTGCAAACCACCACTCAGCTGAAAAGTCATAATTAGGCCCTTAGTATTGAAGCTTGACCATATTTGACCCAAACCCTATCAGGATCCTCTGAACTAACACTCCATTCAAACAACCTTTCAACCCAAGATTACAACATCTTAACTGAGGGAGGTTTTGTTCTTATATCATCAGTACATGAAACTATTTGCCCACTTTCAGTCCTTTTTTCACTCCTGATAATTTCTGTGTCAACCAAGTTTCTTTTATCCTTAAAAACAACTGCACCCCTTCAAGACAAACTAATTTGCTGGATACCCAGAATTGTGATGTCCTTCAAATTACTTATTTTATGATTAGTATAGAAGTGAATGGCTGACGTGTACCTTTTATCTTTGCTAAGGATGGCTCTGAGATGTTCTTGCCAACAGTTTTCTAGTGGGGGATCCAATATATAGTTTTTTTTACAAATACATACTATTTATATATATTTCCAGTAGGTCAAATTAAAGTTTATGAAATCATTAACGCAGTACTATCCTGTACTGTTACTTTGAAAAAAGGTTTCAACCCATTGTCAATATATTTAAAACAATTACAAGAGCTACATTTAGAGCACCCTTTTATTGGTTTTGGAGTAGAAGTAGCGTGTTTATATGTGTCAGTAGGACTTAACATTTTATTTAAATGTAACAGATGGCTTTTGCTTTAACATATATCCCTAAGTCTTTATCCAAAGTCAGTAGAGACCAATGTCTGTTGAGGATTTCAGAAATTTGCTTACTTCCCATACTGAATTGAGTCACAAATCTGACTTAATCATTATAAGTTGCTTCTGTTTTGTCAAATTTTTGTTCTGTAGCAGGTTTTCTCTTGAAATTGGTTTGGTCTTTCTCTTGCTTGATTCAGTGTCCCAGAAGGATACTCTTCTATCTTGAAATTGGTCAAAGTGAATGTTGATCTAGAAAAAAGATTGCTTTATAGAAATAGAAAGCTCCTGCACACTGTGATGGCCTCCACCTTTTAGTGTTAAATTAAGCTATATTCTAGGGCCATTTGGATTGATGGCCTTAGTGGGTTGAAGCTTGTATTCAGCAGGGATTGGTAGTAACTCTACTCTCCCTTCCATTTAATGAATCGTGCTGCAATCCTCCAGGCGTAAGGGAAAGTATGGGTGCAAAAGACAAGTGTGAAATAAAAAGACAGAAAGTGTAGGGTGGTGGAAGAAACGGGCATTAGGAGAATCCAAAACTAAGTTGCCTTGGTATTCAGCAACCCCTGTATCCAGCAGTGCCAGTGGTGGGCTCCAAAGAAATAATTTTTGCTCTTGCACTATATATTTTTTTTGTTTTACAAATTAAACACTGACACAGGTTCTCCGTTTTCTTTATGATATCCTCTGATCCAGGTTAAACTAGAGGGACTCCACTTGCATCTCCTCATTCGTTGAGACTCCAATTGGTCTAGCAATGTAGGAAATGTCTAAATCCACTGTCCTCGTTGAGACCCCAAAAACATGTTGATACTTTCATCTTCTGCCATGTGCCCTGCTCTGCTCCTGCTATTGTAACATCATTTTTTGCCTGAGTCCTCTGTAGTGCCTGCCAGGTCACTGATCAGTCATGATTGCACCAGACCACAGCTGACATAAGGAGTGGCCTCCTTGTTGTTTGAATAATGCACTGAGGAGAGACAGACCCAAGAGGATTCTGGTGCTCAGATTTTGTCTTTGCAGAATCAACTGGGGGGATGCAAAGTGTGCCCACTTCTTTTCTCCAGACCTACTGGCAGTGCTGTAATTTTCCTCACTGAAACACTTTCAGAAGCCCATAAAGTAAACCCTTCTAGAGAGACGTTTCTTCTAACACACTCTGCTGGATGAGTCGCATAATGTATTTTTAAGAGGAACCAAACACATAGATGATAAGGCTGCATACCTCAAGAGAGTATGGTTACAATGGCCGTTGCAACTTCTCAGGAAAAGATCTCAGAAAATTAAACCCAAAATGTGGCTGTTCAAAGCTTCACCTTGACAAAGGTAGTGTGAGACACAGTCCCTGCCTAAGCTTTTTCCATGGAAGCAAGGTTTAACATAGCGACCAATACAATGAAAGGTTCCTGCATTGATCTTCCTTCAACTTCTAGATCTTGTAGGTTTTTTTTTTAAAGTCAAAGTGAGGGTTTAGTAAGGTTGGCATTTGACTGATTGAGATGCTTATAAGGAGGAACAGTTCCTCAATTATAACTGGGTATCCTGCAACTGAGGTAGTTACTTTTGTCATGATAACAGGACTAAGTTTACCCACAGAGGCACTTTCTCAGTTCTGATCAGATTAATCTGGATACGCATTCCTATAATTTTGCATTGAGTGCTTAGTGATTGTTCATTCAGAGATCCTTTGGTCTACCTAGTAGCTAGCCTACATATATTCTATTGTCATAACTTTCAAAGAGTTTTACCTGGCACTTCAGACCTGTGGCGTCTTCCCCAGCCTGGGTAACCGCCAATGACATTGCCAAACATGGAGCTTAGTATTTCCTGTCTTTATTCTTCTGCATGTAACTGCAAACTCAATACTCTAAACCAGTTTTCATTGCATTCCGCTCTAACACTTACGTCACAGCTCTAAGGAGTCCAGCAGGAGCCAAAAGAGTTCTGTCATTGATAACTCGCAAGACACTACATCTCCACCTCTGTTAAATAAATAATGACAATTCTTTACACAATATATATACAACTGTTGGAAGTGGGGGTCCTTATCCCTCACCGCCGCCACCAAATGCTGGAGGCGGGAGTCCCCGTCCCACACCGCTGTTGCCGGGTGCGAGATCCGGACCCCTCGTTTCAATGTTAGGCTAAGTAAGGACACCGCCTGAGATAGCCCTGCTCACCCCTTAGTAGCTTGGCACGAGCAGCCAGGCTTATCTCCAAGGCACGAGTGTACAGTATGTGCAACCACACTCACAGCAACCCAATGATGTCACCACAAATAGACTCCACACGAGTTTTTATAAAACGAGTATAATCTTTATACAAGAAGATATACGATATGACCACACGATACAAAACCAACATATAATAATGGGTAGTATTTCTTCCGGTGGATTGGTAGGTTCTAATCCCAACCACCGCTTCTAACCAACAGTTAAGCTGACTTCTAACCGTTTCCAAAAGGTTAGGTAGGTCGTATTGCTAGAATCACACACGTTGCAAAAGAAACTAAATACTGCAATGCGTAACGATATACTCCTGAACTGTGCAATAGAGAAACAATGCCATACGTAGCGCCACAGTCATGTACTTTGCAATAGAAGGAATAATGCAATGCGTATCACCACCAGCATGCCCTGTGCAAGGAAGAAACAAAGCAATGCGTCACGCTACAATCATGTACTGTGCACTGAAGAAATAATGCAATGCGCCACGTTATAATCAGGTACTGTGCGATGAAGAAATAATGCAATGCACCACGCTTACAATCATGTACTCTGCAAGGGAAAATAACGCAGTGCGTAGCACACCCAGCATGTAGTTCGTAAGGCACAAATAGAGTCAGGCGTCATACGACAGTTCGATAGTTCGTTAGCAGCAATAATGCAAAGTGTAATACGACAGTCTAGGTGCTCCGTTAACAGTTGCCCCCGACATGAATCAATGATGACAAAAGTACCGCTTCTCACTCCGGCCCCAGTACTGCCCCTCCTTGGCAGAGGTTCTTCTTGACCACGAAAGAGGTCAAAGCCTTTGCAGACTCGACCTGTCCATTTCGCCATTCAAAATTACACCAAATTCAAGGGGTTTCAGTTCTCTTAATTATACCCCTTCATGTCTTTGAAGTTCGTTGTGCTCAGGGGTCCCTGACCCCTGCCTAAATCAGTTCTGGGTGTCTCCCTCCCAGTGTCACCTTTCTGGGAAGTCTATTACCAGAGACTCTTCTCATTTGTGGCATTTAACTCATCGTTCATCATATCTACATATTGAAGGAGAGACTAGTTCTGAAGCATCAGTGACTGTTGTTGCCTCTACACCGTTGATACAGATCCTGGACATTCATGGTGACAGTTCCTAGTTTCCCATGACAAGATCAGGTCAAACACATAAAGTGCCAAATAGATTGATTAAAGAGATATAGTTGTATATATATTGTGTAAAGAATTGTCGTTATTTATTTAACAGAGGTGGCCGCTTCTAACCAACAGTTAAGCTGACTTCTAACCGTTTCCAAAAGGTTAGGTAGGTCGTATTGCTAGAATCACACACGTTGGTAAAAGAAACTAAATACTGCAATGCGTAACGATATACTCCTGAACTGTGCAATAGAGAAACAATGCCATACGTAGCGCCACAGTCATGTACTTTGCAATAGAAGGAATAATGCAATGCGTATCACCACCAGCATGCCCTGTGCAAGGAAGAAACAAAGCAATGCATCACGCTACAATCATGTACTGTGCACTGAAGAAATAATGCAATGCGCCACGTTATAATCAGGTACTGTGCGATGAAGAAATAATGCAATGCACCACGCTTACAATCATGTACTCTGCAAGGAAAAATAACGCAGTGCGTAGCGCACCCAGCATGTAGTTCGTCAGGCGCAAATAGAGTCAGGCATCATACAACAGTTCGATAGTTCGTTAGCAGCAATAATGCAAAGTGTAATACGACAGTCTAGGTGCTCCTTTAACAGTTGCCCCCGACATGGATCAATGATGACACAAAAGTACCGCTTCTCACTCCGGCCCCAGTACTGCCCCTCCTTGGGCCAGCACGGGCCTTGATCCGAGCCGAAGCAACAGGCTCACGCAGCTGCCAGGAGCGAGAGGCCGAGAGAGTGTCCCTCCGAGCCCGCACCCCAGCCCAGGTGGTGATCCACGTTACCTGGGGGGGCGCGACCCCACTCTCCTCCCCTCCTTCAGCGACTTGGGCCTTGATCCAGAACTCCGTCAATGGGCACGGCGAGCTCGGGCCGGCGACTCCGCTCCTCCGGGACTGCCGGTCCGGGCCGCTACTGTTGCACTCCGAGGGCTCAATGACCTGGCCCTCCTTCCGGCGGTCTGAGTGGACACCGAGACCCGCCCTCAGCACTTGTGGAGACTTACTTCTATTTCGGTGCACACGCTACCCAGGCACTCCTCACCAGCACCTCTGGTTGCACCGTGACACGCACTCTGCGCATCCGAGACTCACCTCTTCTCTGGTGCACACGATGACCAGGCAATCGTCACCACTCCTCAGCTTGCACCTCGACACGCACCCTGCGCGTCCGAGTCTCACCTCTTCTCTCGGTGCACACAATGACCAGGCACTCTTCACCAACGCCTTGGCTTGCACCACGACACGCACACTGCGCGTCCTAGACTCACTTCTTTTCCCGGTGCACACAACAACCAGGCGCTCCTCACCAACGCCTCGGCTTGCACCACGACACGCACCCTGCGCGTCCGAGACTCAGTTTACTCCTGCGTGCCCACAATCACAAGGCACAACTTCTGAGGGTCTCAAGCTGCAAAAGCACGCGCACACCGCGTTGTTTGGGACTTCTCCGGAAACTTTTATGTTCCTGTGTTTCCAAACAGGGAGCCAGCTCACCTCGGGCCCTTGGGGTTCAGGACACAGCACAAAACACAGTCCTGTTCAAGAAGGGGGGACACCACCCACTGCAATGTACCTTCAGTCTCTTCCTTAGTAAAAGCTACAAACTACAGGCCAGCCCCAGATCACGAAGCAAGGGTCAGTCCTATCCAGCAGTCTCTTCAGCAACTTCTTCCTTGGCAGAGGTTCTTCTTGACCACGAAAGAGGTCAAAGCCTTTGCAGACTCGACCTGTCCATTTCGCCATTCAAAATTACACCAAATTCTAGGGGTTTCAGTTCTCTTAGTTATACCCCTTCATGTCTTTGAAGTTTGTTGTGCTCAGGGGTCCCTGACCCCTGCCTAAATCCGTTCTGGGTGTCTCCCTCCCAGTGTCACCTTTCTCCCTTTGATACTGGGGGTCTGGGCCCTTAATCACTCAGCAGGAGATGGGTCTATTGTTTTATAGCTGCAACCCAGGCCTCTTCACCTCCCGGGGTTTCTCCTCGCATACTCTCCAGATGCAGGTCAGCCAGGTGCCATCTCACCCCCTCCCATCTCAGATCCAGACAGTCAATCCACATTCAGCAGAGACACACAGAAATGATTAAAGCACAAAACTCAGCCACTTTCTAAAAGAGTGGTTTTTGAACACACAGTGACAAAACCACTTTCATAGAAAGATGTGTTATGACACTGTGAGTTCATACATACTAAACTTCACCTCTCCATTATAAACTTATAGGAAACTAGGCTAACAAAACACCATACCCAGACTCCCCCATTCTGTCTTATGGGCAGAATGGCCTTTCACCAGTGAAAACGAAATGGAGTGTTTTTTCACTGTCAGGACATATCGCACACCTCGGTATATGTCCTGCCTTTTACCTACACTGCACCCTGCCCAGGGGTTACCCGGGACCTACCACAGGGGTGCCCACAGTATACGCAAAAGGGAAAGTAAGGCCTGACAAGTGGTTGCACTTGTCAGGACAACATGCTAACTTAGCAAACTGCGCGCAGGCTCTACACTGAAGGTCTGAGTTCCCTTCTCTGTGCGCCCTTGCATTACTAGCCCTTGCACACACAGTGCACATCACTAGGGACTTTTACTAGTAAGGCAAACATACCAATCATGGCCAACCAATTACCATCGTACTTTACATAGGGAACCCTTGTACTTTGACACTGATCAGCAGTGGCAAAGTACCCAAAGCATCTAAATTGGCAACTCTATGTCAGGAAAACGGTCTAGGGGGAAAGCAAAAAGTTTAGGGAACTTTAGCCAAAAAGGCCAAGTCCTACACAACCCCCTCCCAGCCAAAAGCCAGGGTAGACCAATCATTACCTTGATGGACTTCCCTGCTTCGGGCGATAGAACCAGGACGCAGGCCCTCTAACACAGGGACTCCTGTTCCTCACCTTCCTGACCCCAGGGGTTTTTCCTGATCACTACCCCCTGAGCCAACAATGCTGTTCCATGGATCCCTCCCGGCCAGGTGAACCCCTCCAGGGGTGCTGGACCCATGCCAATCCCACCCTTGAGTGGTACCCTGGGAAGGCCCATTGGTCAGGAAACTACCTCCAGTCATCCTACCCTCCAGGTTAAAAGTGGGTTTACTCTGGTCACTTATAGGGGACCCAGCCCCACTGGCTGGACACTGTCCCACCGGTGTTCCCACTGGGTAACACAACCCTCTTTTAACATTCCATTTATTTTTCTGGGCCTGCCACTTAGGAATGGCACCCGCAAACTTCAGGACGGCAGGAGCTCTGGCTACAGACTCCCCACGCCCTCCTGATGCTAGGTGTTCTTCCTCACACCTCTGGCAAGTAGGCACTAGACCTCCACCCGGGGGCTCTCCTACGGCCCCCCCCCCCAGTTTCCTGGGTGGTGCTGCTGATCCCTGGGGGTGCTGCTTACTCTTCCTCCCCCTCTTTTGAGACAAGAGGCTAGCCAGCAACCCCTCCTCACTACTCTGGGATCTCCTTGCGCCACTTGGCCCTCCTTCCCTCTCTGGGGCCTTTTCAGGCCCCTGGACCCATGACCAGGGGTCCGGTTCTCGTGCAGACTCCCGGGAATCAAGGAGCCCACACCTTAACCCGGGGTGGCGCAATCCTGGAAAATAATTTCTGAGCCTAGGCTCCCCTGGGGCCAAATTGGTCAACCCCGCCAAATCATTTACCATGCTAACCACTACCCAATCCTCCAGTGCACTCTTGTAATCATCCACACGGCACTGGCTGTGCGCTGCCACCAATCACACTGGACTCTGTTTGTTTACCCTTAATGTCCAGTTCCCTCATGCTTAACTCATGAGCGAAGAGAATCCGTTTCTCTTCCAACGCGAGAGCGTTCCTGCTCTCCTCTGCTTGAGTTTTAAGTTTTAACACCTCCAACTCATGCAGTCTGACCCTTTGGTTTTCCTCCAACTCACCTGGTGAAAAACTCCTCCCTGAATGGCTACTACCAGCCCCTGCGGCTGGTCTCTCCACTGGCAAATCCTGTGGACCAAATCCATTCCCTGTGTCATCCTCATCCACCTCAACATCCCCGTCTCCTGAGCCTCTTTGGCTTCCCACCAGGCCCTCAAGGCCATTTGCAGCTCCTCTTCTTGGCGCTACCCTTCATGGGACATCCCAAAGCTCTGCAGAATTTCCTCAACTGATCAACCTTGTAGGAAAACAGTGCCTCAATGTTAAACCCTAAGTGCCATATGTATCAATGTTAGGTTTTGCGATTCTCAAATAGCGATTTTTTGCGAATCGCTATTTGAGAATCGCAAAACGAGATGTATGTAGGATTTGCAAAAAAAATTGCGAATCCTACATATTCCTTAATTGCGCATCGCAAAGTGCGATTCGCAATTAGGAAACCCTCCCCATTCATTCCTATGGGCCTAGAGGCCCATAGGAATGAATGGGAAGACATACTCAATTTGCGATTAGCAATTAGAGAATCGCAAATTGAGAATGCAATTCAAGGTTGCAAGGGTGTCAAAAGGACACCCTGTTGCACCCTGAAATAAGAAAGGGTGCACATGTGGCGCACATACATGCCCTGCATGTATGTGCACCACATTGCACTTTGAAAAATGCAAAAAAGTGCATTTTTCAAACAAATCGCAAATTACCACCAACTTGAAGTTGGTGGTAATTTGCGATTCCTAAGGCCAAATTGCACTTTTTTGTGTTCGTACATTGCATTTAAGGAACCGCAATTTGCGATTCCTTAAATGCAATCGCAAAATAGGGAATCGCAAATTTTGCGATTCCTTATTTTGCGAGGCAGTTTTTCATTGATACATACCACTAAGCCCAATTGCGATCGCAAACGCCGAAATTCTGTGAATTTCGGCGTTTGCGATCGCAATTTGGAATGATACATATGGCCCTAATTCTGCAGCCTCAGCCTCACCGGCTATCTAGCTCTCTCCCTGAGACATGATGTGTGGTTTAAAGGTTACTCAACAATAGAACCAACAATTCCAAAAACACAATATGTGGTTGCATCGTGGTCTGCGATCAATTTATGATGAACACCAATTACTGTTTGGTGGCAGCGGTGGGATTCGATCCTAATGTAAATTAAACGTGTATGTGCAAAATCACTCACAGTAATTGGTGTTCATCATAAATTGATCGCAGACCACGACGCAACCACATATTGTGCTCCTTGATTCCCGGGAGTCTGCACGTCAACCAGACCCCTGGTCATGGGTCCAGGGGCCTGAAAAGGCCCGAGAGAGGGAAGGAGGGCCAAGTGGCGCAAGGAGATCCCAGAGTAGTGAGGAGGGGTTGCTGGCTAGCCTCTTGTCTCAAAAGAGGGGGAGGAAGAGTAAGCAGCACCCCCAGGGATCAGCAGCACCACCCAGGAAACTGAGGGGGGCCATAGGAGAGCCCCCGGGTGGAGGTCTAGTGCCTACTTGCCAGAGGTGTGAGGAAGAACACCTAGCGTCAGGAGGGCGTGGGGAGTCTGTAGCCAGAGCTCCTGCCATCCTGAAGTTTGTGGGTGCCATTCCTAAGTGGCAGGCCCAGAAAAATAAAAGGAAGGTTAAAAGAGGGTTGTGTTCCCCAGTGGGAACACCGGTGGGACAGTGTCCAGCCAGTGGGGCTGGGTCCCCTAGAAGTGACCAGAGTAAACCCACTTTTAACCTGGAGGGCAGGGTGACTGGAGGTAGTTTCCTGACCAATGGGCCTTCCCAGGGTACCACTCCAGGGTGGGGTTGGCATGGGTCCAGCACCTCTGGAGGGGTTCCCCTGGCTGGGAGGGATCCATGGAACAGCATTGTTGGCTCAGAGGGTAGTGATCAGGAAGAACCCCTGGGGTCAGGAAGGCGAGGAACAGGAGGTTGTCCCTGTGGTAGAGGGCCTGCGTCCTGGTTCTATCGCCCGAAGCAGGGAAGTCCATCCAGGTAATGATTGGTCTACCCTGGCTTTTGGCTGGGAGGGGGTTGTGTAGGACTTGGCCTTTTTGGCTAAAGTTTCCTAAACTTTTTGCTTTCCCCCTAGACCGTTTTCCTGACACAGATTTGCCAATTTAGATGCTTTGGGTACTTTGCCACTGCTGATCAGTGTCAAAGTACAAGGGTTCCCTATGTAAAGTACAATGGTAATTGGTTGGCCATGATTGGTATGTTTGCCTTACTAGTAAAAGTCCCTAGTGATGTGCACTGTGTGTGCAAGGGCTAGTAATGCAAGGGCGCGCAGAGAAGGGAACTCAGGCCTTCAGTGTAGGGCCTGCGCGCAGTTTGCTAAGTTAGCATGTTGTCCTGACAAGTGCAACCACTTGTCAGGCCTTACTTTCCCTTTTGCGTACACTGTGGGCACCCCTGTGGTAGGTCCCGGGTAACCCCTGGGCAGGGTGCAGTGTAGGTAAAAGGCAGGACATATACTGAGGTGTGTGATATGTCCTGACAGTGAAAAAACACTCCATTTCGTTTTCACTGGTGAAAGGCCATTCTGCCCATAGGACAGAATGGGGGAGGCTGGGTATGGTGTTTTGTTAGCCTAGTTTCCTATAAGTTTATAATGGAGAGGTGAAGTTTAGTATGTATGAACTCACAGTGTCATAACACATCTTTCTATGAAAGTGGTTTTGTCACTGTGTGTTCAGAAACCACTCTTTTAGAAAGTGGCTGAGTTTTGTGCTTTAAGCATTTCTGTGTGTCTCTGCTGAATGTGATTGACTGTCTGGATCTGAGATGGGAGGGAGTGAGATGGCACCTGGCTGACCTGCATCTGGAGAGTATGCGAGGAGAAACCCCGGGAGGTGAAGAGGTCTGGGTTGCAGCTATAAAACAATAGACCCATCTCCTGCTGAGTGATTAAGGGCCCAGACCCCCAGTATCAAAGGGAGAAAGGTGACACTGGGAGGGAGACACCCAGAACTGATTTAGGCAGGGGTCAGGGACCCCTGAGCACAACGAACTTCAAAGACATGAAGGGGTATAACTAAGAGAACTGAAACCCCTTGAATTTGGTGTAATTTTGAATGGCGAAATGGACAGGTCGAGTCTGCAAAGGCTTTGACCTCTTTCGTGGTCAAGAAGAACCTCTGCCAAGGAGGGGCAGTACTGGGGCCGGAGTGAGAAGCGGTACTTTTGTCATCATTGATTCATGTCGGGGGCAACTGTTAACGGAGCACCTAGACTGTCGTATTACACTTTGCATTATTGCTGCTAACGAACTATCGAACTGTCGTATGACGCCTGACTCTATTTGTGCCTTACGAACTACATGCTGGGTGCGCTACGCACTGCGTTATTTTTCCTTGCAGAGTACATGATTGTAAGCGTGGTGAACTGCATTATTTCTTCATCGCACAATACCTGATTATAACGTGGCGCATTGCATTATTTCTTCAGTGCACAGTACATGATTGTAGCGTGACTCATTGCTTTGTTTCTTCCTTGCACAGGGCATGCTGGTGGTGATACGCATTGCATTATTCCTTCTATTGCAAAGTACATGACTGTGGCGCTACGTATGGCATTGTTTCTCTATTGCACAGTTCAGGAGTATATCGTTACGCATTGCAGTATTTAGTTTCTTTTGCAACGTGTGTGATTCTAGCAATACGACCTACCTAACCTTTTAGAAATGGTTAGAAGTCAGCTTAACTGTTGGTTAGAAGCGGCCACCTCTGTTAAATAAATAATGACAATTCTTTACACAATATATATACAACTATATCTCTTTAATCAATCTATTTGGCACTCTATGTGTTTGACCTGATCTGTCATGGGAAACTAGGAACTGTCACCATGAATGTCCAGGATCTGTATCAACGGTGTAGAGGCAACAACAGTCACTGATGCTTCAGAACTAGTCTCTCCTTCAATATGTAGATATGATGAACGATGAGTTAAATGCCGCAAATGAGAAGAGTCTCTGGTAATAGACTTCCCAGGGTGCTGGGCAGTCAGCATGTGTCCCCTGTAGACACCACTTGAAAATGTTCTGCATCAAAAGGAGCATCAGATTTTCTTTTCCGCATTTGGCATGCAAGAACTCGATCTGTGTTGAACAACTTTTGTAGAAAGGCAGTTGCATAAATGACAGGCCTTTAATTCTTTTTCAACCCTCTCATCAAGATAAGGAAATCAGGCTCAGTCTTGGAGAGCTCGTTTTGTGGCAACAATTCCACAATGTCCTTCGTGGGCCACTTGAATGATTTTCTGTCGCAGACTCTCCGGAATCAGGATTCTCGACCCTCACAGTATAACTCCTTCCTGACTTATGGCCAATTCATCTTTGACATTTTTGTATTTTTGATACTCACCATCACTGGTGAGATGTCAAGTGTGCTAGTTCCATGACTGATGTATAATTATATCTTTCAACTTTAGCATATCACTATCATGGCTTGTGGCAGTGATAATCTGAGCTAACGAAATGGCAGCTGGTGTGTTTGATTTTACAATGAAATTGAAATAGGCTGCAGCTGTCTTGGATGGATTACTGTGACTTCGCATAGGCACTCTGAAAAAGTAGTCAGCAGGGTTCTGATCTGTCCCTGGATGATGCACAAACATATAATTGTACTCTTGTAATCGTAGTCCCCATCATTCAATGCGAGGCGGCATCTTGGCCTTTGGATTGTTAAATATAGTCAGTAAAGCTTGATGATCAATTACCAATGTCAAAGGTTTGCCGTACAGGAATACTTGGAAATGTTTACAAGCCCATACCATGGCTAAACTTTCTTTTTCAGGTTGTGGATAAGCATGTTCTGTTTGGTTCAAACTCCTACTTGCATATGCCACAATTTGCCTTTGAGAATTTGGGTGTCCTTTGTGCTGTGTAAGGATTGCGCTTAACCTGACTGGGCTAGCATCAACAACAACCTCTGTATGAAGCTTCGTATTGAAGTATGCCATTTCAGTAGCATTCTCAATGGCTTGTTTGATTTTCTTTAAACTTTTTTCACATTCATGTGCCAAATGAAATGAAACATTCTTTTTTGTCAAGTCTCTCAATGGAGCACTTACAGTGGCAAGGTCTCGTATATATCTGGAACAGTAACTGGCCATGCCAAGAAATGAACACACCATAGAAACATCTTGTGGGGGATCAGCATTTGACAGCGCTTATGCTTTAGCAGGATCGGGTGTCATAGCCCCATCAGAAAAGATATGGCCAAAGAATTTTAGCTTTGTGTTATGGAACTCACACTTGTCTGCATTCAAAGTCAAACCTGCATCAGCAAGTAAATTACATACTTGTGTGAGAGCTTTATTGTGCTCTTTTTGTCCTGCTAGTAAAGAACTCGTACTCCCAGAGCCCAAGCCAAGCTACCCCACTGCACAAATGTGGCTGTTTCACTCAGCCTCTTTGCATATGACATGATGGAGTGACTCCAGGAAGGTTGTGACATTTTGAATGACGAATGGTAAGAACCATTGCTCATCTAAGGATTGTGCTCTGTGCGATGATGGAGAGAACAGAGGAGATGCACTCAAACAGGGTAGAACAGGTCACTCAACTGGAGATCATGCATGTTAGGGGTAGATGAGTCCAATATGGCCGGGACCACCTTCTTTGGCCTTGGACTTTGTTCCTTGGGATTTGCAGAGTGAAAGATTGCTCAATGAGAGAGACAGGTGACTGGCACTGCTGTGGTGGTAGATGTGTCTCCAGCATGGGGCTGGCAATGGAATAATCCTCTTTGATGTGGGACGTTAAAATTGCATCCAGCAGGGGGCTGTTCCAAAAATTGCCTGCTGCCCTCTACTCATGACTATAACAGCAGCATCACCAAGCTCATCATCCCCAAGTACTGTGAAGATGGGAAAGACTTATGTTAGTCAACTGAATCCAGTTAGGATAGTGATGCATACTGAGTCCGACAGACATACACGATATGGTGAGACTTGGATAGTGCAGGTAACACATTGACACAGTCTACTTGGACATGAGAAGTAAATCTGGGTATATGGTGCTTAAAATGGGATCATGGACAACAGACAGCAAGGTGTCTTATCTACCAGTTCTGCAGATGCATCTTGTGTGGACGGACACTGCATTATCACCTGCTGATCAATGCTGCATTCAGAGAGTTGTTAGAAGGAACACGAAGATGGTGCAGTTGTTTAATTGTAAAATAAGAAACATTACAGTATCGTAGAGCAAGTGTAATTGATGACAACTCACATTGTTGGGATGACATGTTTCCTAATCATGTAGGATGTATGTGAATACAAAATTCCAAAGAACAACTTAGATAAACATGAAAGTAGCAATGATAAACTGGTGTGACATTGTAATGCAAAAGGAAACAAACTGCAGTGTATAGGATGGGTCAACATACATACTTCACTGAAGGATAACAGGGTTGATGTCCTGCTTGTAAAGTGTCCCCTGATGTGACCAGATGGATGTGGAGTAGTGTTGTACCAGGAGACTTTGGGCAACTGCAGCTGTAAAGAGGGACACATAGACACATATTGCCATTACAGGGTCTTTCATTATGTTAGGTTCAACATGTGTCAATGGAACTCAGGAAAAACTATTCAAAGTTGTGACCTGGATGAAAAATAGTTCCACAGTGGGGGTAATAGGGCAATTAGAAATCTATGTTGGAAATGCACTAGAACATCGGTATTCAAAGTGGCATGAGACCGTTCAAAGTTGGAGTTATTGGCATCACAAGCAAGGACTGGTTAGCATCTGAGGTTTTGGCATACAGACCATACCGACATGCCGTAGAAAGTAATGCTTTGGCATTTCAGGATTTGGTGGAATGTCATTCCCAATGTACCTTATATACAGTTGTAACAATTTTTTATTTGTCAGTCAAATTGTTGAGATAATTTGTGGCACACATTTTTAAGTAGATATTAGGGGGTTTGTGACAGTCATGGTGTTAGTGTCAATGGTTGTATGCAGTATCATGCTGAAGTTGACATTAAATGCATAAACTCGCACTCACCATAGTGATTGTCCAAACAAGCTTTGCATTTGCTTCTGTGTTGTAGAGTGATGATATTTCCCTTGCATCTTTACTCAGTTTGCACTAAAAGACATGCATTGATAATTACTGGTTCACATGAAAAGTGACTTACCATACACTGCCATTTGCTTGGTGTGAGTGGCGAGACCACATAGGTCTATAGGCATTGCAATGGTGGTAGCAGTTAGCTGAGGTGTTTGTAATACAGGGCCTTCAACTGTGACAGTCACCTGTTAAATATATAAGGCTGTGGTGATGTTTCAGTGGCATCTATGTTTGGGAGCTGAGTGTGTTAGCTCTGCCCTAACAGACTACAGTGATTTTGTGCCAGTGGTGGCACAGGACAATATGGTTTGCAGTGTTTTCTGGTGAATATTTGGAGCAGTCTTGGTTGTGACATTTACCTGACTGGGTGATCTGAAAGAAACACGTTGGTGATAGATTCCTTACCTTAGAATTACCCCCAGGCGTCAGACTGGATCCGGAAAGTTTTCGTTAGCAGTAGCTCTGCGCGTCGGAAGGTGGCGTCGGCCGGCTCCACATCCGTCGTCGGCGTCGTGGTCGCCGGGATGACGTCGCAGCAGCTACTTAGATGCTGCCCTCGCGCGGTGACGTCAGTTCTTTCTTTTTCTGCGCCAGCCAGTGCAGATCCGGGAAGAGCGGTACGTCAGCCATTTTTTGACTAAGTTTTTCTCGACTTTTGTCGACGTCTTTTTCGAGTCTCATGACTCCGTAAGGTGCACAAGGGATGCCAGGATTCAAGGCCTGCGGTTCCTGTAGCCGACTGATGTCGGTGACGGATCCGCACCGCGTGTGTCTTTTCTGCCTGGAGCACGACCACAACCCCAAGTCGTGCTCCGACTGCCGGTTGTTGACGCTGAAGGCTTTGCGGGAGCGGTCCCAAAAGCTGCTTGAATGCCGACAGTCGGCTCCGCGCCGTTCGAGGTTCCGGTCGAGAGGGAGGGCGAGGGACCGGTCGCGGAGCCACCATCAGTCAGGATCGAAGTCATCGAAGTCTTCGCACTCGGGGTCGGGTAAGTCGAAGCACAAAAAGAAGTCGAAGAAGCATCGACGCTCTTCGACTTCTCCTCGTCGGTCAACTGACCCGACGAGGTCCGCGGGTGGTGCCCCTCCCGCGGCTCCACGTGCGGAGCCCGAAGAGTCGACTCCGGGTTTCCCTCCTTTTCCGGGACCCGGGGCGACTCCCGCCCAGCTTCGTACGTTCTACGAGGCGATGCATGCCATCTTTGGGCGGCCCGAACCCGCCGTCGTGGCTTTGGGCCCCGCGGACTCGGCTGGGGGGCCGGGACCTTCATTGCCGGCGGCTCCGGCACCGCAGGCCCCCCGTGGATCCAGGCCTGAATACGGATTGGCGCCGGTTGACCTTATCACACCTCCACCGGCACCGCTTCCGACGGCACCACTACCGCGCCCGGCGCCGGCCGGCCACCCGGCCGGCGTCGACCCTGACCTCCTTCTGGATGAAGACACAGAGCCGGACCGGCGTCGACCGACGCCGGATCCGGCGCCGGGCGGGGTTTTTGTGCCCCTGTTCACTCCTGGTGTCCCTTTTAGGCCAGATTGGCACCCAGAGGATGAGGAGGATTGGGAGTGGTCAGGTGACCCTTTAATGGAACAACTGGAACAGGACTGGAGAGAGGACCTGGGGGATGCCAGTGGTTTGGAGACCTCGCCAGACCTTGGCATGCTGTCTCCTCCTACCATGGCTACGGAGGAGGGAGCGTCTTACGCAGTGGTGTTGCATAGGGTGTCCGAGGCTCTTAACCTCGAGCTTCCTACGGTGGCAGTCAGGACTAACCTCCTGACAGAGGTACTTCAACCGGCAGCAAGCTCTTCGGAGCCCCTGCTGCCTTTTAATGAAGCTATCTCAGATATCCTTTTGGGCACTTGGTCCAAGCCCACCACAGGGGCTCCTGTGGATAGGATGATTGCCCAACGCCACCGCCCGGCTCCGGGCGACTCCTTGTTCCTTTCCCAACACCCTCAACGTCCAAGCCTCAACGTCCCAGAGCGCCTTCCCTACCGCACCCCCGGATATGGAATCCAAGAAGCTGGATCACCTTGGGAAGAAGTTGTTTTCTTCCTCCAGCTTAGGGCTGCAGTCGGTGAACACCGCATGCCTCTTGGGCCATTACTCCCACTCTGTGTGGGACTCGGTGGCGCAAGTGCTGCCTCAGTGTCCGGAGGAGGCCCGGACCGTGCTCTCCCGTGCTGTTGCTGAAGGGAGAGACGCATCTAAGTTCGCCATTCGGTGTGGGCTGGATACCGCCGACTCACTGGGCAGAATGATTTCCACGTCGGTGGCAATCAGACGCCACGCCTGGATGAGGACGACTGGCTTTTCGAGGGATGTCCAGAACACCCTAATGGACATGCCTTTTGATGGCCGTCGCCTGTTCGGCGACAAGGCGGACAGTGCATTGAAGCGCTTCAAGGACTCGCGGGCTACGTCCAAGTCCTTGGGTTTTTCCACCCTGCGTCCTGCACAGTCTGCTTTTCGCCCCTTTTGTGGTCACGGAAGGGGTGCCCCACCACGTTCCCTTCAGGGCCACAGGCCGGCGCAGAACTTTTCATCCCAGCGCGGCCGGGGACGTGGGAATCAACGCCGTGGTTCTGGGGGCCAGCGGGCGGGCCAGCCCCCTCCACCCCCTCCGCCGCAGCCTCCAAGCCCTCCTAGTCCGACATTTCAGGGCCACCAAACACCAGTGGGCGGCAGGATTCGCCATCACCTCCCCCACTGGTGCACCATCACGTCGGACAGGTGGGTTTTGCAAATCATCCGAAGGGGCTACTCCCTCCCCTTCGAGACTACCCCTCCCTCCATGCCACCCAAGTACCATTGCATATTGGAGGATCACCTGTCCCTTCTCCAGCAGGAAGTTACGGCTCTCTTGGCCAAGGGAGCCATCAAGCGCGTTCCTGTCCCAGAAGTAGGTCGTGGTTGTTATTCCCACTACTTTCTGGTGCCCAAGAAGGACAAAGGCCTGCGTCCTATCTTGGATCTCAGGAACGTCAACCGCTTCCCCCGGAAGGAGAAGTTCAAGATGTTGACCCTGGCTCAGGTCTTGTCTGCCCTCGACCCTGGAGACTTGATGGTAGCGTTGGACCTGCAGGACACTTATTTTCACATCCCCGTCCTGCCGGCCCATCGGCGTTACCTGCGGTTCACGGTAGGCCACGAGCATTTTCAGTTCACCGTGCTCCCCTTTGGCCTTACCAGCGCCCCTCGGGTGTTCACGAAAGTGATGGCGGTGGTTGCAGCTCATCTGCGCAGATCAGGGGTTCCAGTCTTCCCCTATCTCGACGACTGGCTGTTGAAGGCGGGCTCGCCCCAGGCTGTCGTCTCCCACCTCCAGACTACGGCCCGATCTCCTGCACTTGCTGGCGTTCTCCATCAATGCGCCGAAGTCGCACCTGATTCCCTCTCAGAAGCTCCTCTTCATCGGAGCGGTTCTGGACACAACGCAGTTTCGGGTTTATCCTCCCGAACAGCGAGTCCGGGATATTCGGGCATTGATTCCGATCTTTCAGCCTCTATCCCGGGTGTCAGTCAGGAAGACCTTGAGGCTGTTGGGACTCATGGCCTCCTGCATCCTGCTGGTCGATCATGCCAGGTGGCATATGCGGGCTCTGCAGTGGGACTTGAAGTTCCAGTGGGCGCAGCATCAGGGGAACCTGTCCGATTGCGTCCAGATCTCGGAGGGCACTGCACGACAATTGCAGTGGTGGCTCACGAACCAGGATTGGGTCAACGGCAGATCCCTCTCCCTTCCCCAACCAGAACACACTGTGGTGACAGATGCATCCCTTCTGGGATGGGGTGGCCACATGGGAGAGGCGGAGATCAGAGGCCTCTGGTCTCCGGCGGAGTCCGGGCTCCACATCAACCTCCTGGAGCTTCGGGCGATCTGTCTTGCACTCAAGGCATTCCTTCCCTTTGTCCGGGGAAGAGTAGTGCAGGTGTTCACAGACAACACCACCGCCATGTGGTACTGCAACAAACAGGGCGGGGTGGGGTCGTGGACCCTATGTCAAGAGGCTCTGCGTCTCTGGACATGGCTGGAATATCAGGGCATATCTCTGGTGATTCAACACCTGGCAGGTTCCCTGAACGCCAGGGCGGACGAGCTCAGCCGCAGGTGCATGATGGATCACGAATGGCGTCTTCACTCGAAGGTGGCGCAAGGACTCTTTCAACAGTGGGGAGAGCCTTGGTTAGATCTGTTCGCCACCGAAGAGAACGCGCAATGTCAGCAATTCTGCGCGTTGGAATTTCCAAGGCGGCACTCGCTAGGCGGCGCTTTTCGTCGCGAGTGGAGTTGCGGTCTTCTGTATGCCTTTCCGCCTATACCACTTCTGCCCAGAGTGCTGAAGAAGATCAGGCGCGACCAGGCCCAAGTCATTCTTGTGGCTCCGGATTGGGCACGAAGAGTATGGTATCCCGAGCTACTCAGTATGGCCATCGATCCTCCGATTCGTCTGCCTCTTCGGGAGGATCTTTTGTCACAGCAGCAGGGGACGGTCCTCCACCCGAACCTGTCCAGCCTCCACCTCCTTGCGTGGAGATTGAGCGGCGGCAACTGACATTATTTGACCTGCCTCCCAAAGTCTGTGATGTCATCTTGGCAGCCAGGCGTCCCTCCACTAAGACGGTATACGCCTGTAGATGGAACAAATTTGTGGCATGGTGCACAGCAAAGGCTGTGGATCCCCTTTCTGCCCCTCTTTCTGAGGTTCTCTTGTTCCTTCTTTCTTTGGCCCAGCAGGGCTCTGCTCTGGGCACTCTAAAGGGCTATCTTTCGGCCATTTCTGCCTTTCTCAGGCTTCCTGATCAACCTTCTCTTTTTAAGTCCCCTGTTGTTAATCGTTTTCTGAAAGGCATAACCCATCTCTTTCCTCCGGTTCCTTTCGTTATGCCTCAGTGTGACTTGAACCTGGTCTTGACCTTTTTAATGTGTGCTCCTTTTGAGCCACTTCACAACTGTCCTCTTCGTCTCTTGACGCTTAAGACTGCTTTCCTGGTGGCCCTCACTTCTGCTAGGAGAGAGAGTGAGCTCCAGGCTCTTTCTTCTAAGCCTCCATTTCTGGCTATGCATCCGGACAAAGTGGTCCTACGCACTCGTCCATCCTTTCTTCCAAAGGTGGTTACATCTTTTCATATTGGCCAAACCATCACTTTGCCCACCTTCTTTCCGCCTCCGCATCCTTCGAGAGAGGAAAAGATGCTCCACTGTCTGGACCCAAAACGTGTGCTCTCCTTCTACCTAGACCGCACAAAACAGTTCCGGGTGGATGACCAACTCTTTGTTGGCTACGTGGGTGCCAAGAAAGGTCGGGCTGTACACAAGCGGACCATCTCCAGGTGGGTCGTCTTGTGTATCAAGGCCTGTTACTCTTTGGCTAAAAAGGAGCCTCCAGTTGGGTTGCGCGCCCATTCCACCAGGGCGCCGGCAGCCACCACTGCTTTGGGACGTGGAGTTCCTCTAAGTGACATCTGTCAGTGTACGTGGGCATCGCTGCATACGTTCACCAAGCACTACTGCCTGGACAGCCAAGTCCGGAGAGATGGCTTCTTTGGCCGTTCTGTTCTCCAGGACTTTCTGGTGTGATCTTGGTTCGCAGACCCACCACCGGGGTTGGTATTGCTGGGGTATCTATTCTAAGGTAAGGAATCTATCACTAACGTGTTTCTTTCAGATGCACAAGTTACTTACCTTCGGTAACGATATATCTGTAAGAAACATTAGTTAGTGATAGATTCCTTACCGCCCCACCCATCCTCCCTGTTCTGGGAACTGATTTCTAGGGTTAAGGACATCCCTTCAGGGCCCTAGTTTTGTGCCCCAGTGGTCAGTTTCTTGCATGGCTCTGCGTTTCTGACGCGGAAAGTCATGTACAGAACTGACGTCAGTGCGCGAGGGCGGCGTCTAAGTAGCTGCCGCGACGTCATCCCGGCGACCACGACGCCGACGACGGACGCGGAGCCGACCGACGCCACCTTCCGACGCGCAGAGGTACTGCTAATGAAAACTTTCCGGATCCAGTCTGATGCCTGGGGGTAGTTCTAAGGTAAGGAATCTATCACTAACTAATGTTTCTTACAGATATATCGTTACCGAAGGTAAGTAACTTGTGCATTAGGATGTGCCAGTCCTGCAGCACATACAGTAGCTACTCGTACTTGCATTGTTGCATGTGTAGGTACTAGGACTGGGATGACATAATGATAGACAGGTGAGCATATACATTGTTTGTCTTGGTGTAGATGTGTATGTGGAAGGTCATGTTGCACTGGCATGTGTGGGATCTGTGACTATGTCTCATGCCTGACATGCCTACCGTATTTGGCCATGGTGATATTAGTAGGAAGTGTAATGGTTTGGGTACATGTAATGATGCGCTCATCTTGAAAAACATTGTGCAGTGAGAAGCTTCTTTAAGGCTATGGCTATTCATCAGTTGCTTCATGGATCTTTTTTCCAAATCTTAAGTAGACAAGTTAGTTGGATGACCAACAAAATATATATAATCATTTTGGCAACAAAGCCCCCCCCCCCCCCATTCGCAAAGGTAAATTTACACATGTAGATTTACCCATGTGTAAAAGTATTCTTGCAATTACATGTAAATCCACACTTTTGTGCTACTCACCATTTGTGAGTGTAGATTTACACTTAAATATAGACTTACATGTGGCTATCACCTGAATTCAGAGGGTAGGGACATCTAGGATACATTTATGAGTGTAAAATTACTACTATTAACTTTCATGTAGGTGGAGATCTCTGCCACTGTGTTGATATCGCTATGGTAAAGTATTGGGAACATTTTTTAAGTTTATTATTCATGAAAACATTATGAAAAATACTATATATAAAATATAAATTAAAGTAGGGTAAAATATTTCTTCCTAACATACAACCAATAAAATAAAATGGTACATATCTGAACTCATTAAATTAAAAATATATAAATTCATTCATTACATATATCTTTTTAATTCATGCATAGAATTTTTCAAGAATAATCAAAAGAAATCTCATCCACTGTAACATTTTTATTTGTATTTTGTTTGTAATAAATTTTAAGCGTGTTGAATTAATTTCAATTATTATTTGTTAACGAAAGTTTAAAAGTTACATTTTATTTAAAATTATTTTTATATTAAGTTTATTATTACATTTTAAGAAAAAATCATTATTTAACAATTGTATGTAATTTTTTAACATAAACTCCTCCCACCTCTATGTCCTGTGTCATCATGCCCACTGGGGGTCTCGGGGAGGGGGCCGCGCAGCCCCCTCCCCATAAAAATCAATGTTGGCCCTGTGGGTGGGCTCCCGGGGCCTCTAATGGCTCGGGGAGGGGGGCCATGCAACCCTCCCCCCTTTCTAAACAGAGCCCCTGTGGTATGCTGCCTGGGGCATATTATAATTAAATGCAGCCTGGACACCATTTTTTTGTTGATTTCGCAAGAGTCTTGCAGGATCACGGCATTTTTTGCTGTTTTTTTTCTTTTCTTTTTTGGCCCAGAGGAGGTCCCTGAGGGTCCCCCCATGTAGGTTCGGGAGTCGGGTATCCCTACCATGCCCCCATATACCTTTTTTTTACAACTTCAGGACAGTGGCAACCGCCACTAGGTAATATTAATTTATATATATTTTTTTTCAACACACTGGTTCACTCACTTAGAGACGCACTCGAGCTTCCACGAGGTAACCAGCCTTTATTTCATCAGGTATGGATATGATTCGAAAGCAGGTGAGTAATGCAGCTTTCCTCCTTGCCGACGCGTTTCGAGTTTCCTCTTCTTCCAGGGCTTGTGGAAAGTTCGTGCTGTGGTGGGTTGGGCTCCCATTATATATACAAAGTCCCGCCCTCAATGGATGCATTACGGAGACTTGTGGGAGTCGTAGTTCCCAAAAATTCACAAAAATAAAGCGCACTAATTACTGCTGGTTTAAGTCCTGGGTGGACCCCCGCACTCTGACATATCCTCATCCTGCGTTTCAGCCCCACATTCAAGACGGTGTATCCGTGCTTTGTGGCCCCCTTATAATCCTTGGGTGGTGCAGTCTCTGGCGGATGAGCCTCCGCCTGGATTATTTTCAACACACTGGTTCACTCACTTAGAGACGCACTCGAGCTTCCACGAGGTAACCAGCCTTTATTTCATCAGGTATGGATATGATTCGAAAGCAGGTGAGTAATGCAGCTTTCCTCCTTGCCGACGCGTTTCGAGTTTCCTCTTCTTCCAGGGCTTGTGGAAAGTTCGTGCTGTGGTGGGTTGGGCTCCCATTATATATACAAAGTCCCGCCCTCAATGGATGCATTACGGAGACTTGTGGGAGTCGTAGTTCCCAAAAATTCACAAAAAATAAAGCGCACTAATTACTGCTGGTTTAAGTCCTGGGTGGACCCCCGCACTCTGACATATCCTCATCCTGCGTTTCAGCCCCACATTCAAGACGGTGTATCCGTGCTTTGTGGCCCCCTTATAATCCTTGGGTGGTGCAGTCTCTGGCGGATGAGCCTCCGCCTGGATTATTTTCAACACACTGGTTCACTCACTTAGAGACGCACTCGAGCTTCCACGAGGTAACCAGCCTTTATTTCATCAGGTATGGATATGATTCGAAAGCAGGTGAGTAATGCAGCTTTCCTCCTTGCCGACGCGTTTCGAGTTTCCTCTTCTTCCAGGGCTTGTGGAAAGTTTGTGCTGTGGTGGGTTGGGCTCCCATTATATATACAAAGTCCCGCCCTCAATGGATGCATTACGGAGACTTGTGGGAGTCGTAGTTCCCAAAAATTCACAAAAAATAAAGCGCACTAATTACTGCTGGTTTAAGTCCTGGGTGGACCCCCGCACTCTGACAAATCCTCATCCTGCGTTTCAGCCCCACATTCAAGACGGTGTATCCGTGCTTTGTGGCCCCCTTATAATCCTTGGGTGGTGCAGTCTCTGGCGGATGAGCCTCCGCCTGGATTATTTTCAACACACTGGTTCACTCACTTAGAGACGCACTCGAGCTTCCACGAGGTAACCAGCCTTTATTTCATCAGGTATGGATATGATTCAAAAGCAGGTGAGTAATGCAGCTTTCCTCCTTGCCGACGCGTTTCGAGTTTCCTCTTCTTCCAGGGCTTGTGGAAAGTTCATGCTGTGGTGTGTTGGGCTCCCATTATATATACAAAGTCCCGCCCTCAATGGATGCATTACGGAGACTTGTGGGAGTCGTAGTTCCCAAAAATTCACAAAAAATAAAGTGCACTAATTACTGCTGGTTTAAGTCCTGGGTGGACCCCCGCGCTCTGACATATCCTCATCCTGCGTTTCAGCCCCACATTCAAGACGGTGTATCCGTGCTTTGTGGCCCCCTTATAATCCTTGGGTGGTGCAGTCTCTGGCGGATGAGCGGGACTTTGTATATATAATGGGAGCCCAACCCACCACAGCACGAACTTTCCACAAGCCCTGGAAGAAGAGGAAACTCGAAACGCGTCGGCAAGGAGGAAAGCTGCATTACTCACCTGCTTTCGAATCATATCCATAACTGATGAAATAAAGGCTGGTTACCTCGTGGAAGCTCGAGTGCGTCTCTAAGTGAGTGAACCAGTGTGTTGAAAAAAAAAATATATATATATATATATATATTTATATATATATATATATAATCTACTGGCGGTGTCAGTAGATAGTTATAGTTAGGACCACGTTTCCATAGGAAAAGCATTTTTTGATGTGCTTATAACTTTGGCGTTGTTTGACGAATCTTTACGAAATTTTCCAAAAAGTTCCTCTTTTCAGGTGAGCTCCTATCCTGAAAGTTTGGGGGTGATTCGTGAAGGGGGGGCTGAGAAAAAAGGGGGGTCCCAAAACGTGTTTTCTCCATGCAATTTCCATAGGAAACTTTAGACAAGGCTACAGGTCAAACTGCTGAACGGAATTACGCCAAATTTGGCAGAGAGAAAGGTCTTGGTGCAGAAAGCAGGCTTTTGTTTAAATGGGGTAAGTCCGTTCAGTAGTTTTAGAGAAATATCAAAATTTACAGATATCGATATTTGAGAATTCTGACATCTGATTGGCTGACGCGTTACGAGCACGAGCGTGCGGCTCATTGGTTGCAAACTGTTCAAACTAGGAAGTGTTGGCAGCCATTTTGTGACTGAGTTGAAAGGCGTAGGGCGAAACAAAAGAGAAAAATTGTATAAGAGGGTATAGTAGGAACACTGTGGTCTTAGTTTGAGCAGTCTGTACGGTGCAGAGGCAGGGAGTTTGAATGTTGCGTAGGCCGTGGAAATCACGTCCGCAGAACAACGGTGCGCGGTATTGCGGCAAGGTTGCGTAGGCTCTGGAAATCCCGTCGGGAAAATAACAATGCGCCGTATTGCAGCCTTCCTTTAATATAATGCGCAGTCATGTTTACTTATAATGCGGTGTTCACTTTTATCACGGACAGTGTGACTTTCTTACACGAAAATTAATATTATGTGGGAGGGCGTGTTCTGTTGGTGTGTCTGGAACAAAATTAACGTTTAATTGGCTGAGGTGTTCTAACAACGAGCTCAATGTTCATTGGCTGCGAACCATTGAAAGTAGAAGTGTTGCCAGCCATTTCCTCCCCGTCCGCGGAGTAGCAGGGACATCTGATTGGCTGACGTGTTCCAAGCAGGACCTTCCCAAGCTTAATGTTCATTGGCTGCGAACCATTGAAAGTACAAGTGTTGCCAGCCATTTCCTCCCCGTCCGCAGAGTAGCAGGCACATGTTATTGGTTGACGTGTTCCAAGCACGACGTTCCCAAGCTTAATGTTCATTGGCTGTAAACCATTGAAAGTAGAAGTGTTGCCAGCCATTCCCTCCCTCTGCGGAGCATCAGGGACATCTGATTGGGTAATGTGTTCCAAGCAGGACCTTCCCAAGCTTAATGTTCATTGGCTGTAAACCATTGAAAGTAGAAGTGTTGGCAGCTATTCCCTCCCCTCTGCGGAACACCATGGACATTTTATTGGCTAAACTGTTCCTAGTACAAGTTTGTTCATTATTGGCTGGGAACGGTTCACTGTTGTGAACCATTTTGTGACGCACTTCAATGGAGTACGGGAAAAGAAAGTAGTAGCGGGGAGGGTAGGAACACTATTAACTCTGTACAGTGATCACAAGGTGGTGGAGAGGGATTGTGAAGGTAAAAATAGTTTTTTATATATTTTAAGGGCCATTTATATAATTGGCGTGGGGTGTACAAATCACGGCGGGAAAATAACAAAGTGTGTTGCGGTCTTCTTTTTATTAAGTTTGCGGGTGGGATACTTCCCAGGAGCACTGTTTAGTTATAATGTGGTGTTTACTTTTCTAACGGGGAGCTGTGGTTGCGCAGCAAAAATTTCAGTCTAGGTTTGAAATAGTTTTTATTAAGCAATTACAAATATACTTTGTTCGGAAACTGAAGCTGTATATATCAATGGGGTGACAGATAAAAACGCCATTCATAAAATATCCCTTAAGCGTGGACACACCCTCCCTTTTTTTTCTGCTATAATTTGTAAAAGTGTTGCCCCATATTCTTGATAATATAAGAGGGCATGAGTTACTTTTAGATAAAGTAGAAAAGAAGTGCTACAAGAAACACTCTCGCACTACATCATCTCAGGTCACAAGAACAATAACAAGTAAAAAACAGTTAAACACAAATCACTTTATATTACATAGAAATGTACGCGTTATCATTTTTTATAATTTCTATTATTGTAGAATTCGGGAAAGTTTGGTCGTAGTGCCTAGATCAGGTACTCCTTTTAGAATATATAGGATAGTAGTATAATAATATACACTACTGGTCGTATATATTCTATAGGGAGAAGGTGAATATGAACCGCAACAGACAAAAATAGAAATAGTAAAAAAACATTCAGAAATGTAGAGTTTATCAAAGGTATTCACTAAGAATGTATCTATGGAAACGATTTTTTTTAAACTGCAATTTCCAAAAATATTGTCACTGTAAAAATATCTGATCAAGTAAGTTATAAAGGTCAGTAAACTGTATTTCAGATGGTTTACTCCTGGCGGCGAGAAATCTCCAATTCCTGTTGTGTGGAAATATCACACTCTTACAATATACACAGTGTCACTGATGGCACACAAAAAGGAAAATGAAAATGAAGTCATTAATACAAAACAAGATCAATAACGAAATACTTTCCAGCGATGAGTATGTTGAGAGCTTCTTTTCTCCGGGACTTTGAAATCTTTCATCTTCGCGCCAACGGGTCATAAAGTGCTCTAAGATCACAATGACTGTTAATATTATAATATACATATTCACAGTATATGATCCCAAGAAAGAAACAGAGTAAGAACGAGAAGGTGCTGACGTTAAATATAAATCTTTAGTCTTCGCGTCGACGGGTCATAAACTCCACTGAGGTCAGTATAAATGTTCATATTACAATATACATACTCACACTATATGATCTCAAGGGAGAAATAGACTAAAAACCAGAAGCTGCTGACGTTACATATAAATCTTTAGTCTTCGCACCAACGGGTCACAAACTCCTCTGAGATCATAATGTGTGGTTATTATAATATACATACTCATACTATATGATGTCAAGGGGGAAATAGACTACAAACTAGAAGCTGCTGACGTTACATATAAATCTTTAGTCTTCGCGCCGACGGGTCACCAACACTTCTGAGGTCAAGTACAGTGTCAATATTATAATATACAAAGTCACACTATATGAGCTCAAAGGAGCCAGAACAGGAACAATGTTTGCTGTATTCTGTCTGTTTCTGAAAACAAGCTGCTGACGTTACATATAAATGGCAAAAACAACCAATAACACTTTTTTCTAAATACAAGTGTTTAAATATTGACAAATAGCTACATATTATAAATATCTAGTATTGCATAATCAAACAACTTACAACTCAGGATTATGGTTTGTGGCCGCAAAAGAAGAATCCGACTGTAGAAAAGAGCACCTGCATCACTGAATGGAGACGCGTAAATAGCTCGCAAAAATGAAACTAATCTATCAACGGGTGTGGTTTATATACTTTTTGGTTATTCAGTAGTCTATGGAAGGAAGATGCGGCTCCGCCCATTTAGATGTCACGTTTTACAGTTGACACGTGCTCACGTTTTAACTGTTTCACTTGTGCACGTGTTCGGAAAAGTTACAAAATGTGAAGCGGAAAAGTTTCGATTTCGAACCTAACACGTATAAGGTCTTTAATATGTACATACGTTGGAGAGCTTAAAAACTGTTACCCGGAAAACCGTGTCATTTCCATTCTCATGAGTAAATACATTTATTAATTGCCGTAATTCTAAATAGAAGACATAAAAAAAGATCTATCAGAATAGAAGAAAAAAAAACGTGATAATATTTCTCATCACTATGGTTTTAAATTTAAAAATGCGAGCATTTGTAAAGCGTACAGCTAACCCTGGAAAGGTGTGCCGGCGCTCGGGGCGTCGGAAAGATTAAGCAAGGTGTTGCCCACAGTGACATAGTGGTGGGTAACGTGCCGCTGGAGCCGGGAATCGAACTGTGAACGCTGTTGTTCGAAGTCAGGTATCATAGCTGCTCCGTCACACTTTTTCAACACTTATATGTTAATTAGTGCTAATTAAGTTTTAAACATTGTTAAATTATAACTTATAATAGACTACTGTTACAGTCAGTTTTTCACTACAAAAAGTATGCACGTCTTTTTTAAATTTAGTTAAAAACAATATAGGTTTTAGGGACATTGTAGTTAGAAATTAGCATTTAAAAAGCCTTTGAAATTCACTGAAAAAACCATAGGTTTCAGGAGGGACGTTATAGTTAGAAATTAGCATTTTATAAAACCATTGAAATTCACTGAAAAAACCATAGGTTTTACAGACGTTATAGTTAGAAATTAGCATTTAAAAACCTTTGAAATTCACTGAAAAAACCATAGGTTTCAGGGACGTTATAGTTAGTTGGACATTTCACTCATACAAAACCATAGAAATTCCCCGTTATAGTTAGTTCAGCTAACTATAACTCGCGCCCGCAATGCACTGCTGATGACGTCACATATTACATCATTCATGACATGGTCAGTGACATCACTGATGACATCTTAAATGACATCACTGATGACATCATCCACGTGAAAATCTGATGCACCTCCTCACACCTGAATATAACCTTTGATACACCCTCTCGAAAACGTTTGAGCATGGTTTCCTGTTCCCTTGACATACTGGAAGGCAAATTGGTGACCAGCCTGTTTCGTAAGGAAACGGCAGGCAACAGTCTTCTCCATGCCCTCAGTGGCCACCCGGATGCCCTCAAATGGAGCATCCCGTACGGCGAACTACTGAGGGCAAGAAGAAACTGCAACAATGAAGAATCCTTTCTGAGGGAACAGGAAACCATGCTCAAACGTTTTCGAGCACGGGGTTACCCAGAATGGGTTCTTAGGAAAGCCATTGCGAAGGTCAATGAGATCAATAGACCCAAAGCTTTAGAAACAGTCACCAAGGAGGTATCGACCGAGATTAACACCAGGGTTATAACCACTTTCAACCAACACTCGTCTAAAGTAGGTAAGATCTTGGTGGACAATTGGAACATCCTTAAAAGCGATGGCATCATAGGACCCAAACTGCCTAACAGACCTATGATTACCTACAGAAAAGGCAAGAGCCTGAGGGACATTCTGGTAAAAGGTGACATCACAGAAACCCCCAAAGCTTATCTTCATGGGTTGAAAGGTTTCTTCCCCTGTGGTCATTGTAGAGCATGCAAGTCCAGCCATCTGGTAAAAGAATTCCCTATACCCAATACATCTATGACAAAGAAGATATCACAGTTTCTCACCTGCAGCAGTTGTTATGTTATTTACATCTTTGAGTGCCCCTGTAGCCTGAAATATGTGGGTAGTACCACCTGCATGGCTAAAAAGAGGGTCCTCGAACATCTCAGGGCTATTACTAACAAAGATTTGCATTACCCCATTGCCAGACACTTCCAGGAGAAACATCAATCCAACAGCTCTCTGCTTCGATTCTTTGCCATAGAACAAATCAACATGGAACACAGGGGTGGCAATAGAGAACTGACACTCAGGAAAAGAGAATCCAAATGGATATTAGAGTTAGAAACCCGCTTTCCGGGGGGCCATAATCTTGACGAAGAGTTAGCAACCCACCTTTATGATAACTAACATACACATGTACTGCTAATCTAACTGCTTGCTATTCTGATGTCATAATGTTTCAAGTTAACTATTTATGTTAAGTGATGATTTAACTTTGTCTGTGCACAGTTTCCCTCCTCATTGGATTTTTAGATTGTGTGTAGTGCTTACAATTTGTGCGAATTTTACAAATCTCGTATGCATAATAATTGTTTTCTTATTGTTTTCTTATCTTTTTCACAGGAGGAAAGGAAGGGACCCACCACTGGAGTTGGTCACTACACGGGTTCCCTACCCTTTTCTTCACCCGGGCCCGGCAAGCACCCCGATAAGATAAGAAGTCACTATTTTGTTTTTTGACATTCACTATAGAGATTGGTGTTAGCACTGTCCTTGTAATTTTCTTTGTTTGACTAGCATGGACTCTATGTACACTCCCATTTGGCGAATGCAAGTTTTTACGTAATCGTACATGTTCTACTTTTATATATATATGTATACATGTATATTTTTTGACATAAAGCATGTTTTATTAGATCCAATGCCCATGGAGCGCACATGCCCATTTGAGTATCACCAAGAGATGGTTACTGAGGTACCACTCAATACGCCCCCCTTTTCTCTCTTGAAGGCAGGAGTGTATGAGGTAGATTGTACTAAGCCACTAGGCGAATTAATGTATCAATTTTCTAATATCTTATCTCACCTTTACTCGAGGGTAATAGTCACACAGTATCAACTAGCAAGTATGATTATTCACACATTTACCCATTGAGTACGCAAACATGCTACTATCAACACCATTAATTGTGTATGATATCAGGGAACTACGACTATGGGCGTATACCTGCAGCTATATCCAACACTGCTAAGATTTGGGCATTAATATAACAGAACCTAGTTAACAATGGCCGACACTGTTCTCGGGTCGTTAACTTACGTAAAATTCAAATTTTAGAGGCAAACATTGTGTATCTTCAAACATGCATCTAAGTTTAACATCGTTTTTAAAGCTTTAATTTTGCTTTTGATTACGTTTTGGGCATTTGAATGTTTGTTTACAGCATAACATTTACCACTCCACAATGGCCGACTATTTACCAGGGCCATCGACTCATGTGTAACCAGAGTCCTATGTTTATTTTGTATGTTTATTTATGCACGTAACTGTGGTTAACTCTGCGTGTGATCAAGCCAATTTTGTTTGGCGAAACGCGTAACGCTGTGAGGAAATAAACCGTTTGCTTGACGTTAAGGAACTTTCGAGTGTGCGTCTTCACTTTGAACTGTTGCAAGTAATATATATATATATATATATATTATCTACTGGCGGTCGCCAGTAGATAGTTATAGTTACAACCTATTATCCATAGGAAATCCGCGACATTCTATTTGCAATAACGTTGGCGTCGGTTGACGAATCTTCGCGAAAGCTTCCAACTTGTTGGGGCGCTCCGGTCCGCTCCTACCCTGAAAGTCTCGGGTGATACGTCAAGCGGGGGCCGAGAAAAAGGGGGTCCCAAAACGCGTTTTCCCCATTCATTTTTCCATAGGAACCTTTAGTCGCAGCTACAGCCCGAACTGCTGAACGGAATTACCCCAAATTTGGCAAAGAGGTAGCCCTTGGTTCAGACTGGTGCCTTTTGCTAAAATGGTGTAAATCCGTTCAGTAGTTCCTGAGAAATTCACAATTAAAATCACATATATATCTATGGGCGCGTCGGATCCGCGTACCCTCCCGATCACGAGCTGCATGCTAATTGGCTGTCAACACTCCAAATCAAGAAGTGTTGGCAGCCATTTTGTCCTCGGTAGAACCGAGGGACAGAAACAAGTGCGCAAAGCGCAAAGGGGGCAGGGTAGAAACACCCTGACCCCTAGGTCTGCTCAGGGGTCCCACAAGGACCCCTGGGCAGAAAAAGATTTTTTTAAAATCGGCGGGATGCGCTTAGGGTGCGCGTATCCCGCCGAGAAAAAAAAAGAAACAAGTGCGCAAAACGCACAAAGGGGGCAGGGTAGAAACACCCTAACCCCTAGGCCTGCTCAGGGTGTCCCACAAGGACCCCTGGGCAAAAAAAAGCATTTTTTAAAAAAATCGGCAGGATGTGCTCAGGGTGCGCGAATCCTGCCGAGAAATCGAAGCGCGGTCTCCCGCGCTCGATGTTAATTGGCCCCGGGTGGCCCAAGTCCCGGGGGCATGGTGGGGGGGTAACTTAATGTGTGGGGGCCTCAAGGGCCCCCAAGCCCCGGGACCGCCACCCCCAGGGGCTTTTTAAGAATGGTGCGGGAGGGCTCTGAGCCTCCCGCAGCCCCGGGGACCACCACCTCCCGGGGCTTTTTTAAATTAAAAATTAAACCAGTGTGGGGGGCTCCAGCCCCCACACACCCCCGGGACCGCCACCTCCCGGGGCACTAAACATTTTAATATGGGGGTCCGTTACGGACCCTCAGAGCCCCGGGGACCACCACCTCCCCGGGGCTGTGTACTGAATGGGAGGGGGCCGCGCGGCCCCCTCTTGGAGCCCTTGATGGCCCTGGGGACCACCACCCCCAGGGCCGGCTCCTGCAGTGTCCCGGGGTGCCTACCCCCGGGACACTGTAGTTTGCTATGGCAGGACGGAGCCTCGCGGCTCCCGTCCTGCCATAGCAAACTGCTTTGGGTATTGGAAGAGAGAGCAGGGAAACCTGCTCTCTCTTCCAATATCCAAAGCGATTGCTTTCCACATGGTGAGCAGCATGTCAGCTGCTCCCCATGTGGAACAGCAATGCCGGCTCCCAAGGGACGTGGGAGCCGGCGGGACTGTGGGGGATTGGGGACCCCCACAGTCCCCAACGGAGAGGGCCAGCCCCGGGGGATGGGGTCCCCGGGCAAGTAGTGGCTCGGGAGGGGGGCCACGCGGCCCCCTCTCCAAAAAAGAGAAAAAAAAATGAAAAAAAAATGGAAAGGCCGGCCCCGGGGGATGGGGTCCCCGGGCCTTAAAATGGCCAGAGGAGGGGGCCACGCTGCCCCCTCAAAATAATAAATATAGAGGCCATGCCCCGGGGATGGGGTCCCCGGGGCCAATACAGGCCCAGGAAGGAGGGCCACGCGGCCCCTTCCCGTTTTTTTTTTTTTTTTTGTTGTAATTTTAAAAAGGGGTAAGGCTCTGGGGATGGGGTCCCCAGGGCCCAAAAAGAGAAAAAGGAAGGGGGCTACACAGCCCCCTTCAGGGGACAAAAAACGCAGGCCCCGCCCCTTCCTTCACCACTTGCAAACGCGCCCTGGCGCGTTTGCAGAGGGGGAACGATCCCCTTGAATACTGGGGGTCCCTGGGGCCAACTAGCCCACCAGGAACCTCCAATATGCGCCAGGGGCTGCGTTGCAGAGACGTGTAGAGAGGCCACACCCCTTTACACCTCTCTGCAACGCAGCTCTGTGGCGCTTTGGAGGTATATGGTGGGCTAGTTGGACTCCGGGACCCTCAGGATTCAAGGGACTTAATCCCCCAACTTAAAACGCGCCACGGGCGCGTTTGCACAGTGGTGAAGGGAGGGGCGGGGCTTCAGGTGACATGTGTGCAAACAGGCCCCGTGGCGCGTTTTAAGATGGGGAATTAAATCCTCTTCAATCCTGAGGGTCCCTGGGGCCAACTAGCCCAACAGGTACGTCCAGAAAGCGCCACAGAGCTGCGTTGCAGAGAGGTGTAAAAGGGTGTGGCCTCTCTACACGTCTCTGCAACGCAGCCCCTGGCACATATTGGAGGTTCCTGGTGGGCTAGTTGGCCCCTAGGGACCCTCAGGATTCAAGGGGACTTAATCCCTCAACTTAAAACGCGCAACGGGGCGCGCTTGCACAGATGTCACCTCAGGCCCCGCCCCTTCCTTCACCATTGTGCAAATATTCCTCTAAAATCAGCCGAAATACGAATTCCGATTTACTCACCTGTTATCAGGAGAGACCTCAGTGCTGTATCTTTCAGCCCAGTACTGGTCCTGAAAAGTAATTCTAACCATACTTACCAGTAACTTGAATTTCCTTCCATAGGCTAACATTGACTGGTTTCACTTGGAAATTCTTCAAAGTGTGGAGTTTTGGAACTTTAAAATATTCCTCTAAAATCAGCCGAAATACGAATTCCGATTTACTCACCTGTTATCAGGAGAGACCTCAGTGCTGCATCTTTCAGCCCAGTACTGGTCCTGAAAAGTAATTTTAACCGTACTTACCGGTAACTTGAATTTCCTTCATAGGCTAACATTGACTGGTTTCACTTGGAAATTCTTCTAAGTGTGGAGTTTTGGAACTTTAAAATATTCCTCTAAAATCAGCCGAAATACGAATTCCGATTTACTCACCTGTTATCAGGAGAGACCTCAGTGCTGCATCTTTCAGCCCAGTACTGATCCTCAAAAGTAATTTTAACCGTACTTACCAGTAACTTGAATTTCCTTCCATAGGATATCATTGCCTGCTTTTTGCTGAAAAAGTTTCTAAGTGTTGATTTTTGAAACATACAAATATTCCTGTAAAATCAGCCGAAATACGAATTCCGATTTACTCACCTGTTATAAGGAGAGACCTCAGTGCTGTATCTTTCAGCCCAGTACTGGTCCTGAAAAGTAATTTTAACCGTACTTACCAGTAACTTGAATTTCCTTCCATAGGCTAACATTGACTGGTTTCACTTGGAAATTCTTCTAAGTGTGGAGTTTTGGAACTTTAAAATATTCCTCTAAAATCAGCCGAAATACGAATTCCGATTTACTCACCTGTTATCAGGAGAGACCTCAGTGCTGCATCTTTCAGCCCAGTACTGATCCTCAAAAGTAATTTTAACCGTACTTACCGGTAACTTGAATTTCCTTCATAGGCTAACATTGACTGGTTTCACTTGGAAATTCTTCTAAGTGTGGAGTTTTGGAACTTTAAAATATTCCTCTAAAATCAGCCGAAATACGAATTCCGATTTACTCACCTGTTATCAGGAGAGACCTCAGTGCTGCATCTTTCAGCCCAGTACTGATCCTGAAAAGTAATTTTAACCGTACTTTACCGGTAACTTGAATTTCCTTCTTAGGCTAACATTGACTGGTTTCACTTGGAAATTCTTCTAAGTGTGGAGTTTTGGAACTTTAAAATATTCCTCTAAAATTAGCCGAAATACGAATTCCGATTTACTCACCTGTTATAAGGAGAGACCTCAGTGCTGTATCTTTCAGCCCAGTACTGGTCCTGAAAAGTAATTTTAACCGTACTTACCAGTAACTTGAATTTCCTTCCATAGGCTAACATTGACTGGTTTCACTTGGAAATTCTTCTAAGTGTGGAGTTTTGGAACTTTAAAATATTCCTCTAAAATCAGCCGAAATACGAATTCCGATTTACTCACCTGTTATCAGGAGAGACCTCAGTGCTGCATCTTTCAGCCCAGTACTGATCCTCAAAAGTAATTTTAACCGTACTTACCGGTAACTTGAATTTCCTTCATAGGCTAACATTGACTGGTTTCACTTGGAAATTCTTCTAAGTGTGGAGTTTTGGAACTTTAAAATATTCCTCTAAAATCAGCCGAAATACGAATTCCGATTTACTCACCTGTTATCAGGAGAGACCTCAGTGCTGCATCTTTCAGCCCAGTACTGATCCTGAAAAGTAATTTTAACCGTACTTACCGGTAACTTGAATTTCCTTCTTAGGCTAACATTGACTGGTTTCACTTGGAAATTCTTCTAAGTGTGGAGTTTTGGAACTTTAAAATATTCCTCTAAAATTAGCCGAAATACGAATTCCGATTTACTCACCTGTTATCAGGAGAGACCTCAGTGCTGCATCTTTCAGCCCAGTACTGATCCTCAAAAGTAATTTTAACCGTACTTACCAGTAACTTGAATTTCCTTCCATAGGATATCATTGCCTGCTTTTTGCTGAAAAAGTTTCTAAGTGTTGATTTTTGAAACATACAAATATTCCTCTAAAATCAGCCGAAATCCGAATTCTGATTTACTCACCTGTTATCAGGAGAGACCTCAGTGCTGCATCTTTCAAAGGTTTTTAAATGCTAATTTCTAACTATAACATGTCTGAAACCTATGGTTTTTTCAGTGAATTTCAAAGGTTTTTTAAATGCTAATTCCTAACTATAACATGTCTGAAACCTATTGTTTTTTTCAGTGAATAACAAAGGTTTTGTAAATGCCAATTTTTAAATATATTAATTGTTATTTTTTTCATACTGATTTACTACATTTTTTTAAACTATTTATTTTTAGATATTTTATTTTTTAAATTACATTGTAATTACATTATACATTACATTACAAAATATAGTTTCTCAGAATGAATTAATTTACTTTAAATACTTTGCAAATAGGCAATAGACTTTTAAGTACAGTAGTTACAGTTGTTGCAATGGGCAACACAATTTCAAACACAATGCAACATTGAGCTCAATGTGAATTTCTAGCTAAATGCAATTAGTTACTTTATGGATTACTTTTTCTAACCACAGGACTGGATCCTAGATTCAGTCCTGGGACATCTCCTGTAAACAGTTGAGTAAAAGCGTTTTGGTTACAGTAGTGATTTTTAAGGAATATTATTGTATTTTAAAAGTTGACACTTAGAAACGTTTTCACATAGAATCACCAATGTTATCCTATGGGAGGAAATTCACTTAGCAGGTAAGTAGTGTTATCGTGACTTTTTCTTACTCAGTGTTGGATCCTGGATCCAGCACTGGTGCATCTCCTGTAAACAGTTGAAAGAATGCGTTTAAGTCATACAGGCGATTTTTAAGGAATATTTGTAGTTTGTGAAAATCGACACTTTGAAACTTTTCTGCTGAAAACCAGACAATGGATTCCTATGGAAGGAAATACAAGTTACTGGTAAGTACGGTTAAAATTACTTTTCAGGATCAGTGCTGGGCTAAAAGATGCAGCACTGGGTTCTCTCCTGATAACAGGTGAGTAAATCGGAATTCGTAGTTCGGCTGATTTTAGAGGAATATTGTAAAGTTCCAAAACTCCACACTTAGAAGAATTTCCAAGTGAAACCAGTCAATGTTAGCCTATGGAAGGAAATTCAAGTTACTGGTAAGTACGGTTAAAATTACTTTTCAGGACCAGTACTGGGCTGAAAGATACAGCACTGAGGTCTCTCCTGATAACAGGTGAGTAAATCGGAATTCGTATTTCGGCTGATTTTAGAGGAATATTTGCATGTTTCAAAATCAACACTTAGAAACTTTTTCAGCAAAAAGCAGGCAATGATATCCTATGGAAGGAAATTCAAGCTACTGGTAAGTACGGTTAAAATTACTTTTCAGGATTAGTACTGGGCTGAAAGATGCAGCACTGAGGTCTCTCCTGATAACAGGTGAGTAAATCAGAATTCGTAGTTCGGCAGATTTTAGAGGAATATTTGCACAGTAGTGAAGGGAGGGGCGGGGCCTGAGGTGACATCTGTGCAAACGCGCCCGTGGCGCGTTTTAAGTTGGGGGATTAAGTCCCCTTGAATCATGAGGGTCCCTAGGAGCCAACTAGCCCACCAGGAACCTCCAGTATGCGCCAGGGGCTGCGTTGCAGAGACGTGTAGAGAGGCCACACCCCTTTTACACCTCTCTGCAAGCAGCTCTGTGGCGCTTTCTGGATGTACCTGTTGGGCTAGTTGGCCCCAGGGACCCTCAGGATTGAAGGGGATTTAATTCCCATCTTAAAACACGCCACGGGGCCTGTTTGCACACATGTCACCTCAGGCCCCGCCTCCCTTCACCACTGTGCAAACGCGCCCCATGGCGCGTTTTAAGTCGGGGATTAACTCCCTTGAATCCTGAGGGTCCCTGGGGTGCAACTAGCCCACCAGCTACCTCCATTAAGCGGCACAGAGCTGCGTTGCAGAGAGGCGTAAAAGGGGCGTGGCCTCTGTACACCTCTCTGCAAGGCAGCCCCCTGGCGCATACTGGAGGTTCCTGGTGGGCTAGTTGGCCCCCAGGGACCCCCAGTATTCAAGGGGAATTACTTCCCTTCTTAAAACGCGCCAGGGGCGCGTTTGCAGAGTTTTTTTTTTTTTAATTCTTTTTTATGGGAGGGGGCTGCATGGCCCCCTTCCTCGGCCACTTTTGGCCCCGGGGACCCCATCCCCCGGGGCCTGAGCATTTTTTTTTGTTTTTTTTTAAAACGGGAAGCCGCGTGGCCCCCCTTCCCTGGGCCTCTATTGGCCCCGTGGCCCCCATCCCCCGGGCATGCCCTCTTTTTAACTAAAAATATGGAGGGGGCTGCGTGGCCCCCTCCTCAGGCCATTTAAGGCCCCGGGGACCCCATCCTCCGGGGCCGGCCTTGCCCTTATTTTTTTTTTTTTTTTTTTTTGGGAGGGGGGCTGCGTGGCCCCCTCCCGGGCCACTTATGGCCCTGGGGACCCCATCCCCGGGGCCTGGCCTCTGGTTGGGGACTGTGGGGGTCCCCAAACCCCCACAGTCCCGCCGGCTCCCCGTGTCCTATGGGAGCCGGCATTGCTTTTCCACATGGGGAGCAGCTAACATGCTGCTCCCCGTGTGGAAAGCATTGGTTTGCATTTTGAAAGAGAGAGCAGGTTTCCTGCTCTCTCTTCAAAATGCAAACTAAGTTTGCTATGACAGGACGGGAGCCGCGAGGCTCCCGTCCTGTCATAGCAACAGCAGTGTCCCAGGGGTAGGCACCCCGGGACACTGCAGGAGCCGGCCCTGGGGGTGGCGGTCCCCAGGGCCATCAAGGGCTCCAGGAAGGGGGCCGCGCGGCCCTCCTCCTACATTTTGAAAGCCCCTGGGAGGTGGTGGTCCTCGGGCTTGGGGGTCCAAAACGGACCCCCATTTTCAATTTTCTTAGTGCCCCGGGAGGTGGTGGTCCCGGGCGTGTGGGGGCTGGAGCCCCCACACAGGTTTAAAAAAATAAATAAAAAAAGCCCCGGGGAGGTGGCGGTCTCTGGAGCTGCGGGAGGGCTCAGAGCCCTCCCGCACCATTTTAAAAGAAAGCCCCAGGGGGTGGCGGTCCTCGGGCTTGGGGGCCCTTTGAGGCCCCCATACATAAAATAAACACCTCCAGCATGCCCCCGGGACTTGGCCCACCCGGGGGCAAATTAACATCGATTTTTTTTTTATCGGCAGGATCCGCGCACCCTGAGCGCATCCTGCCGATTTTTTTAAAAATGCTTTTTGCCCAGGGGGTCCTTGTGGGACCCCCTGAGCAGACCTAGGGGTCAGGGTGTTTCTACCCTGCCCCCTTTGTGCGTTTTGCGCACTTTTACTGCTTTCTTGTTCCTCGGTTCTACCGAGGAACAAGATGGCTGCCAACACTTCCTGGTTTGGAGTGTTGACAGCCAATTAGCAGACAGCTCGTGATCGGGAGGGTGCGCGAATCCGACGCGGCCATAGATATATATGTACTTTTACTTTTGATTTTCTCAGCAACTACTGAACGGATTTACACCATTTAACAAAAAGGGTTCTTTCTGAACCAAGAACTACCTCTTTGCCAAATTTGGTGTAATTCCGTTCAGCAGTTCGGGCTGTAGCCGTGTCTAAAGTTTCCTATGGGAAATTGATTTTTTGACTCTTATTTTTTTAATTTCTCCGCAACTACTGAACGGATTTACACCATTTAACAAAAGGGTTCTTTCTGAACCAAGAACTACCTCTTTGCCAAATTTGGTGTAATTCCGTTCAGCAGTTCGGGCTGTAGCCGTGTCTAAAGTTTCCTATGGGAAAATGAATGGGGAAAACACGCTTTGGGACCCCCCTTTTTCTCGGCCCCCGCTTGATGAATCACCCTGAGACTTTCAGGGTAGGAGCGGACCGGAGCGGGCCATAAAGTTTGAAAATTTCGCGAAGATTCGTCAACCGACGCAAGAGTTATTTCAAATAGAATGTTGCGGATTTCCTATGGAAAATAGGTCCTAACTATAACTATCTACTGGCGACCGCCAGTAGATAATATATATGTATATATATCAAAAGAATACTCTTGCAGGCATAGAGTGACGCATAATTTATGCAAAAAAGAAGAAGAGAACCCTCAACACCAGCGACACTCTAGATTTGCTCACCTCAAATGTCTGCTTTTCTATCAAGGTTTTAAGCATAGGATTAGCACAGTGCTATCCACGCCGAGATAGAAAAGGACAAAGTCTTTTGCCATTTCTACAAAAAAAGTCTTTAAGCATAGGAATAGCACAGTGCTATCCATACCGAGCTGTTAAAAGACGAATTACTGGCAAGAAAAATTACTTCAGCAACAAATAGGAGTAAGGAGATCTTTGGGATAGTAAAGTCATTTATGGCGCGAAAGGCAATCAATAGAGTGGCTCCAGTCTCGGAGGACTGGACGTGTTTGCTGGCCAATTCGTTCCATGCAAAAATAGAAACAATCCAACAGTTCTTCTCCGTACCAGTCAAGGAAAAGAGGGCGGTGGAGGGGATAGCCGTGGCCCCCTTAGGGGGGCATGTATACGTGCCTCCCGTACAAAGCCCACAGCTGCTGTATTTTCCGGCTATTTCAGTAGACGAATCCTTGTCTTACCTGCAGAGCCTGAAGTCGGGCTCATCTGTGGATGCTTGCCCGGCGAAGTTACTTCCAGCTCTGGCTTCGACCATAAGCCCATTCATTAATAAGGTTCTTAACTCCTCTTTGGCTGGGGGAGTAGTGCCATCTTTTTGGAAAAAAGCGAAGATTCTGCCTCTTCTTAAAAAGCCGAGCGCGGATCCCCTTATACCCACAAACTACAGGCCTATATCCCTCCTTCCAGCCCTGTCCAAAGTGCTCGAGAAGCACGTTAATAAAACAATGATGGAGTTTGCGGAACACAATCATCTGCTGCATCCCAGTCAGTCGGGTTTCAGGGCTGAGTACAGTACAGAAACGGCACTGCTGGAGGTGACAGAAGCTATAAAGGAAGTTCTGGATCGGGGAGGCCGTGCAATTTTGATTTTGTTGGACCTGTCGGCAGCGTTCGATACGGTGCCGCACAGGAGGCTCCTGGATAAGTTGGAAGGTATGGGTTTTGGTGGAATAACCTTAGCCTGGCTAACCTCCTACTTGGGTGACAGAGAGCAAGTGATCTGGACACCCCCTTTTTCATCTGCTGTGCCCAGCCTTCAAGTCGGGGTGCCACAGGGCTCGTGTCTCAGTACAACATTGTTTAATCTTTATCTGTCTCCATTGGCAACACTGGTAGAAGCACAGGGGGTAAAGATTATTTCATACGCGGATGACACGCAGCTGGTTTTCTCTTGCGAAAAAGGCAGGGAGTTTGATGGGGATACAATCAGATCCTGCCTTATGGATGTGTTCTACTGGCTAGAGGAAAACCAGCTAAAGTGCAACTCCGACAAATCTGAAATTGTCTTTTTCGGACAACCCACAGTCCAGGACTGGGGCCGCTGGTAGCCGGCTGAATTTTCACCCCCCAGCGTTGCTCAATTTACAGTGAGAAACTTAGGAATCCGAATGGATGATGCTCTTTCTCTAAGAACCCAAGTTCAGACTCTGGTGGGGACCTGCATGGGCCTACTTCCGGATGGTGAGGAAGTTCCTTCCTCTCTTACCTGTAGAATGTAGGAAGACCGTGGTCCAGGCGCTTATTACATCGAGACTGGACTACGGTAATGTCCCTTTATTTAGGTCTACAAGAAGGCCTTCTAAGACGCCTGCAGGTGGTACAGAATGCCGCAGCCAGGGCGATCCTTCGCTTAAAACCAAGGGTCCACATGGCACCGCATCTTAAATCCCTTCATTGGCTCCCTATGAGAGAGAGGATACTGTTTAAGGCGCTAGTAATATTTTTTAAGGCCCTCCATGGCAGGGGTCCCATCTACCTTAGAAGACGAGTCGACTGGTATATTCCTAAAAGGGCTTTAAGATCAACTTTGGGGGCCTATGTATGTGTCCCCAAGGTGCGGTTAGCACGCAGAGGTGGCAAGTCTTTTAGCCGATTAGGGGCACAGGCTTGGAACAAGCTGCCGTTGCCTCTTAGACTTGCCCAGGACCTTTTGAGCTTCAAGAAGATGTTAAAAACTTGGCTTTTTGGCAACCTATAATCTCTGCTCAGCAGTCTGGGAATCTGTAGCGCCGGGACGCTGCTTCGGGAGTAGCTGCGCGCTCTACAAACTCTGTCATTCATTCATTCATTCAAAAGTCATTTACCACTCCAGGCACAGTATTAATCAATCAATTCATCAACACATTTATAGAGCGCGCTACTCACCCGTGAGGGTCTCAAGGCGCTAGGGGGGAGGAATGAAGCAGCTACTGATCGAATAGCCAGGTCTTAAGAAGTCTCCTGAAGGTCAGCAGGTCCTGGGTCTGTCGCAGGTGGATGGGGAGGGTGTTCCAAGTCTTGGCGGCGAGGTGGGAGAATGATCTGCTGACGGTGGTCGTTCGGCGGATGCGTGGGATGGTGGCGAGGGCGAGTATTACAGCTTTGGACTGACAAAATACCATCCAAGCCAACCTGAAATGAATAAAAGCAACCCCTGACACGTGTTTCGCTGTCATTACAGCTCTTCAGAGAGGTTTAGCTTTGTCCAGACACAAGGGAGCACCCAATATAAGTCAAAAGAATACCCTTGCAGGCATAGAGTGACGCATAAATTATGCAAAAAAGAAGAAGAGAACTCCGGGTAGTTCCCAAGTTTAGGTGGAAGGCAGCTTCTGTACAGAGCACCCTCAACACCAGCGACACTCTAGATTTGCTCACCTCAGATGTCGCTGGTGTTGAGGGTGGGTCCCTGGGGATGGGGTACCCGGGGCCTAAATCGTGCCGGGGAGGGAGGCAGTGCTTTCTTTTTTTATTTTTTTTTATCAGGGGCACACCTTCCCTGGGCAGATTTCAGCCCCTGGGACCCCATCCCCCGGGGCCAGGCCTTTTTGGAAGGGCGAGGGAGGCCGCGCGCCCCCTCCCCATCCCAATAAGGCATGGCCCCGGGGGGGGGTCTCCAGGGCCGAAATCGGCGTGTGGAGGGGGCCGCGTGACCCCATCCCCTAAATTAAAAAAATATTTTTTTAAAAAGCAGAGCCCTGAGGGATGGTGCCCCCAGGGCTAAAATCGGCCCTTTCAAAAAAGGCCTGGCCCCAGGGGATGGGGTCCCTGGGGCCGAAATTGGTCCGGGGGAAGGAGGGCCATGTGGCCTACCTCCCTAATAAAACAAAAGAAAAATTAAAAAAGAAAGCCCGGCATGTCGCGGAGGCCCACCCCCTTTCACCACCACTCTGCAAACGCGCCTCCTGGGCCACTACTAGCCAGGAGATGAAGTCCCCTTGTCTCTTGAGGGTCCCTGGGGGCCAAATACCCCTCCTATTACCTCCAGTAAGTCTCACTCAGCTGGATTGCTGAAAGGTCATAGGAGGCCTCGCTTCCTTTCTCCACCACTCTGCAAACGTGCCTCCTGGCGCACTACTAGTTAGGGGATGGAGTCCCTTGGATGATGAGAGTCCTTGGGGGCCAACAAGACTTCCTGTTACCTCCAGTAAGTCCCAAACAGTGGGATTGCTGAGAGGTCATCGGAGGCCACGTCCTCTTTCTCCACCATCTGCAAATGTGCTTCCTGGCACACTGACGGTTGGGGGATGAAGTCCCCTTGGATGCTGAGGGTCCTTGGGGGTCAAGAACCCCTCCTGTTACCTCCAGTAAGTCACAGACAGTGCGATTGCTGAGAGCTAGTTGGGGCCCCGCCCCCTTTCTTCATCACTCTGCAAATGCACCTCCTGGTGCACTACTGGTTAGGGGGATGAAGTCCTCATGGATGCTGAGGGTTTTTGGGAGCAAAGAAGCCCTCCTGTTACCTCCTGTAAGTCCCACACAGTAGGATTAATGAGAGCTGGTCGGAAGTCCGCTCCCTTTCTCCACCACTCTGCAAACGCAACTACTAGTTAAGAAAACATAGTAATTCACTGAAAAAACTAAAGGTTAGAGGGACATTATAGTTAGGAAATAGAATTTAAAAAACCTTAGAAATTCACTTAAAAAAATAAATGTTACAGGGACGTTATAGTTAGGGTCAGATTTCATTCGTACAAAACCAGTGAAATTTGGCAGTTATAGTTACCTGAGGTAGATATAACTTACACCCCGAAATGCACTGCTTTTGACCTTACATATTACAACACTCATTATATGGTCAGTGACATCACTGATGACATCTCAAATGACATCACTGATGACATCACTAATGACATCATCCACAGAACCACTCACACGTCCACTCACACCCCATATAACCTTTCGTATGCTCATTCACACACTCACACAACCACTCACATACCCATTCACACACCCATCCCGCTACTCCCATACCCACTCAATCCTCCATAGAGCCTTTAGGGAACTAGTTATTGCTACTTGATATAACTATAGCCAGTCAATTTCAGTGGTTTTGTATGTGTAAACGTTATGTTGTCACTGAAATTTTTACCTATATATAACGTTACTTTAACCATCGTTTTTTTCAGTGAATTTCTAGGTTTTTTTTAACATAAAGTAATATTTTTTTGCCATACATAAAGCCAACCCCCTAGCATGCATAGCCACGGAGTTTAGCCGCAGGGCCTGCGTCCAAACACCGCAGGCAGCCAACTCCATGCCGACCAGGCCCTGCGTCCAACCCATTAGTGCATCACCCCTGCCACAGCCACTTCGGGCCCCAAGGATCCATCCGCAAGACCTTTTTTAAAGTGGAGGGGACGCATGGTCTCACTTCCCGAGCCACTTTGGGTTCCAGGGTCCCCATCCCCCGGGCCAAGAGATATTTCTAAAGGGGAGGGGGCACGTGGCTACCCTCCCAAAGCCATAAGGGGTCCAGAGTACCCAAACCCCAGGGCCTTTAAGGGGAGGGGGCACATGGCCCTGAGCCAATAGTGCCCTAACCCCTGGGGCAACTACTTAAATGGGGCACACAACCCCTCCAGAGTCTAATAGGCTCCGGGGACCCATCCTCTGGGGCTGAATGCCATAAAAAAGGGGCAGAGGGATGTATGGCCCCCTCCCCAATAGGCCACGGGGGTCCATCCTCTGGGGCTGATTGCCATTATAAAGGGGAGGGGGGGTTGAGTGCCCCCCTCCCCAAGCCTTAATAGGGTCCTGGGACCCCATCCCCCAGGACTGAATGCTGTGAAAAATGGGAAGGGAGGTGTGTGGCCCCGAGACTGAATAGTCCATGGGGACCCCATCCCTGGGGCCAATTGCCATTTTAAAGGGCGAGGAAGCCAGGGCCCCCAGAGCCCTACGAGGCCCTGGGGATCCCATCCCCCAGAGCCGATTGCCATTATAAAGGGAAGGGGACCGCATGCCTCCCTCTCCAAGCCTGTTGTGGCGCTTGGGACCCCATCCCCTGGTACATCAGTGATTTGTAGCACCCACCAAGCAGCAAATTGGAGCTACGGGGAGTCCCAGGGCCCCGGCAGCCCCAGCCTGATCCCCACATACTGTGGATACAGCTGCTTATGTTTGCACCCCCCTGCCAGAACAATATGTGTTTCCCTGCCCGCAGGAGTGTGAACAGAGAAACAGAAGTCTGCTCTCATCCAGAAGGAGCATTTTAAAAGCTCCCACTGAGTGAGAGCAGGCATGCCTCCCCTGCCCATGCCCTTGCAGGCAGGAAAAGCATGTTTGCTCCCATCCGGCGGGAGATTTAAAAATGCTCCCGCTGGGCAGGAGCAAACATATGTTACCCTGCCTGCACTGATGCGGACAGGGAAACATCCGGCAGTATTGGATACAAAGCTACTTCTTTTTACCCACTGTAAGAAAGTAGGATCTGCTTTCATGGTTACCCCCACTTTTTGCTGGTGTCAGTATGTTTTTTTGACTAGTCTAGCTCGGATCCTGCTTATCAGGACCCCAGCCATTGTGCTTCCTCCCTAAATTTCTCATAGTAAGTACGTTGGTACCTCTACAATTGACTGCTGGTGTACCCATGTAAGTCCCTGGTATATGGTACTGAGGTACCCAGGGCATAGGTACACCAGGGGTCTCCCATGGCCTGCAGCATGTATTATGCCACCCATGAGAGACCACTCAGACTGTGACTAAAGGCCTGCCATTGCAGCCTGTGTAAGCTGGTGCTAGCACCACTTACAACAGATATAAGTTTCCTTTTATCTAAGGTCACTACACTTAAAACCTTTAAGTCACCGCTAAGGCAGGTCTTTCAATCCTGAAGGCATGGTGTCCGGGTTATAAGTGTGAGGGTGCCCTGGATGAGCAGGACACCCCCTACATTCTCCAGGCTTTGTAAGTGCGGTCAGCCATTTTGATACATATAGTGGCCATGCGTCATTATGCGATGGCTAACTATATAGTGGCTGTGCCGAACCTGTGCATGTTTGGTATCAAACATGTTGGAATAATACCCCAACACCGTTACTGGTGTTGGAGGTATGATGTGAAGCAGTGGGGGGCTCCTCCGGGAAGCCCCCAGTACTCCCGGTAACAGCCTTTTAGGGTCTGCCAGCAAGCTAGTGCTGCTGCCGACCCCAGACACGATTCTGCCCTCCAGCTGCTGAGCTGAGCTCGAGCAGGGGAAGGTAGAACATTAGGTTTCCTGTCACAGGGAGGTGTGATCACCTTCCAGACAGTACTTAGTGTATTGAGCTGGGGTGGGCGCTTGCCAGCGCCACCAGACTGCTTTGAAGGGCACATCTGGTGCCCTCCTTGCATACTTCGGTTTGAGCCAGTTCAGGGCCTTGTCTGAAGTGGAGTTCAGGACACATGCAGAGATGATGGGAATCTCTGCCAGTGCATTTGCTGTGACTAGGGCTCAGGCCAAACAGTTAGGCACTGGGAGAGCTCTGGATCCTGGAAAAATGGACAAGCTAGCTCCTAAGAGAAGGAGTAGGAAGGGTAAGGAATTATACTCCTCCCAGACTCCTAGTAAGGATCAGTCTCCAGAGGGAGATGAAGGAACTGTCCTAGAGGAACTTGGGCCTGACACGGCAGAGTTCTTGGGGGCTCGGGCACTTCCTGGGCAGACTTGAGTCTGGAGCAGAAATCCTGCCCCTCTCTTGAACAGCTCAGACAGCAAGCTGCTGCTGAAGAGGCAGGGATTGTCGGTGGGCCCCATTGGATCTATTGGGAAGATGGTCTTCTGTTTTCTTAGAGTAGAGACCCCAAGCCTGGTGCCACCAGGAGATTGGTTATACCTCAGAAGTACAGGGGTTTTCTTCTGTCCCTAGCACATGACATTCCCCTTGCAGGACATCTTGGACAAAGCAAGACTTGGTACAGGCTTGCCCCTCATTTTTACTGGCCCCACTTGTCTGAAGGCACCAAGGAGTTTTGTCGCTCCTGAGTCTATTGCCAAGCCAGTGGTAAGTCAGGTGGCACTACAAAGGCCCCTTTAATTCCACTTCCAGTGGTTGAGGTTCCCTTTGAGAGGGTAGGGATAGATATTGTTGGTCCCTTAAACCCCCCAACAGCATCTGGACACAGTTATATCCTTGTGGTAGTGAACCATGCCACTAGGTATCCAGAAGCAATTCCACTTGGGACCACTACAGCTCCTGTGGTTGCTTTGGCCCTTCTGGGAGTCTTTTCCAGAGTGGAGTTTCCTAAGGTGGTCTTGTCAGACAAAGGTACAAACTTCATGTCTAGCTACATAACTGCAATGTGGAATGAGTGTAGTGTAAACTACAAGTTTACCACACCCTACCATCCGCAGTGCAATGGGTTTGTTGAAAGGTTCAACAAGACACTCAAGTGTATGGTCATAGGACTTCCAGAAACGCTCAGGCGAAAATGGGATGTCTTACTACCCTACCTTCTCTTTGCCTACAGAGAGGGTCCTCAGAAGGGGGTGGGCTACAGCCCATTTGAACTTCTGTTTGGACATCCAGTTAGGGGTCCATTGTGTTTGGTTAAGGAGGGATGGAAGAAACCTCTCAAACCTCCTAAATAGAAGATTGTGGACTATGTCCTTGGCCTGCGTTCGCGCATGCCCGAGTACATGAAGAAGGCAAGCAAAAACCTTGAGGCCAGCTAGGAGCTTCAGAAAGCTTGCCATGACCAAAGGGCTGTGCTGACTATTTACCAGCAAGGACAGAAAGTGTGGGTGTTGGAGCCTGTGGCCCCAGCAGCTCTCCAAGACAAGTGGAGTGGCTCTCACACCATCCTTGAGAAAAAAGGTGAGGTCACCTACTTGATTGACCTAGGCACTCCCAGAAGTCCTCACAGAGTTCTTCATGTGAACCGCCTAAAACCTTTTGTTGACAGGGCTGACATGAGCTTGCTCATGGCAGCTGATGAGGAGGAAGAAAGTGATCCTCTCCCTGATTTCCTCTCTCAGGACCCTGTTGATGGGTCAGTTGATGGAGTAGCCTTGGCAGGCAGCCTCACTGACCAGTAGCAGGCTGATTGTAGGTAAGTCCTCAATCAGTTTCCACACTTGTTCTCTCTGCCTTCAACTCAAACTACCTGGTGTACTCATGAAGTGAACCGAAAACATAAAGTGTTCCCTTTCCTTATTTAAATAATATTTGTTGTTTACAAAATTATAAACATGAATATATGCTTCTGATAATTGGGCAAGAAGAGGGTATTGTAACTTCCCCAAAGGATATACCCATAAAACCTCTCTATCCAAGAAGACCGTCAGACCCTAAGCAACCGAAATAAATGCAACTGAAAAATTGCAATGCATCAATGAGTGAACATAAAGCACCCAATTTCAAAAAAAGAAAGAACAAATCAATTGTTACACAAAGAACTGTATATTATTGTTATTTTTTTTTTTTTTTTTTAAACAATTCATAAAGCACATCAATATCACATAATATATAAAAAAACCACAGTGCTAAAAACAATTATTACAAATATATGTTTAAAAATTATGCACACAATTATTACAATGCAATACTCCTAGACATATCAGATCACTAATTTCATTTATACATGGATCATTTTGTAACAATTTCATACAGATTTTATAGGGATGAATTTCTAAAGTGACAGCACGTTCCTACAGGACTGGCTGAATCATCCCATGAAGTGGACACAGGTGACAGTCTGCCTGCAAAGGGTAAAATCTACAGACAGGCTGACCACGTCAGAGACTGCATCAGGACTGAGGTCCAAACGATGCTGGAGTTGGGGGTCATTGAACCTTCGGATAGCCCCTGGGCTAGTCCAGTAGTCCTTGTACCAAACCCTCACACCCAAGATGGTAAGAGAGAGATGAGGTTTTGTGTAGACTACAGAGGTCTCAATGCAGTCACTAGGACTGATGCCCATCCAATTCCCAGGGCAGATGAGCTAATTGACACTCTGGCCTCAGCTAAGTATCATAGTACATTTTACCTGAATGCTGGCTACAAGCAAACCAGACTCTGAGGATGCCAAGCCAAAGACAGCATTTTCAACCACTAGTGGGCATTATCAATTTATTGTAATGTTTTTTGGTTTGAAGAATGCACCTGCCACATATCAGAGGTTGGTGAAAACAGTTCTCACAGGTCTGGAAGCCTATAGTGCAGCATATCTAGATGATATTGCTGTCTTTAGCTCTACCTGGGAAGATCACCTGGTCCACCTCAGGAATGTTCTAGAGGCCCTGCAAAAGGCAGGCCTCACTATCAAGACCACAAAGTGCCAAATAGGGCAGACCAAGGTTGTATACTTGGGCCATCTTGTAGGTGGAGGCCAGGTTCAATCCTTAGATAGCACGATCCAGACCATAGTGGACTGGGTTGCTCCCACTACCCAGACTCAGGTCAGAGCTTTCTTGGGCCTGACTGGGTACTACAGGAGGTTTGTTAAAGGATATGGGTCCATAGTGACTCCCCTTAATGATCTCACTTCCAAGAGAATGCCTTAAAAGGTTAAATGGACAGTTAGCTGTCAAAAAACATTTGATGACCTGAAGCAGGTCATGTGCACTGCTCCCATCCTGCAAACTCCTGATTACTCCAAAACCTTCATTGTCCAGACAGATGCTGCCAGGATAGGGGTAGGTGCAGTATTATCACAACTTAATGTAGATGGCCAGGACCAACCAGTAGCTTTTATAAGCAGAATGTTGACCCCCAGGGACAAGCATTGGTCAGCTATTGGGAGGGAGACCTTTGCTGTGGTCTGGGCCTTGAAGACGTTGAGGCCATACCTGTTTGGTACTCATTTCATTGTTCAGACGGACCATACACCCCTCTTATGGCTAAAACAAATGAAGGGACCCTACAGGGCGTGGACTTTTCTGTGGAACATAGACCTGGGAGTAACCATGCCAACGCAGATGGACTGTCCAGATATTTCCATTTAGAAAATGAAGACTCAACTTGACAAGGTTAGTCGCATCTCCTTTCGTTTGGGGGGGGGGGCTGTGTAGGAAAGTAGGATCTGCCTTCATGGTTACCTCCACTTTTTGCTGGTGTCAGTATGTTTTTTTTTTTTACTAGTCTGGCTGGGATCCTGCTAATCAGGACCCCAGCCACTGTGCTTCCTCTTTAAAGTTGTCATGGTAAGTACTTTGGTACCTCCAAAATTGGCTACTGGTGTACTCATGTAAGTACCCAGTATATGGTACTGAGGTATCTAGGGCCTAGGTACACCAGGGGTCTTCCATGGGCTGCAGCATGTATTATGCCATCCATGAGAGACCACTCAGACTGTGACTACAGGCCTGCCATTACAGCCTGTGTAAGCTGGTGCTAGCACCACTTACAACAGATATAAGTTTCCTTATATCTGAGGTCACTACACTTAAAACCTATAAGTCACCCCTAAGGCAGGCTTTTCAATCCTGAAGGCAGGGTGCTAGGTAATAAGTCTGAGGGTGTCCTGCATAAGCAGGAGACCCCCCTACAAACCCTGATTCGATTCTCCAGGCTTTGTAAGTGCGGTCAGCCATTTTGATACATATAGTGGCCATGCGTCATCACGCATCAACTATACAGTAGCTGTGCCGAACCTGGGTATTTTTGGTATCAACCATGTTGGAATCATACCCCAACACTGTTACCGGTGTTGGAGGTATGATTCCATGCACTGGGGGGCTTCTCCGGGAAGCCCGCAGTACTCCCGGCAACAGCCTTCCAGGGTCTGCCAGCAAGCTCGTGCTGCTGCCAACCGCAGACACAATTCTGCCCTCCTGCCACTGAGCTGAGTTTGAGCAGGGAAAGGTAGACCATTAGGTTTCCTGTCACAGGGAGATGTGACCACCACCCAGACAGGACTCAGTATATTGGGCTGGGGTGGGGGCGCTTGCCAGCGCCACCAGACTGCTTTGAAGGGCACATTTGGTACTCTCCTTGTATACTTCGGTTTGAGCCAGTTCAGTGAGCCCTTAGCTCCCTATCTGACCCAAAACTGGACAAAGGCCGGGGGAGTATCCTCCCCTCTGTCCAGCCCCTCCTCTGGGAGGGATCCCTGAGTCGTCCTAACCCCTTTCTTAGGGTATAAAAGGGCTTACCTGTGGGTGGGTTCTCAGATTCGTCATGGGACAAGACTCAAGCCTAAAGCTACGTCACTCTTCGACCATCTGGACACTTGGACTTCACTGGACTTCGCCTGGAGCCGAGACTGCATCAAGAAAGACTCCTGCTGCTCCTGGTCTCGCTGATCTGCAAGTTTTTCTTCATTGTCTGTGCTTCATCCAGGATCTTCAACAGACCTGTGGGCATCAAGGACACCCAAAGTAATCTCCCTTGGAGTGAAGGAGTCAGTCCCCTGCATCTGCAGGCGCCATAACAAAGCTGACCAGTCTGCTGCTCCTGATGTCCCACGAACTTCCATAGGCCCAGCAACACAGGTGGTGGTTCTGCAACTCCCTTGAGGCCTGACCTCTCCTCTCTCCAATTTGGTGGGACCGAACCCCTGTGCACAGCATCGACTTGCTGTTGCCAAGGCTTGTTGGCTCTGCACTCCAGAGATCTTCGAGCTACAAGAAGCTCCAGCCTCCAGCATCTCTTCTTGCTAAGATCTTCATCCTCAAAGCATCCTCTGCACTGTGGGCCTTCATCTTTTGTGAACTGCTCAAGGTCCTCTTGCGACTCCTGTGCCTTTGACCTGTGGGTCCTCTCAAGGGTCTTCTCTTGCTTCAGTGGGCTCTCCTGCTTGCTTGGGGCCAGCTCTGACTCTCCTGCACTTGGTGAGTCCCTTGGACCTTGCTGGTCCCAATGTTGCTCCTCTATCGTTTACCACATCTTTTGTTGCTGCCAAGGCTTGTTGGTGCTCCTGCCAGACACCACCCCCCTGGTTCTCGACTTCCCATGTGGGATAGCTTGTGAACGGCTTTTGGTCTTCCACAGCATCGCCTGGTCCTCACAGCTGCAGCAACAAGGTCACCGTCATCACTCCTGCATCTTCCGTCATCGGTGGTCATTGCTCTTCAGTGCCTCCTGGTCACCTCTGAGTGGCATAGACTCTGTCCCCTCTGCTTGCAGGTTCTTCTCTTCAAGAATCCACCCTTGGATTCCACCGGACTTGCACAGGCTTCGCCAGCTGCATCTTTTCTGAAATCCTCCATTGTGGTCTACGGAGGTTTCCGACGTCACTTCGTACCTGTGCACCCGGCTTCGATGGTGTAGGTATCCTGGTTCCTGGGGCATCCACGGGTGGGGTGACTCTCCAACCTTCTGTCTTCCATGGGGTTTCTTCAGGGTCCACTGGAAAGGGTCCTTCTTCTTTAAAACTGCAACCGCGACTTTCCAGTTGACTTGCATTGAGTACGTGGCAGTGTTTCCACTCTGCACACAGCTTCTGTGGGGTTCCTGGGTACTTACCGTCGGTGGTTTCTTGTGTCCCCAGCTCTTCTGAATCTACTGGTCCAAGTCTCGACTTGGGTTGCATTTCGCATTCCACTGTCTTAGTATATGGTTTCGTCTCCCCCTGGAGACCACTGTGTATTGTGCTTACTTACCTGTTTCCAATTGTAGTATTGTGTGTATTTGTGTTGATATCTCCGGGTAGGAGATATACCAAGGTGTTAGTGAGTGTTGTATAATAAATAGACATATTTTTATAAATACACTGTGTGGTTCTATTTCATTTAATCTACACTATATGATTAGATCTGGTACAACAAGATGCTTAACACTCCTGAAGGCTGCTCTCCACAGCTACCACTTAGAGAGCTTTCTATGGTTGCCTAAGACCCCTAAAATCACAATAAGGGTTATCTGGATTAGTGCAAGGTGCTGCACTTAAATAAGTGTGCACCATATACTAAGCCAGCCTCCTTCACCCAAAATAGAAAAAAAGACCATTGTAACACTTAAGAGCAACAATTCATTAAAAGCATGACATTTTAGCATAGAGTAGGTTGAAACCCGAAACCACTCACGTGTAAGGCAGGATCTTAGTCACAGAATAACATTGTTCACAAACTAAATAGATGATGTGAATCTGTATATTTCATTGCTTAATTTGAGCCAGTGGTTTCCGGTGCTTGGTACCAGCACTTAATTGTCAAACTGGCACCTATGACAGTCTGCCACATGATGGCGCTGTTTATTTTATTTAGAGATGACCACTGTTATTTGTTACCACATTAGGACAGTTTGCCACTAAGGTGATTAGGTCAGGGTATTTTGACAGATTATTTGAATCTTCTCCAAAATAAATGTTTGTGCAACAAAAAGTGTTTGAGCTGCAATATTCTGCCCAGTTTCAATTTTGCTATTAGACTTACACATACCAGACAAAAGCCAATACTACATTTTCTCAAATCTGAACAGTGTGCAGCCTTTCAGACACATATTTATGCCCATGGAATCACGAAGTGCATTAAAGCAAGCAGAGGTAGAATTTGCAAGTCCCTACAAATAATCAAACTGAAAGGAACCTTAATAACCTTAATGGGCTAATGGTCATATACCCAAAAGGCCTTTAACTTCGTCTCATAGTTATGGAAGATTAAGGGCAGGTTGACCTCTGGAGCAACAGAGTACCAAAGACCCAATTCCAAGATACTAAAATATTGATATATAGTCCTAGACTAAATAACAAGTTGTCATGTGTAAATGACAGCTTAATTATATTTGTACTTGTGCAATCTGGTAAGAGGCATGTTTCAATGCACACCATAATATTTGCCGAGAATTACAAATACAATTTCAGATAACTAAAAAGAGTGGTGACTAGTTCACTTTGAAAGTGGAGGAGCTTAACTACACACTATAATTGCAAAAGATGAATATGCCTCAGCACCTTTATGCTATAAAAGTGGGGTTCACCCCTGGAAATGTTTGAAAAATATGGGGTAGTGTGTTTTGTGTCATAATTTTACATACTTTAGCAATAAAACACATTTGCATGTGTTCATTGGGGTACTCGTGAAACATCTCAATACTATAATGATGCACAAAGCATGCCTGACCATCATCAGGAATGTTGGGAGGAATTCCCATAGCAAACTCTGAAAATAACAGTGGTAAAATTGCATTTTCTGATGGATTCTTCAAACTGCAGATTCCTCACCGTCAGAATATCCAGGTGCCTGACAATTTTTCAGCATTGCCCTACCGCGCTGGTGGGTGGCATTGTGAGACTGCGCATCGACCCTGCTGCGCCCTGGAAGTGACGTCTAGAGCCGCATATAAGTCCCAGCCAAGGGTGCTCACATCAGTTCTTTTCTTTCCGCACCATTGTACATGGATCTGGAACTAGTTCCTAACTTTTTCTCATCTGTTGACAAGCTTTTTCTCTAAAATGTTCTTTCCAGTGTGCATGAAAATGTGTCATCTCCTAAAATGACAGGTTTTAAGCCTTGTAGGGACTTTTGCAAAAAAAGTCTATGACTGATCTCCATGAGGTGTGTCTCTGGTGTTTGGGTTCAGGCCATGGCCCCATGTCATGCGAGTGAGTGTGCCAAAAGGCGATCCAGGAACACAAACTAAGTTGTACATAGCCGAGCACCGCAGGAAGTCACGTAAGGATGTTCTCCCGCTCAAAGTCAGGGAAACTGACAAATGGACCATTCCCTTCTAAGGGCCTGTCCTGCAACTGGTCGTCATTGCGATCCATGTGTTTGGATAAGTCCAAAACAAAATAAGCACAAGAAGTCCAAACTGGCCTCATTGGTCTCTGTCTGAGAAGTCGCACAGGACGTCAAGGTCCCCCACAGTCTTGCTCCCCTACAGAGGATTTGATTCCGCAGCGGATCCCGATGCACCCTGAATTCCTAGGTGTGCTGGTGACACCACAACAGATTAAAACACTTAAGGCAGCCAGGCTCCACATCTTTGGAACCGTACTGGCTCTTTGGCCCTGCCTAAGGGCCCCATGGATGCATAATGGCTGCTAGTCGGGTTATCGTGGAAGGCCCAGGTTGGCACCGTCTGTGCCTCCTGAACCCTCTTCAGGATCAGTTCTGACTTCAGAGCTGACTCCATATCTAGCTCAGCGATCCATGCTGGCTGTTGTTGGGACAACACAACACCAACACAGCTGACACCGGAGGAGGGCGTCAATCCCATTGCCCTGTATGACTTCGAGCCGAATCCATCTCATCCTCAGCTGAAGCCGCATTCTGACACAGTCCCAACGACCACTGCTCATATTCTCTCTGATTCCAATAAGACCGCGCTTTTGCCTAGGAACTGCCCCCCAGTGCTCCAATAATTGTTCAAATTGGGCTCTGATCAAAACCAATCAGCTTTTGGTGAGAATGGTGAGGACAAGTTCTCCCCACACTATGATGATGACAATTTTGATCTGGGCCTGCAAGAGGATAGCGAGCTGGACATGTCCCCTGATGTAGGGCTAATTTCTCCCTTACATGGAAGAGTTTGCTTCATTTGCATTGTTCCTTAAATGGGTGGCTGAAGTTTTATATTTGCAGTCGCCTTCTATTGAAGTAAAACCCAACTTCCTAACAGACGTGTTACCACCAGGTCAGCCCTCATATCAACCCCTACTGCCATTCACTGATGCCCAGACTGATACCCTCATGGGCACTTGGTCTAAATCCTGCTCCTGCCCACCTGGAAACAAACAGATGCCACGTCATCACAGATGTGCTTCTGGTTACCCTACATTCCTAATAGAGGACCGTACTCCTGGGAGCCTGGTAGTGCAGACCGCCACTAGCAGGGCCACTAGCAGGGCTATCCCCAATTCTTTTGCTACTACACCCCGACATTGAGTCAAAACGAATTGAGGCATTTGGGAAGAGGATGTTTCCCTCCGTAGTCTTGCCCTCAGGTCTGTTCACTCCTGGTGGTTCGGATGGGACTATTATTATTGGAGCAGGGTCAAGACAGATTTGCAAACTGAGGTGGCATGGTGGGGCAAAGAAAAACTGATTGGAATGCTAACCTGAGAGATTGCCAGTGGTTAGGTGTGTTGCAAGCCTTCTCCCCATCGACTTTGTGTGCTTGATGTAACGCCCTAATTGGCCAATGGCAGGCCCAAATGTGGGTCCCGTGCTCACTGTGCCACTGGGATCAAGTTACACCTTGGGTTGCTCATGTTCCGGCCCAAGGAGGACTTGGCCTGGCAGTTCGGGCTGGACTGTTTCTATTGCATCAGGGTAAAAACTGAGATGCATATGGCTGGGTCCGAACTGAGGTTCATTGTTGGGCAAAAAAACGATGGGTTATAATGCTAAGCAACGCATTTTCCTGTGGTTAGATTTATTGCAATCATTTCTCCCATCGCCTTTTGTGTGTTTGGAGGAGACTGCAAAAGAACTGCAGTGGTGGCTGCTCAACCGCAATTGAACAAGCGGCAGAACACTTTACCTACCACACCCAGAGTTGAGGGTGCTGACCGATGTGCCACTTCTGGGTTGGGGAGGTCATCTGGGAGATGTGGAAATCAGAGGACTGTGGTCTCTTGAGGTTATTGCCTCCACATCAACTTGCTGGAGTTGTGGGCTATCTGCTTGGCTTTGAAACCCTTTTTCAGTCCTCAAGGGGAGGTTGGTTCAGGTCCTCATGCACAACCCTACTGCCATGAGGTATTGCAACAAGCAGGGTGAGGTGGCTCAATACCAGGAGTCCCTGTCCCTCTGGACCTGGCTAAATCATTGAGGCATCTCCATGACTCCGTTTATTTTGTCTTTTTGTCCAGCAAACATTTGCAGTGGGCAGTGATAAAAGTTACCAGTCAGCTCTATCAGCTTTTTGAAATTACTGGACCAGTGGTCCTTGTTCAAATCACCCATTGTGATGTGTTTTCTCAAAGATTGAGTCCACATGTTTCTTCCTCAAACTTATGTGATACCACAGTGAGACTTTAATCTGGTCTTACCTTCATTATGAGTACACCTTTCGACAGCTGTTCTCTACACCTTCTGAACCCGAAAATGTTTTTCTCATTGCAATCACCTCAGCTCATCACTTGAGTGAACTTCAAGCTTTGTGGGTCCAACCAACCTACACCACTGTCTTTCGGGTCAAGCTGGTGCTGAGGACCAGAACTTCTTTTCTCCCCAAGGTTGTGACCTCTTTTCACGTCAGACAATCAATCACTTTTCTGACAATCTTTGCTCTATCTTACCCCCTCATGACTTCCTTGTTTGGGCTTCAAAAGAGCAGGAGTGGTCAGCATCTACATTGATCGTACCAAGGACCATCGTGTTGATGATCATCTCATTGTGGGGTTCTCTGGAGCAAAGAAAGGCAAGCAGTGCAGAAGAGGACTTTATCCAGATGGCCAGTATTCTGCATTAAGATCACGTTGGCCAAGAAGCAGCCTCCAGAAGAACTGAGGGACCACTCCATCTTCTCTTGCATGTGAAGTGCCTGCCTTGGATATTTGTCAGGCTGCAACATGGGTGTCATTGCACATGTTCATGAAGAACTACTACCTTGACAGCCAGGTCTGATGGGAAGCATTATGAAATAATGGGGTGACCCACAATAGTCCACGGACCTGGGTAATGTTCGGTATAGAAAACAATGGTCCTAGACTACTTCTAGTTGATTTTTAGTTCTGAAAGGTATTCATTAAGTCAAAATCTATATACATGGTACACATAGAAATCAAATTGCATCATAAATGTACCCCAACTGTTTCTCAATTCAATTAAATATATCCTAAAAATGACACACAAGCACCATAAATAGCTCCATTAAAATAACTGTGAAATTAAACAGTCACTATAGGAGCTATTTATGGTGCTTGTGTCATTCTGAGGATATATTTAATTGAATTGAGAAAGAGTTGAGGTACATTTATGATGCAATTTGATTTCTATGTGTACCATGTATATAGATTTTGAGGTCTGATGGGAAGGGCATTTTGCCGTTCAGTCCTGCAGGAATTTTTGGTCTGAGTCATTCCACAGACCCACCATGGTAATGCTCTCTCTGGTGGATACTCTATCAAACAGCAGATTCCTCACTACCCATCTGCCTGTAGAATGGACTCTTTTCAACCTTAAAAGGTCCTCCATTAGAGAGCTGCACACTGGCATAAATGATTTGTTTTTGAGCTCCTTGTCTAAGGGCACAGACAGTGTCAAGAAAGAAAATTACTCTACCACACTTGGATGGCTCTTGTATGCGGTTCCAGCCGCCACTTATGGGGTGGAGCGTGGTCAACGTGGAGCAGCATGACACTACCTACCGGTGTTCAGGGACTATGGTGAGAAATCTCTTGGCTCTCTTGGATCTCATCTGGGGATATTCCGCAGCTGAGTAATCCACGGTAGAATAGAGTATCCAGTACGAAGAGCGTTACTGAATATAAGTAACTTGTTCTCCTAGCAAAATTTGCTTTAAAACTAGGTAGAAAGCCTCAGACATTAAAGTTACCAAAATCAGCAAATGGTATTATTGGAACAGCATATAGCATCTTTCTTTAAATACTCCACTTACTTTCATGTTTCTATCATGCACCTTCCAAGCTGATTCTTGTGCATATTTCATTACTTGGAATATACTTAGAAATGGCATTTAGTCAAATTAAATGTTACAAACAACTCACAGTTGCAGACTGTAGACAGCCTTACATGTCCATATAGCAGTGCTATAGCTCTAGTTACTGAGACCTTACAGGGTCAGGCAGCAGACAGATTGCACTAATCTTGAAAGCTCAGGCTTCTGTAATGGTCATGTTCAAAAAAGCTTCATCAAGGTATACAATAAAATTATTATTATTTAACAGATTTATACAAGACGAATGCATCTTATACAGTATTTTACAGAAAACATATTTGACTTACATCACTTTTTTCTCAAATTTCTGTGTGGGTAAGTTCTGGAATCTATGTGGATCCACAAATGTCCTACCACCCAGCGTTCCCCCAGGTCTCCCGATAAAAATGGTACCTCACTCGCGTGGGTGGGTCAAGTACCCGCGACAGGCAAGGGCCCAAAACGTATTGAGGAGACATCAAAATGACCTATCACAAAACAACCTGGTTTTGCAAGGGGGGTCACCTGGGTTTTTGGCCCCGGGTTCGGCGGCCATCTTGGAAAACTACTAAACCCACACATTTCTGAAAACTAGACACCCAGGGGAGTCCAGCAAGGTATGTTGGGGAACCCACGCAAGCCATACCTTGCTGGACTCCCCCTGGTGTCTCGTTTTCAGAAATGTGTGGGTTTGGTAGGTTTCCCTAGATGGCCGCCGAGCCCGGGGCCAGAAACCCAGGTGACCCCCCTTGCAAAACCAGGTTGTTTTGTGATAGGTCATTTTGATGTCTCCTCAATACATTTTGGGCCCTTGCCTGTCGCGGGTACTTGACCCACCCACCCACACAAGTGAGGTACCATTTTTCTCGGAAGACTTTGGGGAATGCGGGGTGGGTGGAATTTTGTGGATCCACACAGATTCCAGAACTTTCCACCACAGAAATGTGAGGAAAATGTGTTTTTTGACAAATTTGGAGGTTTGCAAGGGATTCTGGGTAACAGAACCTGGTGAGAGCCAGACAAGTCACCCCATCCTGGATTCCCCTGGGTGTCTAGTTTTCAAAAATGTATAGTTTTGCTAGGTTTCCCTAGGTGCCGGCAGAGGTAGGGTTCATAATCTACAGCTAGGCACTTTGCAAAAAAAGGGTCCGTTTTCACTGTGAAAATGTGTTGTGTCCACGTTGCGTTTTGGGCCGTTTCCTGTCGCGGGCACTAGGCCTTCCCACACAAGTGAGGTACCATTTTTCTCGGAAGACTTTGGGGAATGCGGGGTAGGTGGAATTTTGTGGATCAACGCAGATTCCAGAACTTTCCACCACAGAAATGTGAGGAAAATGTGTTTTTTGGACAAATTTTGAGGTTTGCAAGGGATTCTGGGTATTAGAACCTGGTGAGAGCCAGACAAGTCACCCCATCCTGGATTCCCCTGGGTGTCTAGTTTTAAAAAATGTATAGGTTTGCTAGGTTTTCCTAGGTGCCGGCAGAGCTAGGGTTCAAATTCTACAGCTAGGTACTTTGCAAAATAGTGTCAGTTTTCAAATTTAAAATGTGGTGTGTCCACGTTGCGTTTTGGGACGTTTCCTGTCGCGGGCACTAGGCCTACCCACACAAGTGAGGTACCATTTTTCTTGGAAGACTTTGGGGAACCTGGGGTGGGTGGAATTTTGTGGATCCACGCAGATTCCAGAACTTTCCACCACAGAAATGTGAGGAAAATGTTGTTTTTTTGACAAATGTTTAGGTTTGCAAGGGATTCTGGGTAACAGAACCTGGTGAGAGCCAGTCAAGTCTCCCCATCCTGGATTCCCCTCGGTGTCTAGTTTTCAAAAATGTATAGGTTTGCTAGGTTTCCCTAGGTGCCGGCAGAGCTAGGGTTCAAAATCTACAGCTAGGCACTTTGCAAAAAAAGGGTCTGTTTTCACTGTGAAAATGTGGTGTGTCCACGTTGCGTTTTGGGCCGTTTCCTGTCGCGGGCACTAGGCCTACCCACACACGTGAGGTACAATTTTTGTCGGAAGACTTTGGGGAACCCAGGGTGGGTGGAATTTTGTGGATCCACGCAGATTCCAGAACTTTCCACTACAGAAATGTGAGGAAAATGTGTTTTTTTGGACAAATTTGTATGTTTGCAAGGGATTCTGGGTAACAGAACCTGGTGAAAGCCAGTCAAGTCACCCCATCCTGGATTCCCCTGGGTGTCTAGTTTTCAGAAATGTATAGGTTTGCTAAGTTTCCCTAGGTGCCGGCAGAGCTAGGGTTCAAAATCTACAGCTAGGCACTTTACAAAAAAAGGGTCAGTTTTAACTGTAATAATAAAGTGTGTCCACGTTGCGTTTTGAGCCGTTTCCTGTCGCGGGCACTAGGCCTACCCACACAAGTGAGGTACCATTTTTATCGGGAGACTTAGGGTAACACAGAGTTGTAGAGCAACTGTTATTACCTATTGACTTTCGATGCATTTCTGCCTTCCAAATGAAAGACAATGTGTAAAAAAGAAGTCATTTTGAAAAATGACCTATAATTCTCATGCTAGTATGAGTACTCACAATTTCGGAAATGTGCAAATATCAACTGTTTCTAAACTCTATATTTTGTTCCAATTTCAGAAATACATAGGTGTCTTTCATACCAATTTTTCCATGTATATATTTTCCCAAATTAATTGCTATATACCCGGTACATAATAAACAAGCATTGGCATAGCCAATAGGTCTCGCCTTTGGGGCCTTATAAGTGTTTAGCCAGAGCTATTGACTTTGCCAATGTCTTCAAGCTGTGCTGTAGAGAAGTGTGGCTGCTGTGCAGCATGCCGAAAAGTTATAATAAAAAAGTGTCAGAAGCATTTTTGGTACTTTATATATGACCAAGAAGGCATTATGTAAAATTGAACGCCCATTTAAAAAAAAGTATTTACAATAAAAAATGTCCTCAGTTTTCTTTTGTTCTTGCAATGCTGGCAACTTGTGTCTGCCTATTGCAATGGTTGTTTGTTAAAGCTTTTTTTTTGAGGGGGCATAAACAATCGGAGGGTGAAGGTTGGGAACTAGTACCTGTATTATAACACTAGCAGCAGCCAGACGCTAGGAGAGAATCAACAGATGCCACATTCCGAGAGCAGGCTGAGGTGGTGCTGAGTGATGCTGAGGTGGTAGTGGTGGTGGTGGTGACTGTTGCGGAGACGATGCTGAGGTGATGCTGAATGATACTGAGGTCTTGCTGAGTGATGCTGTGGTGGTGCTGAGTGATATTGTCTTGGTGCTGAGTGATGCTGTGGTGGCCCTGAGTGATGCTGTGGTGGCCCTGAGTGATGCTGTGGTGGCCCTGAGTGATGCTGTGGTGGCCCTGAGTGATGCTGTGGTGGCACTGAATGATGCTGTGGTGGCGCTGAATGATGCTGTGGTGGTGCTGAATGATGCTGTGGTAGTGCTGAGCGATGCTGTGGTGGTGCTGAGCGATGCTGTGGTGGTGCTGAGCGATGCTGCTGTGGTGGCCCTGAGCGATGCTGCTGTGGTGGCACTGAGCGATGCTGTGGCGGCGCTGAGCGATGCTGTGGCGGCGCTGAGTGATGCTGTGGCGGCGCTGAGTGATGCTGTGGCGGCGCTGAGCGATGCTGTGGGGGCGCTGAGCGATGCTGTGGCGGTGCTGAGCGATGCTGTGGGGGCGCTGAGCGATGCTGTGGCGGCGCTGAGCGATGCTGTGGCGGCGCTGAGCGATGCTGTGGCGGCGCTGAGCGATGCTGTGGCGGCGCTGAGCGATGCTGTGGCGGCGCTGAGTGATGCTGTGGCGGCGCTGAGTGATGCTGTGGCGGCGCTGAGTGATGCTGTGGCGGCGCCGAGTGATGCTGTGGCGGCGCCGAGTGATTCTTTGGCGGCGCAGAGTGATGCTGTGGCGGCGCTGAGTGATGCTGTGGTGGCGCTGAGTGATGCTGTGGTGGTGCAGTAAAGGGTTATAGTAGAACAGTGGTTGGCCAGGTCCTATTTTGGATTTGTTTGACCTATTATGTGCATGGACCTATATGCCGCAGGGCACAGCTCTTTGTTTTGTTCTGCTGTCTGTTGTTGGTCGATTTGTCAGATTTAGGTGATTGTTACGATTCCTCGTACATTTGTCCGCTATGCAGCTTCGATGACATTCCATGAGCATGCTGCCACAATATGTTTAAGTGTCTTATTTAAGATGGTCGCTATGTATATTGTGGAGAGGACTGAGAAGTGAGTTTGAAGAGTTGAATGCTTAGACAACCATAAGCTGTAGAAAAACAATGACTGTCTCTGAAACCTTGCTAAACCCACCTTACAATAAGCAAAAGAGTTATTTCCAGATATGAGAGTTATGGGGAGCTTATTGTTTAATATGTTACACCCTCAAAAACATAAGATGAGATAATGCAGATGGTGAGGTTGGTCTACAAAACTCCCTGGACATCACTGAAAAAGAATAAACATCCCTAGAAATTTCATGAGGCACTTTTGAAATCTGTTGTATCGGGCTTACAGATTCCCATCTATACGCTGCCCCTGTGACTGGGTTAATTAGAAAATCAGGATCTAAACAGTTTGTATTATACACACTGCTTACATCCTGATTTTCTAAGTAATTGAATAAGGCTGGAAAACAACATACTCAAACACACTTTTGACCAACGCCACACCTACAATGGTCCTAAATAAAATGTTATTGAATCAACTAGACCTCTGTATCGGATGCTCTATAATCCATATTTTAGGAAGGAGAGGAGTGCAGGAAAGTGAAGTAAAAAGCAGGGCCACACCCGAGTTCAGTTCTAATCAGACATCCTCGCGCTTAAAAGAAAGACAGGAATCAATTTTTCTAGGAAACAATATATAATGGAAGAAGGAGGGTATAATAAAGGCATAATTCCTAAAAGTGAATCAAAATAATTGTATTCATTTTCAGTGACCATATCCCACCTAAAACATTTCATAGTAGATATGTTGGTGAATCCATCTAAGCGTGTACTTCGCAGTACCTGGTACAATGCACAGTTATACGTTCCTCTCATTAAAAGTAATCTAAATATCACTTACTTCTTTTCAATTTCACCTCTCACACTTTTAGGTTAAAAATAAAAAGTCAACTGGCTTAAAATTACAGAATTTTCAGCGGTTCAGTAAGAAGCATGGAATTACTTAATCGATTAAGTATTTTTTCTGCAACACTTTTCTGTTTCCAAGTTTATGTAAATATTTGAAGCCATTTTCTTTTTACATGAATTTGCAACACAAATGTTTACACATTCTTTCCACAAACAATTTACTATGAAAACTATGAACACCAAAGAAGGTTTGGCACGCATTTTGCTTCCCACAGCTCTTTTATTACAAATGGAACTGCTCCTTGTTTGGCTCACACAAATCCACGTAGTCTTGGGAGGGTCATGGGAGTAAGATTTTAGATATATTGCGACAGAGCAAGACCTGCTGATGTCTGTGTTCCTTTGACTGCAAATTTGAAGGGCTCAGGGTTGACCATATACTATCTACATGTATACAAAAATGGACGTGAAGGGATACCAATCAAAATGCAGTGGGTTTAAGGAAGCATGTCTGATGGGATATTGAAACATAAGCATCCCTGGAAGCTCAGAGATAAATGCGTGCTGCATCCATTTGTTGAGGATCACACTCGACATGCTTCCTGGATGTTCTGAGGGGTGCGGATGGGTGTGAAGCAGCTTAGGAACTGAGACAGAGCATGTCTACCTGAACTCAGAGTTTATCCAGGATTCAACAACAATCTTCCCAAATGTAAAACATTTTGCCTAACATAATAATAATAAATAATACAAACGTCAGCTTGTTACCATGGACAGACTAACAGGATGCACAGGAGAAAAGATGCAAGGATGTTTATGAAGTTAAAAACCAGAGCCTGGCCATTCTGCTTTCCCCACTGGACCAGCATGGAGCCGATTTAGCATAAAAAGGGCTAAAATAATATAAAGTAGTTCAAGTTTTATCAGGTGAATGTGATCACAAAAGGAGAAAGCCTCTTGAAGATTTGGGGGAGGTATAAAGCTTTACCATGACGATGGGGGGACAGAATACAACCCCACCTTTTACTACTGCCACTTAACGATCTGGACAGTGGTGGGGATGAGGACGCTGTCTCTTAATGATAAGGGATGATACAGTTCTGCCCCTTGACGAGGAGGGCATGGACAGCGAGATGTGGAAAGATACAACCCTGATCACTGAGAAGGGGGGGGTAGAACAATCCCTTTGAAGATGACAGTGAGGAGGATACAACTTGGCCCATTGGAGATGGGGAAAGTACTATGTCCTTTACAGAATGGGGGTGGGAAGAACACCCTCTTCAACTCTGCACATTGCAACTGGGGAGGCAATCGATTTGCCTCTTGGAAAGAAGGGTACTCTGCCCCTAGAAGATATGGCGACTATGTCTTGCAGATGTGAGGATCTGTCCCCTGTAGATCTGAGAAAGTGTAACCCAGCCCCTGACCCCAGTGCCTGGGGACAAAAAGACTTGGCACCTCCCTGCCTTTTGAAGATGAAGAGTGGCATGCCTCTAGCAGATGGAAAGGCAGCCCCAGGCAGACCGGAGGGGTTCACTCTGCTCCTTGCAGCTGCGTGTGGGTTCTGAACCACAGGAGTCTTTCCTCTAGCAGATGGAGTGGCTGGTTGCTTTGACATATTGCGGTGGCACTCTGCCTCTTGCACGCGAGAGGGGACAACAATGCCTCTAGCAGATAAGTGGGACTGAATACTTGCCTCCAGCTGATGAGGTGATTGCCCTTTGCAGGTGTGGGACTACTCTCCCTTTTGCATGAGAGGGGTCTCAGACCACTACAGATGATGTGGATTTCCACTGATGAGGGGCACCTGTCTCCTGGAGAGGAGAGGGGCCTCTGTCCACTCTGCCATTTTTAGATGAAGCTTCATCCTGAAGTGTGTGTGTGGGGTGGAGTGCCTCCCACGGGTGTGCGGATCCTGCCTTTGGTAAACGATTGGTGCCCATCCATAATGGCTCCGAAAAGGTCTCCTAAGAGAATGGGAAAATAGGTCTCCTCTTCCTCGAGAGGTAGGTTAGGCCTCTTACAGATGAGTTCCCAAAGCCTCCCTCAAATGGCTAACAGGAAGGGATGTGTTCAACGTAAGCAACAGGATGAACTCAACGCCGTCTGCCCGCAATTCAGACCCAACACCCCATGCACGTCTAGAGGCTTTTTACCTGTCTTGGACGGTCACAGGGGGGCGGCAGTCCTCTCCTGCACCATTAATCCCTTCATTCTCCTCGCTCTCTTCGCCCTGCTGTTGTCTCTTTAAGCCTCCACCAGCCAGCCTTCCATTCGACAGTAACACTCACCAGCTGCTCCCCTGGCGTAAGCGTCTCGTCCGTCCCAATCCCCGGCCTGCGCCACTGGCGTATAGATTGTCCGTGAATGTGCGGAGTGATAATAAAAAAAACCAGCACAAGCGCGCGCCTCGCGCGGCAGCAGGGGGAGGGGGCCTGCGGAATTCCCTTGCGGGAGCGTGCAGCAAGGCGCGATTATTGCGACCATATGGCGCCACCATATGGCGCCGCGCGCTCCCGCAAGGGAATTGCCAGACGTGCACGCGTTGCCATTGCAAGCAATGCAACGCGTGCACGTTTTTGCCCCGAAAGCTGTGCCGATCGCTAAAGGTCTCTCCTATGCAGCGCATGCGCGCTGCGTAGGCGAGACCTAAAAACCATTGCATGACGCTGCTCAGTTATTGGCTCTGAGTTCGTCGGGTTCTTGGTGAACCTACAAGTCCTATATATCCCCACAACCAGAAAGGTCCAGCGGATGTAACGGTATATTGCTTTCATACAGCTGTCATAATTAGAAGAAGTTACAGGTGAAAACGTTGACACAAATGGCTGTTTTTTTCAACTAATTTTCAATTTTTCCTATATTCAACGGTTAGTTTCTATAAAGAAACCTTGAAGGATCTACACAAATGACCCCTTGATGAATTCAGAATTTTGTCTACTTTTCTAAAATGTATAGCTTTCCAGGATCCATTATTGCTTTCATACCCATTTCTACCATTAACTAGAAAGAGGTTGAAAGCACAAAAAATAGCAAAAATAGGCTATGTCCCCGAAAAATGCCAAAACTGTGTAAAAAATGTTGGTTTTCTGACAAAAGTCTGATTGTACCTGAAAGCTGGGAAAATGGTGATTTTAGCACCACAACCCCTTTTTTTATACCATTTGCAGGGAAAAAACCAGACTCTTTCATCTGTAGCCCTTTTTTCCCATTTTCCCTAAAAAACCCAAAATTTACCTGTATTTTGGCTAATTTTTGGGTCCCCTCCAGGTGAATCCACAAACCCTGGGTACCTTTAGAATCCCCATGATGTTGGGAAAAAAGGACGCAAATTTGGCGTGGATACCTTATGTGGTCAAAAAGTTACAGGGGCCTAAGCGCGAACTACCCCAAATAGCCAAAAAAAGGCTTAGCACATGGGGGAAAGGCCTAGCAGCGAAGGGGTTAAAAAGACTCTATTTTGGAAATGCAAGCCTTTTGTTTACAAACATAAGCTTTTCCGGTACGAAGAAATACACAAATACAAGCTTTGCTTTCTGGATATATACACTCAAATTCCCATAAACACAAAAAGCCATCGACATGAAAAACAACTATTTAGACTCTGAAATACCAGCATTTTCATTATAGTACATAGTTCCTCCTTATACCAGCATGCCATGTTCAGTACTCGCATGTACTACTGCCACATACGGATATATTTTGCTTTATGTGCCAATGTATTACCACCACCTGCCAGGGATGACCATCATGTGCCAAAGATTCCCCCCCCCCCAGTTATGCCAGGGCATGGCAGATACCACCATGCTATAAATGTGCACAATATATAATGAATTACCACTGTTATTCCAGGTCAGCATAATGCCGTGGGGAAGCACATACTGTGGATGCCATCAAGAATTACTATCATTATGCCATCGCCAGCTTTGTGGCAATGATAAGCACCATCGTCTGAAGGATGCCCCCCATATGATTGGAATGTCCACCATTAACTCAGGGTCGGGCCTGGTCTTGCCAGAGATGGCCCCCACAAGAAGGAGGAACCAAATGCCATGGCTGTCTAGAGATGCTAGGAAAACATCCTTATGGCCTCAAAAAACAGAGTGACACTGCTATACTAAATGTTACCAGAGACACCACAAGCAAACTCTTTCTCTCTCTTACTCCTTAACACACACACTTACAATGCACACTTTTATACACGCACATATACACAAACACATATACATTGTGATTGACACTGCCTTCCTGCAATAAGGCCCTACACATATGTTAGCCGCATGGGGATTTCTACTTGGCAGGCCGTAGCCTCCCTTTTAATCATACAGACCTTGACTGCCGGATGCAGTTAGCCACTGAGCACAGTGACAGCAGCACATGCATTAAAACAATGCCAATAGGTCTGGCTTAAATGTGCTACACCCTGAACTCACAGTCACAACCCTCACTCTGACCTCTCATATGCAGCTTTTATAACCACTGATATAACAGGAATAGGAGCACAAGCCAAGAGTGTCTGCCTACTCTTGTGAGGTGGAACATGAGCACAACCAAAAGTGCATGAGAAGAGCAACAAAACATGTGAAAGGACTGAAGCCAAGAGCTGAGATACTAACGACATGTGCCTTCAGATGGCTTGAGCACCATGCAAAGTGTATTAAATAAGATCAATGTAATCACTGCTAACCTGTAGATGAAGCCAAGCAGGGATTTAACTGAGGTAAATTAAGTATCAACCGTGGCAGCTGTATTTTCCAAAATCTGAAGGTGATAGATAAGTTATTTAGATAAGCTAAGGAAGACTGCTTTATTCTAATCCAAACAGGCCTGCCTGGATAACCAACCTCCCTCTTTTAACTTGGAGGCAAAGAAGAAGTTTTCTTATGCTCTTCAAACAGAGAAACATGTACCATTGAACTTGTTGACATGCAAGCTGAAAGTAAGAACAGTGCTGACAGTAACACAAACATTATTTATCATAGTAGCAGAGGCTGGTTATTAGCAAAGAGCAAGTGATAACCAAACGAAGGTACAGTTGTAAGAATGATTCCCTAGAACCAATGCCTCCATTCTATCTGAATTCACAAAAGGCCACAGGTCATCAAATGTGGGACTGATGCAATACATTCTCAAAGTCTAAATGGAAAGTCAGAGTTGCAACCAGTTTGATGTATCAAAATTGACTAGCAACACTTTAGTTCAAAAACGTAAAGACAAAAGAACGAATCAAAGCAACTAAATGGTTAAATAAAAGCTAAATCACTCAACAAAGTGCACGTTCATTCTTAAAAATTCAATATCCATTGTTTTCTCTTTTAAAGAAGAAATAACTTTACTTCAGACAATTAAATATTAAACATAAAATTACAAATGTACACAATGAAAATGAGACCCCCTAGTACCACCCAAACAAGCAATCTGTCAGAAGGTCTCTTAGTGCTAAACAATGTATAGCCTCTCCATACAGTGTTTATCAGGAAGTTTACAAAGGGAATTCTTCCTATTGTAATTGCAACAGCGTTCTGAGCGTAAAATCTTTAGTCAAACAGAGTAAAACCTCACTCTCATGGTATTGAGGCAGAGCAGTACAAGGCAGACTCAGGGAGGGGTTGTGGTCTACAAACCCAGAACTGAGCAACATACAAAAATAACACACAATAAATTAATGTCTAACTAATGCGTGTTATTTAGAAAGGAAAAATACTTCAAATACTATTCTTAAAATTACAAATATTTACAAGATTTCGAAATTACAAATTGGAACCCGTCCTTTAGGGGACTCATAGATTAACCTGGGTGCAAATCATACACTCTAAAAAAATCTCACAAGGGGCAACTAATAACATAAATGTAGGCTGCTCATCTATCTGTAAGGTACCATGTGACATTTCACACACGCTCTAATCGTAAAAACCAGCAATGAAGCAATATGCACATATTGAATACATGAGGCTTTTCACAGGCTTTGTCAAGTCATTTACAATGTAAAATCAGAGATCTACTGCCTTTGTCACCACATTTAAAAATAAATACATTTGCCATATTGACTTTGACCTGAACATTGCCATGTAAGCTCCATCAAACATTTTAGGCAGACCCAAAATATACATTGACATGAACATTAAGGGGCTTATTCACTAAGGTAAATCTGCAGAGAAGTAAATATACACGTGTAACTTTACTCTTAAAGTTTGTACGAAATATTCTACTTTTGGCTAGTCTCCACTTCCGAATGTAAATTTTCAACAAAGTTTACCCTTATATGTTTGCACACCCTGAAACAGGAGATGGCGCCAAATGTATGAGTGTTAAGTTACTACTAGTAACTTTTCACATGTAGGGGGAGTTCTCTGCATCTGGTGCTGAGATCTCCCTATGGTAAAGTATAAGGAAGTTTAAAAAGTTTATTAAAGTTTTTCAAAAAAATGAGTACAATTATTTTATGTTAAATATTAATGTAAATTAATGTTATATATTTATTTTACATGTAGAAAAAAACAAAATGCTACTACAGCACTACTAATTTTAAAGCAAATATTTATTTAATATTTATTAAATTAACTTTTAAAAAGTTTTATAAAAACACCTAAAGGACAATGTATCTATTTATTTATTACATATTAAAAATTACAAAAAGTTATGTATATAAATAATTTAAATTATAATATGTTATGGACTGTTTATAGAGCGCATTGTTCACAGCGGCGTCTCTTTGTGCTATAACATCAGGAGAGTAACATAAGAGAAGAGCACAGAGTATCTAATTGTCATATGCCTGCTCGAAAAGCCACATCTTTAATGCTTTCCTAAATAGGGCCAGTTCAGAGATAGAAGGGATTGCAACTGCAAGCCATTCCATGCCTTAGGGGCCAATACATAACATCTGTGCCCTCCAGTTCTAGTTTTCCTGAATCTTGGAGTCACCAAGAGGTTGATGGATGTTGATCTGAGAGTCCAGCATGGGGAGTATCTAACTATGCGGTCTCTTAAGAAACCTTTGACCATCCCCTTCAGTATCTTGAAAATTAAACAGCAAGTTTTCAATGTGAACCGCTGTTTAATTGTTAGTCAAAGGAGTCTCTTCAAATAGAGTGTGATCCGCTTTCTCCAAGGGATTCTAAAAATCAACCTGGCAGCCACATTCTCAATTAGCTGCAGGCTTTTTAGCTCACATCCAGGAAGGCCTAGACAAATGCTGTTAGCATAATCCAATCTGGCGCCAATAACGGTCACCATGATGGTCTTCATAGCTTCCATAGATAGAAATGGTTTGATCTTCCTAATAGTTCATAACATGAATACACATTTAGAAACAAGCGCACTAATTTGTGGCTTAAGAGATAGACATTGATCAACAACAACACCCAAGTGTTTTCGCAGCTAGTTTTGGGGAAGGTAACACACCCATTTCAGGTGACCAAAAGAAGCTGGTCCATAAAGAAGGAGTTTGATCAAACACCACAATTTCATTCTTTCCTGTGTTCAACTTTAGATGGTTTTGTTTCACCCACCCACTGATGAAGCACATTATATTCCTGAAGTGATCTTGAATAGATTCTGGAGTATCAAGCTGGAGTAAGATATGACAGTTGACAGCATAGTTAAGAATCCAACAGCCTCTTTTAGAAAGCTCCTTAATAAGTGACTGAGTAAAGATATTAAGAAGGTGGGGATCTTTAATTCCCTGAAAGGAGAAGTTTGCCCTATCTGGGTTCTCTACTCCAAAAATGAGATAAGCAATTTATAGGCCTTCCCACTGAAACCTGTAAACACAGTCAATCTAATAAAATCTTGTGATTGACCGTGTTGAAGGCCACGGATAAATCGGGAAGCATAAGTGCTGAAACATGCTCATCATCCAAGTCCCTCCTCAAATCATCTATAACTGAGAAGATCACTGTTTCAGTATTATGTTGTGTCTGAAAGCCAGCTTGGTGATGATGCAGATAGTTCAAATCTGAGTGGAAAGAACTCACCTCCTGCACTATATGAGCTTGCAATAGTTTAGAACAAAAGGCGAGCAAGGAAATAAGGGCGGAAATTCTTAAGAATTTTTGGGTTATCACTCATTTTTTTCAATAATGGAATAATTGTAGCTTTTATAAAAAAAAGTCAAAGACTTCTCTTGGCCTTAAAGAGACATTAAAAAAGTTAGTAAGAGAGTCTGTAATAGAAGGAGCCATCCAGTGCATCACTCTAGGTTGACAGATATCACAAGGAGAACCTGAATTAACTGTAGCTAACAAGCGGTCTACACACTCAGTTTTCAACTAAGCAAACTTCTCAAGCTTAAAAATGTTCTCATCTTTTTCTGGTGAGTGATAGTCCACTTCCAGTCTACCAGCTACCTCCTTTTTGATTATTCTAATTTTCCCACAAAGAACTCATTTTAGTTTATTTCAACTCTGTTGCAAATGAGTCAAAGATTCGATGATTCTGTCCATATTGGAGAGAATATTTACAATATTAAATAGATCTTTCTGAGGGTTTTGGGATCAACCTATCTTATTAGTGCAGAATGTTGTCTTTGTTTGGGTAATAAGCTTCTTATATTTAAGCATAACTTCTTTAAAAGCTAGATTACTAGAGACATCATATACTTTCCAACAGTTCCGTTCAAGGCGTCTAAGTTGTAGCTAAGCTTCCACTAGATCTTTAGTGAACCAGGGAGCAGCTCTACTTTTTACTCATTTTAATTCTTGGGGGTCATGCTCAAGCAATGCCTTTTCAATTCAACTGTTAAATTCCTGAAACACCACATCCGGATTATCACTAAGTATTGGTTTTGTAAAATCTAGTGTCTTTTGCAGCTGAAAGAAAAAAAACGACCTGGCTTTTCCAGGACAGATCCCTTTAATCCTCATTATTCCAGTCTGTGCTGCACTACCAGTTCCGGGATGCCTAAGGGTAGTCATGCGCTATACAAGTCGTGTATAGAATAGAATGTTTCTTGTCTACCTTTCCCCAATTCTGTACCATCTTTCTACACATCAGGGGTTGTCTGTTTTCATACAGAGGATATTGATAGATAGGTGAATCAAATTGTGGTATGACCAACTGCATGGTTAATGTTATAATTCTCAACTGGGCAATTTAGAGACCAGACAAGGCCAAAGTCAAGTTTGTGCCCCTTACATTGTGTGGGCTCAAAGAACTGTTTGTCTTTTGGGCAGGCATTTAACATGTTTGCCCAATAGTTATAATCTCCTACGATCAATATATTATTGTGCTTTATTAATAACAAGCACATCGTTTCATAAAAATCAATAGAAAAATTAATCATATAATGCGGTAGGTGATAGACTAACAGAAACATCAGGACTTTATGACCAAATTCTAATTTAAACAAGAGAAGATCTGTCCCCAGAATCGGATCCATTTCCTTTTAAAAAAAATGTTTTTATTGTATTTAATAAAGTTTTTAACATGTTATACAAACATCACATGCTTCTTCAGTGCTGTATCATAGGAAGTACAAAACTTAATATATATAATAGATACTTAACATAAAGAAAGAAAGTATAATCATAAAAGAACCACTTCGGCGTCCGTAAAAATTTACATTAAACATGTCCAAGAGTTGTACATACATTGACATCCGTATCTAATTATTGACTTAATTAGCATCCAGCAATAGGACTTGACTCAGAAGTCAATATTCACCATTCTAATGGAATGTCTGCTGAAGAACCCAGTCGCAACCGCCATCTGGGGTCAGCAAGGTGCGAGCATGCTAAAAACAGATGAGACAAAGAAGTGGCCTTGCCACACATAAATTACATTTCTGAGATATTCATATTCTTTACAGTACTCAGTAGGCAGCTGTTCCACCTACTCTCTTTATTTCTCGTCAGTGTTCCCCAACACATGTTACTCAAATTAGTGTCAGCTGTCTATTCAGAGGTCTGCAGGGTCTTCCCTGCTAAGTAAGTTTGATACAATCCCCAGAAATTCTTGGGGCGGCTCTGGGGGGGAAGCAGTTCGCTATACAATTCCGTTTGTGTCTTGCAATAGAGCATATCTTGTGACCACTCCAGTAGAGTAGGAGGCGGACCCCGCGCCCAGCACATCGCGATTCTCCGCTTTGCAATCAGTAATCCCATCTCTATCAGACGTCGGATCTCCTTCTTTATTTGTTTTGAATAGCCTAGTAGGGCGAGTAGAGTGTCCGGGGAAATTGGTGTTTCTGCAATATCACTCAATTCCTGAAATATCAGTCTCCAGTATTTAGCAACCACTGGACATAACCAGGCTACATGTAAAAAATCTGCTGGACTCCCTCTACACCTGTCACACTCAGCTGTTTCACGCAGTCCATATCTATGCAGACGGGCAGGTGTGTAATAGACCCTTTGTAACTATTTAAAGTGGATTAGTCGATGACGACCGTTTAAGGAGACCCGCCGCGTCGCCTCACAGCAGTATCTCCAAGTGTCATCGTCAATGATCATATCCACGTCAGTTTGCCACTCCAACTGCGACTTAGTGTAAAGGTTTTGGTGATAGTTTTGTATTGTTCTGTAGATGCTAGATACCAGCCTGTAAGGAGACTCTGATTTTAACATCAATGTGAAGGGAGCTACTTCCGGTGGCTCCGCCATATCGTCTCCTAGGAGCTCACGCATGACGTGACGCACCCTATGAAAATGAAATTGCACTAATGGTGTGACCTCCTGACCTACAGCCTCAATGTCAGCCCACTTACGCACACTGCCCTCCAGGAAAAGGTCACCAACTTTAGTCATATTGATAGTCTTTAATGCCTTAACCACTGCACGGTCACCGCTCATGGGCAGCCAACCGCACCACTCCATCGGAGTCATTGGAGAATATAATATAGTGCTCGCCTGTCTCTTCATCAGATCGTGCCACGCATGCACTGTGGCATTAATTGAGTCCAGGACGCCAGTTCGGCGATCGGGAGCACGGAATAAGCAGGAGGCTAGATTGGTTGGGGCTATGGCCATCCTCTCTATGTGCAGATGAGGAGGGTCCAATTGCTGATGTATCCAATGGTATGCATGCGTGCTTTGTGTTACTCTATAATAAAGGTCCATATCCGGGGCTCCCAGTCCGCCTAGATTGTAGGGAAGGGTAAGGACCTTCCACTGAACCCGTGGCTGCTTTCCCGCCCATGCCAGTTTCGTCAATATTGACGTAATAGATTTAAAAAAGTGTGCTGGAAGGACCATGGGTATATTTAAAAACAGAAACAGGAACCTTGGGAGCACCACCATCTTCATCAGCGATATTCGCCCAAGCAAAGAGATAGGAAGACGTGCCCAACGGTCCACATCCTCCTCAAGCTTAGTGACTGCCATACCATAGTTTTCCCTGAATATTATCTCCGGGTCTGTGTGGATATGTATACCCAGATAGCGAACCGGGTCAATAGACCAAGTCAGTGGGAAGTCCAATTCGAAGTGAGTTTGCTCAATGGGAATATTATGGACTTATTCCAATTTATTTTTAATCCAGAAAGTTCCCCAAAACGGACAACTTTTCTAAGCACAGGAGACAAATTTGTCTCTGGATTTCTAATATAGAGGAGAGTGTCGTCAGCGTACGATGATATTATTAAATTATAATTAGGAAAGCGGATTCCTCGCAGTCCATGGTATTCCCTCAGTGCACAGGCAAGGGGTTCCGCAACTATAGCATATAGGAGAGGGGATAGTGGGCAACCTTGCCTGGTGCCTCCAGATATTTTAACGGGAGCAGTGACCATATCCCCAATCGTTATTCTTGCAGTAGGAGAGGTATACAGAACAGCCACCAGCTTAATAAATATCTTGCCAACCCCCATCCTCCTCAGCACCACCCCCATGAACTCCCATTCTACGGAGTCAAACGCTTTTTCTGCGTCTCGGAAAATTGCTGCAGCCTTAATCTCCGGATTAACATGTTGTACTGCTCTGAAGAAAGTACGTAGATTGTATGTTAAGTTATGCCCCAGGACAAATCCCGCCTGCTCCGTGTTGGCCAGTTTCGGAACTAGCGGTGCAAGATGATTGGCAAGAATCTTAGCGTATATTTTGGTATCTACATTCAATAGCGACAATGGACGGAACGAGGAGCACTCGTCCGGAGGCTTACCAGGTTTCAAGATGGTGACTATCAACGCCTCTCTCATTGATGGGGGCATCTCTCCTGATTCGCTAATTTCTTCAAATAGTGTTGCCAAATGTGGGACTAGTAGATCTCTGAACTCTTTGTAAAAAGACACTGTTAGGCCGTCTTACACCCCGGGGCGCTTCGCGAGCACATACTTTTTAGGGCCTCATGAATTTCCCAAGCCTCCAGCGGTCTCATCAGGTATTCACGATGCTCATTCGTGAGCCAAGGCAGCTTTATGTGCTCAAGGTAGTCCAGAGTATTACTTTCATCTACATTAGTGCGAGAGCGATATAATTCAGTATAATACTGGCCAAATTGGTTTGCAATACTTTCCAGATCAGTCAGCGTCTCCCCCTCATCCGTTCGAATTGCAGTAATTGCAAAGGACTCTCTCCTATGGCGCAGCAGTGCTGCCAGCGTAGCCTCCGGGCGCTCCCCCTCCCCATAGACTCTAGCCACAGCATATTTACCCATATGTTTGACTTCACTGTCGGCCGCTTCGTGGTACTCCTCCAATGTCTTTTTTAGCTCTTCTACACTATTAGCTGCCCCTCCGCGTAGCAATCCCAATTCTAGATCAATCAGGCGTTTTTCCAGGCTATCTAGTCGAACTCTGATGGCACGCAGCACCCCCGAGTGTTTAGAAATTACAATGCCTCTGATATAAACTTTGAAAGTTTCCCAGACTGTGGAGAACCTAGGTACTGACCCAACATTGTTTGTAAAAAAATCTTCTATAGCTTCGGATATGTCAGCTTTAAATGCGCTGTCGAGCAGGGAATAGGGGGAGAACCTCCATGTGAATGGGGCAGGTCTCTTATGTGGGCTGAGCAGCACTAGTAGTATTGGTGCATGGTCTGATAGGGTACGGGGGTGTACCGTTCAATCCCTAACCGAAGGGTATAACGCCCTCGCCAGTAGCCTATTCTCGTATGGAGCTCATGTGGGGCAGAGTAATGTGTGTAACCCCCCTACCCTGGGAAACGAGTGTGCCAGACATCTACCAAATCCAAACGCACCATAGCATCTATAATGGATTTCGCTGATGCCGAAGTGCGCCGATGCGGACCTCCCGAGCGGTCCAGTCTAGGGTCCAGGGCACAATTAAAATCACCTCCCACTATCAGTGAGAGTGCCGTATCTATGCAAGGACATGTTAGTAGAGTTTGATAAAACTGTGGGTTATCGTAATTTGTCCCATACACGTTGATCACTAGCAAGTCTAGGCCTTTCCCCCTGCACCTAGAGATTATATACCGCCCCTCAGTGTCTGCTACAACCGGGTCCAATTTAATTCCTGATTTCGGGTTGACCCATGCAAGCACCCCTCTGGCATGCGTCGAGAAGCCAGCTGCATGGAAGGATCCCTGTAACACTCTCTGTGTGAGGATCTTACTATCTGCAGGAAGATGGGTTTCCTGCAGCAGAGCAATATCTATGGCATGCCATTTGAGATATGCCATAACATTTTGCACCTTGCGGTAATTATTAAGCCCTCTGACATTCCATGTCAGGTATCTCACCTTGTTACCTTCACCCTGGGCCATCCTTGAGGTATCCGAATGTCAAAGGTGTGCATGTCTATCTCAATCACGCCTAGCCTGGACAACAGATTATCGTGTCTATAACAAGATTTATGGACAATACGCTCTCTGTAGTTCAAAAAACAAACAAAGGTGAACTCCCTCCCCCACCCACATTGCGTCGTCCCCAACTGGACGTGAACGAAATACCCCCCTCCCCGATACCCAAACAAGAATGGCATAGTGCCATTAGGTGGAGCACACATAGGGGCAGATGTTGCCTCTCCACCAACGCTCACTCCACCATAGCTGAGTGAGAATTACAGCCATTGAGAATCATATGGGGCATCTTGCCCTTGCCAGCGTGTAAGCTATACTTCGTGCATAGACCTGATTTCAGAGTTCCACCCCCCCCCCACATGTATAAATTACATATTAGTCTCTGAGTATCAAGCACACAGATGTCTGAGATACACAATAACAATCTCCCCCAGGGTCTCTTTTACACATTGGTTATCAAGTTTGATGCCTCAAAGAAATCAACATTACACTCCAAGGGCAGTAGATTGGAGTGCTTCAACGACATATCTTGGAGAAGTTCTAATCAATAGTACATTACCCCCAGGATCGCACCCCAAAACCTGCATGACCGAGCAGTCGTCATGCTTGCTAGGGGGGAGCCATTATGGCGGCCCACACCCAACTGTATGCCAAAAAATGTTAGAACCTCCCTCCCCCCTTCAATCAGTCATGGGTACAGTGTCTCTCCGCACAGGATAATATTCGGCAAACAACGTACTTTACAAATGTAAACCCCCCCCCTCATTTATGTGTGTCCTAATAAGAGTATATTGCTAATCGTTTTCATCCATGTTGCCTCCTGTAGCTCCCTGCAATTGCTCTGCATCCTTCTTGCGTGGCTGATTTGTGGAGTAGTCCTTCAATGCTTTCTGCAGGGATTTAGGGTCTAAGAAAATCTTTGAGACACCGTTCATCGTGACCCTGAGACGAGCAGGATAGAGCATAGCGTAATCGAGGTCTTGAGCATGTAATGCGCGTTTCAAAGAAGCAAATTGCCTCCACGCTTCCTGAACCTTGACGGTAAAGTCAGGGAATAGAGAGATGGGAGAGCCCTCATACTGCAAGCGCCCTATTTCCCTGGCTCTTTTAAGAGCTGCATCCCTGTCCCTGTAGTTCAAGAGCTTAGCAATGATCGGGCATGGAGGTGCACCCGGCGGAGGCCTAGGGCCCAAAGAGCGGTGTGCACGCTCAATCACAAAGATGAAGGAGAAAATTTCCCGGCCCAGTAGAGTCACTAAGAGATTTTCGGTGAACAGCTCCATATTCCCTGTGGCAGTGGACTCCGGAAGGCCAGTAATGCGAATATTGCTCCTCCTAGACCTGGCTTCCAAGTCCTCCGCCTTGTCTTGCAGCTGTGTAAGAGCCTTATTTAGTTGCTTTTGAGCTACGTTAGTCTCTGTGTGGGCTTCCTCGACCTCTGGCACACGCCTCTCCACCATATCAAGCCTTTCAGAGTGTTTATCTAAGCGTTCGGACATACGTTCCATGCGATAGACTAGTGAGTCTATTTTCCCATCTATCGAACTTAGGCTTAATTGCATGGTAGCTAGGATTTGACGAAGATCTGCAGGCGCTTCCTCAGACATATCGCACTGTTCTGGAGAGGGCTGAGAGTCGCCCGGCTCACAGGTCCTTGTTTTATGCTGCTCAAATGGGAGCTTGGATTGGACCTTATCCACCTTCCCCATTGTTGCAGGGTCCACATCGTCCGCTACCCCTCAGACTGTCTCCGCTATAGGGACTCACGCAATGGGAACTTGCACTGAATGAGACAGAGGCAGACCTAGCCAACTGAAAGTGCACCACCCTCTCACTTTAACGGGTTGCTCAGCAATTTGAGTGATGAGGTGGGGAAAGGGCAGAGCTGTGCCTTCCTATAACATGCCCAGCACTCCAGGGTCCACCAGTCTAGCAGCCCAGGGAGCAGAAATAGACTCCAAGAAAACATCTCCCAGCACGGAAGACTACTGTGAGGGGGGGAGAGAAAATAACATCCCCAAGGACTTAACAAAAAACCTCCCTCCTGCCTTGGGTGCTCAGCTGTTGCAGGCGAGGTGCCCCATGCTGCTATGGCCAGGGCTCACTTGGGCGCCGTCATACCCATCGGTAGCGTAGGTGCAGGCTTAAGTGAAAGCTGTGACGCAGGTGCAAAGCGGTGCCTTCAAAATGTAGCTCGTCTCTTGTAGGCCGCTTCTAGGCCCCGCTTGTTGCAGCACCCGGCTGCATGCCGCTCCCGCCAACTGCAGTGGAATCGCCTTACCGGACGGCTCAGGCTGGGGCGATCCCTTCTCTCCCTTTGCCAGTCAGTGCCTCACGCCGCCAGGGAAGGCACTGGGCCGCGAACAGGCCACTCCACATTGTCCGGCAGGCTCCCCGTGTCTCCACTGCTGGCCGCGGTCACGCCCCAGGTCAGGCAGCAAGCAGACCAGCGCGGATCGCTCACGGGCCACAGAAGCCCCAGGCAGCACCAGCACTTCATTCAGCAGCGTCTCCCGCCCGAGGTCCAGCGTTGGCTGGGGGTTCGAGGGCGCCCCCGCTACAGAACCGTCTCCGGGCAGCCCCCCTCACACAGCAGCAGGCCGCAAGGGCGGGCAGTGCAGCTCCCCTCCTCCCTGCACGGATTATGGCGCCTCCGCTCCGCTATCTAGGCCAGCAGTGGTATGCGCCGATGCAGCAGTGCTTCCGCAACACAGGCAGTGCAGTTCAGGGTACAGCAGTCGGTAAGATGCCAGGATAATTACGGATAGTATCGGTGGCTTAGAGGAGCTCCGTTACTGCGCGGCCATCTTGCGAGCCGGCAAGCTCCGCCCCCCAATCGGATCCATTTCCAGCTTGGTGGATATAAGAGATTGTTTGATGATAACTACCCCCATCTCCTGTTTTACCCTCCTGGCAGTTCTCATTCAATAAAAATGAGCCTTCTGGAATGTCCTTAAGTAGGAAGGGTGCAAAGGTGTCAGTTATCCATGTTTCCAACAACAAAAGTATGTCTGGTTGGGCTGAACACATTTCACAAATTTTCTAAACTATGTTTCACCAGTGATCTTGTGTTCAAATAAGTTATGTTCAGCAAATTGGAATTATTTTTTACATGGATCTGTGTAAGTAAGTCATCCATACCTTTCCCATGTTGGTTATAACTCTTATTATTCTGTAATATTGTAGGCGTATGAGTAGAATTAATTTAATTATTTTAAAAAAGTAGTTGCATTTAATTTTAAATTTAAAATGTCCTATGGGGTTCTAGTTAAGCCCCTGCCTCCATTATTTTCTATGGAAGGATGTTGCAGTACCAGTGGTTGGATATGTGTGGTGCTGGGTTTACTCCAGGTCTGAGCTGAGGTACATTTGCTACTATGTTTGGTTCTTTTTTGGCTGTAGTAACTTTAGAAGTGCAATTTGTGAATCACAATGGGCTTACTCTTTTGTGGGTGGGTGTCTGTCCATCACTAAATCCCTTCTCAGCCCTCTCTTAAACCATCCTTACTCCACCCTAAAGCCTTCCCCTTTAGTAGCATTATCTATTTTCCAGCCACTCCCCAGTATCTCCCACTATGTAGTAAACTCAAATGTGTGACGATCTCCCCATAGATAAGATAAGAGAGTTGGAGATTGAGATTTTCACCCGTAGCCTTGTGAATTGCATTATGTGGTAAGTAAGTAGTACTAAAGTAGTACTTTGTAGACTAAGAAATGCAGTTTGTAAATTAGGTCCCATGTCTACCTCTCAAGACACCAAGCATTTATTATGTCGAATCAAAAAAGGGACCTCTGTCCTAACCCCCTACCTTTGCCATTTCCCAGAGTTCGCAATGTAAAACCTATCCTTTTTGTAATTGTCAAATAGTTCAAAATGTAAACCATTCACAATGTAAAATCCTTTCCTTTTGCATTTGTCGGAGAAGTGACAGCATAAAACCTCTTCCTATTACATTTCACAATGTAAAACCCCAACCTATTGGAACTATCAGACGTTTCTCAATGCAAACCCTCCGTCAATGGTGTTTGGCATGGAGGCCATATTGTAAAACCCATTCCAATTGTATTTATCAGAGAGCTGACAATACAAAGCCACATTGTATAGCTTTTGACAAGCAATTCTATGTAAAACTTCTTTATATATTATTTGTAAGAGAGTTCAAATTGTGAAAATTCTTCCTGCTGTATTGGCCACAGGGTCAACTCATGCACAGGCACTTCCTATTGTGTTTGACCCAGTTTCCGTATAAACAATGTGCTTTTTTTAATTGTGGGCAACGGTACTACTTCCTAGGTGGACTAACACAACTATTTTTCAACCAAATGCATGTAAAGAAGTGGGAAGAGCCACAAAATCTCTATGAGTACTATTTCTTACAGCTTTTTTTCAGGTGATCAAACACGCCCTCGCAGACAGCTGCACTTTCAAACTAGACTTAAAAAACAATGGAAAAAAACTGTGGGCCCGATTTACAAGGGTAAAGTGAGACGAAAGTCTAACTTTACGACTTTCGGTATTCACAAAGGGCATTTACTACTCGTAAGTGCACTTTGTGAATACTGAAAGTTGTAAAGTTTGACTTTTGGTATTCATAAAGGGCATTTACCACTCATAAATGCACTTTGTGAATACTAAATGTTTTAAAGTTAGACTTTCAGTATTCACAAAAGGCTTTTACGAGTACTTTCGTCTCGCTTTACCTTTGTGAATCAAGCCCTGTGTTTGTTAGCGGGATAACCAAAACCTGTGCCTTCTATGTTAATGTGGGATAATCCATGTTGGAAATACTTGTCTACAGGCTTTAACATAATCTACCCAAAAGGGCCTATTAGCTTTACCATATGTTTTTCATAATAACTGTTAGACCTGTCATCCGTAGGGTGGTCTTTCCCCAGACTTTTTGCCTTTTTGCCTCCACGTTTTGCTGATTCTTTTTGCTGGCCTTAGGACTCTGAGCTCTTTACCACTGTAACCAGTGCTAAAGTGCATGTGCTTTTCCCCTAAACATGATGACATTGGTGTATACCTGATTGGCATATATGATGTACTGGTAAGTCCCTTGTAAAGTGGTATACCATATATCCAGGGCCTGTACTTCAAATGCTACTAATGGGCCTGCAGCACTAATTGTGCCACCCACAGAAGTAGCCTTTGCAACCTGTCTCAGGCCTGCCACTGCAGTGCCTGGGTATGCAGTTTACTGCCACTTCGACTTGGCATTAAAAACTACTTGCCAAGCCTAAAACTTCCCTTTTTTTTTTTTTTTTACATATAAGTCATCCCTAAGGTAGGCACTAAGTAACTTTAAGGGCAGGGTGCTATGTAAGTAAAAGGTGGACAAGTACCTTTATGTTTTGCATGTCATGGTAGTGACAAACAGCCTATTTCGTTTTTCACTACTGTGATGCCTACTCCTCTCATAGGCTAGCATTGGGAACTCCTTAATACACTTTTAATCTGTAATTCCTAATCAGGGAAGAGTAGCTTTTTCATGTTTCAAATCTTTGGAATGGCATTGATAAATCCTCCTTAATGGTGAAGTTGGATTTAACATTACTGTTTTAGATATGCCACTTTTAGAAGTGGACACTTCTTTGCACTTACTGCTCTGTGTGCCTGACAGCCTTTCTCCAATACACGTCTGGGGTGGGTGAAGTCTACACTTAGTGAATTCACTCTAGACAGCCACAACACAGGAAGGATAGGTATGTCTGAGTACCCATCTACATACATCTACATTCTGATGGCCTTGCCTAGGCAGGATGGACACAACACAAAGACTGATTACCCTCCACAGATAGCCTGGCAGACAAGACTGGATTGAAAGTGATACATGTGCACTACAGAGAGCTGCTTTGAAGTCTCTCCCCACATCAAAGGCACTTTTGGGTTTAAGTACTGGGTCTCTGACCCCCTAAAATCAGACATTACTGGAATTGTAACTGAAGTTCTGCCAGAAGAACTGCTGTGCTGCTTAAAGGACTCAACTGGGCTGTGGATCTGGAAGGCCTGCTTTTCTGTTTGTTATCCTGGTGACTGCTGCTCTCTGACTCTGCTGAAGGAGAGCTCGACTCTGCCTTCCCTCCAAGTGATCTCCAAGGGCTTGTTGGCTTACCTCCTGTTGCTTGAGATTCAGCGATATCAAAGTCTGTACCCCTGCTCCTGTGCCTGGCTCACTGAAAGTGGTCCAGATACTTGCAACATGGATTTCGCCGAATCTCCTGCCTGCGTGTAGCAGAACCGGATCATTGACCCGGATGCGAAAGTAAAATTGGTGCATCACATCGAAACCAGCACTTTGCCTCCCAAGATCGACGCATCGGACAGCGTATCACCACCTATGCAATTTGGTGAGATCGACGCATCCCCTCGACGTGGCAGAATCTGGCACATCACTCAACGCCTCTCGACTCCGGCACCTGTCTTCGGAACAGACGCATCGCCTTCACTTAGTTGGATAACGATCAACGCATCTCGTTGCTTGCAACCAGGACAGGTACTTTGCTCACTGGGGCCTGCGTGGGCACTTCCACAAGGTTGCCCCAAACTTTGACTTTTCCTTGGTCCAGCACGACCTTAATTAACTTTTTTTGCACTATTTGCTTCTAAGTGCTTTACTGCATTTATTCTTTTAAAATTCAATATCTCAACTTCTATACATTTGATTTATGTCGTTTTGGTCTTGTTTTGTTCAGAATATTGTAATCTGTTGTTCTAAACCTGTGTGGAGTCTTTTTGTGGTGTATACATTTTGTTACTGTGTGTGTGTGTTGCACAATACTTTACACATCACCTCTTTAGATAAGCCTAACTGCTCTGTGTCAAGCTACTAGAGGGTGAGCACAGGTTATCTTTTAGTGTGCTGGACATTGTCTGCACCAAGGAAGGGGCTCAGACCTCCAAAAGGCCATTTCCAAGTCCTTTGGATCGGGACTATCAGTACTGCAATCCTTAGTGCCTGGAGGCGCTGCAAAGGTCCGAGAGGGGGCAGGCCGCCCATTGTCATTGCACTGTAAGTGTGCCCTGGCTCTCCCATATTGCAGGGCGTGCGCGGACATGCCTGGGCCTAGCCCGGGCCCTTCTGCGCCCATCCGTGGCCGTACGAGGCTGGGCTTGGCCACCCCCCTAACACTGGCCTTTTTGGGGTGAGGGTCATATTTTGTTATATTGCTGACTGCGACTGCAGCCCACAAACCTATTGTTCTCGCCTGGGGTGGGACTTCATTCCCAGGATACCGCTGCCCAGCGAGGAGGGGCCTGCCAGCGATATCGTGCTCAAAGTGCTTTCTGCCCCTGCTGCAGTTTGAGGATGGACTGGGCGAACTCTCTGACGTGGACCTCAGTTTAGCACAAGTACTTTGTTCATTTTAGGTGAGTGCCCTAACATTTACATACTATGGGCAAACAAAAATTAATTGGATTCACACACTGCCTCACAGACCGACAAGCAGAGGCACCATACTTGATCGAGCCATAGGGGTCGTAGCAAATGAGATAGCCCTAACTGAGTGCAGACTGTCCATGGAACACTGGAGGAGACCGGAGGAGACAGTTCAAAGCACTAACATACCTGTGGATTCAGCGGTGGAAGGAGCATTAAGGGAGGATGGTGGGCACTTACCTCCAGTTCTGAAATAGCCAATAACGGTGTCATAGCTACTCAGGACAAACTGTGAGTTTGCTTGGCACCACTGAGTTCAATTAGTCGCAATATATCCCCTGAACCAGTCGTTAAATGCAGGAAGACCAGTAGCCGTGTTTCGCAGACGAAATTACAAACTAATCAAACAAAATCAGGCAAGGGGCTGGACCCAACGACCCCAAGAACGCTAAATATTGAGAAAATATGCAAACAATTCTCTGTAATTTACCATGAGCAACTTAGCCCAATTAGGGAGCGATTGGCTGCTATGGAAGCCCAACTAGCAAACCTTACTAAGCCCTATGTTATGGTTAGCAGCCAGATTAATCCGAAAGATGGTACTCTGGAGCGCGCTTGTTGCTATAGGCCTCATGAGAGCACAGGAGGAAAACCCTCTTTGGCAGCTACACTAGCAGGGAATGTGAACTTCCCAATGCCCGGTTCATTGAACAGATCTAATTACAGAACCACCAGCCCCGTTCTCACTGAACGAGGCATAGGGATTCCCAGTACTGTTACGAACATAGACTTCCCCCCATTGAAACTAGCCGGCGGGCACTGCTGTATGGCCACGGATGACAACGAATACAGAGGCAAGGACTTCAACCCCAGCTCCACGATTTTAAATTTACTTCCAGAGGCTTACCCATACATACTGACATATGCAGGAGTCCCAAACTGAGACTTGGGAGCAGGCCCATAACAAGGTCATCCATTGGCTTGGCACCCATAAAAATGTTGATGCTGCAAAGAGCAACAAGATCGTAATGGTGCGCATGGTTGGCAGGATAGTACCATCATCAAAAGACATTGAAGGAGATGGCATTGCTGTGAACTTCAGACATCCATCCAGTGTAGGGAAGCTATTAAGATCACACATGGAAGGGTCCCAAGCCCTGACTTCCAGGGAGTAGTCTTCAAGGGGGCTCTGACCTTACACCTCATCAACTCTTATAATAACGACTTTGATAACGTGCCAAATTGTAGATTCCCAGGCTTATTTGAATATATTGATTTTAAAGCAGGGAGAGTATCAGGTGAGGGACGGCAAATGTATTTATGCTTGGCAGAGAACTTTAACGCAAGATTGCGAAATCCAAGCATTCGGAAAGGGACAGTTGTTGGTGAGGGCCCTGATCAGAGAGGCAAAGAGTTGGAGGCCCCCTTTCCGCAGACTTGCATAACATGCTAGAAGCGGCTGGTATCAGTGATCTGGGGTTACCCACGCTCTGGGGCAGGAACAGCTCATCCGTCATTGTTAGAGCGGGGGAGGTTCAAATCCCCACCCGCTGCCACCAATGTTAGAACTGGGGGTCTCTAGTTGGCTGAGGTAGGTACCTTAGGCCAAATAGGGACCCGTGCTTCTACGTCAGGGAAAGGAAGGACACCTTCTCAGATAGCCCCCGCTCACCCCCTCGGTAACTTGGCACGAGCAGCCAGGCTTATCTCCAAGGCAAATGTGTAAAGTATTTGCAACCACACTCTCAGTAACACAGTGATAACACCACAAAGGGACTCCACACGAGTTTCATAAAAAACAATTATATGTTTATATAAAAAAGATATACGATGAGACCACACGATAAAAATCCAGCATATGCGTATTTGTAATATTTCACCTTGCCGGTTATTAGGCCAGCAAGCACTGGTAGGTTCTTGCAGTATTAATGAGCCATTCTCAATGATCTAATGCAGTCCTAATGCAATGCTTTGCAGTTCGTAATGCAAGAATCACGCAATTCGTAATGCGGAAATAATGCAATTCGTAATGCAACAATCAGGCAGTTCGTAATGCAAAAATAAGATACTTCTGCACCGATCACGGTGCTCTGGACGGTCTCTATGCCACTCTTACTGACTCGCGGTCAGCTACTGCCAAAATATGCCCCCAATACTGTTCTGATGGAAAACAAAGTGCAGCTCCACACTCCGGCCCCAGTACTGCCACTCCTCGGCAAGTACGGGCCGCGATACAGACTTGAGCGGAGGCTCGCGCTGCAAAGATGGGAAAGGCCGAGAGCGTTTCTCTCGGAGCCCGCACCCCTCCCCAGGCTGCGACACACGCTCGCTCGCTGAGCGTTACCTGGGGGGGTGCGATCTCACTCTCCTCTCCTCGCGACTTGGGCCTCCGGTGCGACTTTGTTGATCTTGGGCAGTGGAACTCGGGGCCCCCCCCCCGACGGGGATGGTTCAAGGTCCCTCCTTGGCAAAGGCAGGCTCGGGCCGGTGGCGCAGCTCCTCTGGGGACGCCGGTCTGGGCCGATGGCAATGACGATCGCAGCAGCTCTGGTCACGCTGCTCGATCGAGGCAAAGAACAAGACTTCTCCAGGACACACAGTCACGGGGCAATTCCTCACGAAGGTCTCAGGCTGCAACAGGGTACACGCACACAGCGTCGCTGAGACTCACTTGAGCTCCGGGTGCACACAATCACAGGGCAATCCTCACGAAGGTCTCAGGCTGCACGAAGCACACGCACACAGCGTCGCTGAGACTCACTTGAGCTCCGGGTGCACACGATCACAGGGCAATCCTCACGAAGGTCTCAGGCTGCACGAAGCACACGCACACAGCGTCGCTGAGACTTCCTTGGACTCCGGGTGCACACTATCACAGGGCAATCCTCACGAAGGTCTCAGGCTGCAAAACCACACGCACACAGCGTCGCTGAGACTCCCTTGGACTCCAGGTGCACACGATCGCAGGGCAATCCTTACGCAGGTCTCAGGCTGCAAAAAGCACACGCACACAGCGTTGCTGAGACCCACCTGGAAACTTTTATGTTCCTGAGTTTCCACAACAGGGAGCCAGCTCTCCTCGGGCCCTTGGGGACAAGTTACTTCAGGACACAGCACACAGCAAAGTCCTTTCAAGCAGGGGGACACAGCACACAGCAAAGTCCCTTAGCCTCTCCTTGGTTAAATCAGCAAACTGCAGGCCAGCCCCAGAACACACAGCAAGGGTCAGTCCTTTCCTTCAGTCTCTTCAGCTGTTTCTTCCTTGGCAGAGGTTCCTCTTGACCACGAAATAGTTTCAATTCTTTTCAGTCTTGATCAGTCCAACGTTCATGGGTTTCAGCTCTCATAGTTATACCCTAAATGTCTTTGAAGTCTTTGTGTTCAGGGGGCACTGACCCCTGTCTAAACCAGTTCTGGGTGTCTCCCTGCCAGTGACACCTTCTTCCTTTGATATTGGGGGTCTGGATCTTCAATCGCTCAGCAGGAGATGGAGCCATTGTTTTATGGCGGCAGCCCAGGCCTCTTCACCTCCAGGGGCTACTCCTCCCCCCTACACTCCAGATGCAGGTCAGCTTGTTGCTGTCTCACCTCCTCCCCTGGGTCAGGACATTTCCCAGATCCTATCACATTCAAATCCAGACAGTCAATCCACAACCAGGCAGAGACACACAGAATTGTTAGAACAAAAAAAACAGCCACTTCTAAAAGTGGGGTTTCTAAACACACAATGCAAAAACCACCTTCAGAAAAAGATGTGTTATTAAATTGTGAATTCAGGCACACTAAACTTCACCTCTCCAGCTTAAGCCTATGGGAAGATAGGCTGGAAACATATTACGCAGCCTCCCCCATTCTGTCCTATGGGCAAGATGGCCTTGCAACAGTGAAAAACGAAATGGAGAGTATTTCACTGTCAGGACATGGTACACACCTTAGTACATGTCCTACCTTTCACATACACTGCACCCTGCCCAGGGGTGTACCTTGGGCCTACCATAGGGGTGTCTGATGTGCATAAAAAGGGAAGGGTCAGGCCTGGCAAGTGGGTGCACTTGTCAGGACAACAAGGCAGTTTAACAAACTGCGCGCAGGCACTGCAGTGGCAGGCCTGAGATCTCTCTTTAAGGCTACTGGTGTGGGTGGCACAATTAGTGCTGCAGGCCCACTAGTAGCATTTGTATTACCAGCCCTGGCACACGTAGTGCACTTTACTAGGGACTTTACTAGTAAGACAAATATACCAATTATGGACAACCAATTACCATTACACTTTATACAGGGAGCACTTGCACTTTGACACTGATCAGCAGTGTCAAAGTGCCCAAAGCATCTAAGTTGGCAACACCATGTCAGAAAAAAGGTCTAGGGGGAAGGCAAAATGTTTAGGGAACTTTAGCCAAAAAGGGCCAAGTCCAACAGTCATATATTACATTTGTGTTTGCCGTAATTTAATGCATTTGCTGATATATGGTATTATTATTTGTTCAAATTTCGGAGATCACAATCCATTTGAAATAGCCCTGACTGTGCCATCCAGGGAAAATGTTAACGCAGAGGCTAGGCTAGGTACTCTAATGCCACCTACGGGCAACCTAAGGCTAATCTGGAGACTCCCTGGCCCACTCCAATTTTTGGGATAAGTAGTTACTGAGAATATGGAGTTAGTCATGGGTTGCCTGGCAGATGACGTTGTAAACGAGGTGATAGTTAGCTCCTTTGTGGCCTTCTGCTGCAGGATAAAACAGTCCCTCTCTAAACCCTTTAAACCTGCCCACACTGCCCCTCGGTGTATTGACCATGAATGCTCTGGAGCCAATCGTCTACTGCGCAAGTCCCTTAACACCAAACCTACACACTCCTTAGTTGTGGCTACTCTCCAAAAACACTACAAAACAGTGACAACTAGGCAATGGAAAGAAGTCATCTCCCAGCAGTGGGACACATTAGCTCAGACAGCTCTCACCAAAGGCAGTAAGTCCGACCCCTGACCTTGACTGGTAGGTCGCTCCCCCACCACACAGCTCCGTCTGTGTGCCCTGCTGCTGCCCCTGATTGTGCTCGTTTTTTTCCTTCTGTGCCCCCTTGCTGCCCTGATTGTGCTAGTTTTTTCCTTTCTGTGCCCCCTTGCTGCCCTGATTGTGCTCGTTTTTTTCCTTTCTGTGCCCCCTTGCTGCCCTGATTGTGCTCGTTTTTTCCTTTCTGTGCCCCCTTGCTGCCCTGATTGTGCTCGTTTTTTTTCCTTTCTGTGCCCCCTTGCTGCCCTGATTGTGCTCGTTTTTTCCTTTCTGTGCCCCCTTGCTGCCCTGATTGTGCTCGTTTTTTCCTTTCTGTGCCCCCTTGCTGCCGATTGTGCTCGTTTTTTTCCTTTCTGTGCCCCCTTGCTGCCCTGATTGTGCTAGTTTTTCCTTTCTGTGCCCCCTTGCTGCCCTGATTGTGCTTGTTTTTTTCCTTTCTGTGCCTGTTTCCCGCCGCTGCGCCTGCGGCCCCGCCCCCTCACTGCCCATTCGCTGCCCCATTCCCTGCTCCTCCCTCCCACCTCCCCATTTATGGCGGCCGCTGCGTGGTGAAGAGAGCGACCCCTGACCTTGACTGGTAGGTCGCTCCCCCACCACACAGCTCCGTCTGTGTGCCCTGCTGCTGCCCCTGATTGTGCTCGTTTTTTTCCTTCTGTGCCCCCTTGCTGCCCTGATTGTGCTAGTTTTTTCCTTTCTGTGCCCCCTTGCTGCCCTGATTGTGCTCGTTTTTTTCCTTTCTGTGCCCCCTTGCTGCCCTGATTGTGCTCGTTTTTTCCTTTCTGTGCCCCCTTGCTGCCCTGATTGTGCTCGTTTTTTCCCCTTTCTGTGCCCCCTTGCTGCCCTGATTGTGCTCGTTTTTTCCTTTCTGTGCCCCCTTGCTGCCCTGATTGTGCTCGTTTTTTCCTTTCTGTGCCCCCTTGCTGCCCTGATTGTGCTAGTTTTTTCCTTTCTGTGCCCCCTTGCTGCCCTGATTGTGCTCGTTTTTTTTCCTTTCTGTGCCTGTTTCCCGCCGCTGCGCCCCTGCGGCCCCGCCCCCTCACTGCCCATTTGCTGCCCCATTCCCTGCTCCTCCCTCCCACCTCCCCATTTATGGCGGCCGCTGCGCGGCCGCGCCGCTGGCACGCCAAAGGCGCGCCTAAGGCAAGCCCGTCTGCGCCCGTCCGCGCCGGGACCGCGCCCAGCGCCAGAACCCCTGGTCCGGGCATCCCCCGCGCCCGCCACATCAACAGACGCCGATACGACGCCAGCACCCTCCACGCACTCAACCCCAGAAAAGATCACGCCTGCTACCTGGCCACCCCGAAGCGCACCCAAGGGCCCTTCACCTGCCGGAACTGCAGCTTCGCCAGCACCCGCCCCGCCAAACCACCGCCCAGGAAAGAACCCAACTACCTCAGATGCATCCTCCTCAACACCCGCTCCGCCCGTAAACACGCCATCGAACTCTGGGACCTTCTCGACTCAACCTCCCCAGACGTCGCATTCCTGACGGAGACCTGGCTGAATCCCGCTTCAGCCCCCGACATCGCCATTGCCATCCCGGACGGCTACAAGATCACCCGCAGGGACCGCACCAACGGAGTCGGAGGAGGCATCGCCATCGTCCACAGGAACACCCTCAGATTCTCAACCAACACCGACGACACCCTCAGCACCGCCGAACACATGCACTTCCAGATCCACACCGATCCCAACACCACCCTCAGAGGAACCCTCATCTACAGACCCCCGGACCCCGACCACAGTTCAGCGATTCTATCGCTGACTTCAGTCAGCACACACGCCATCGCCTCCACGGACTACATCCTCCTCGGGGACCTGAACTTCCACTTCGAGAACAACAAGGACACCAACTCCACCACCCTGATCGACAACCTCGCCACCCTCGGACTCAGACAGCTCGTGACTACACCCACCCACGCCGCCGGCCACACGCTAGACTCCATCTTTTCCGCAAGCCCACACGTCTCCTTCAACCACACCTCCGAACCCCACTGGACTGACCACCACTGCATCCACTTCACCTACAGGAAGCCCACCACGCACCACCGCACCGAACAAATGCCTCGCCGCTGCTGGAGCAGAGTCACCGAAGACCAGCTAACCACAACCCTCGCCCTGAGCCCACCCGCCGAACCCTCCGACCCCGACACCGCCGCCCGCAACCTCAGACAGTGGATCGACGACTGCGCCAACACCCTCGCCCCGCTCAAGAATCCGCCCAACAGCCACACCAGCAAGAAAGCCACCTGGTTCACCGAAGACCTCCAGGCCTCCAAACGAACATGCCGAAAACTGGAGAAGATCTGGCTCCACGAACGGACAGCGGACAGCTACGCCGCCCACAAGAGTGCCACCCGCAGTCACCATCACCTCATCAGATCCGCCAAAAGGGCCTCACTCAAAGACCGCCTAGACAACAACGCACACAACAGCAAAGAGCTCTTCAACATCGTGAAGGAACTCTCCAACCCCAGCTCCAACACCAACGACATCCCGCCGTCGCGAGACCTGTGCGACTCACTGGCCACCTTCTTCCACCGCAAAATCGCCGACATCCACGACAGCTTCAACACCACGACCGCCCCGGCAACCACCGAGACCACTGCCCCCACAACCACCAACCGCCTGCTCTCCTGGACCAACATCAACGACGAGGACACCAGCGAGATCATGAACACCATCCACTCCGGCTCACCGCTAGACCCGTGCCCTCACCACGTCTTCAACAAAGCCAGTACAGCCATTGCGCCCCATCTCCGGAAAATAATCAACATCTCCTTCGAGACAGCAACCTTCCCGGAAAGCTGGAAGCACGCCAAGATCACCGCCTTACTCAAGAAACCCAAGGCAGACCCCAAGGACCTCAAGAACTTCCGACCCATCTCTCTGCTCCCGTTCCCCGCGAAGGTCACCGAGAAAATAGTCAACAAACAACTGACCCGCTACCTCGAGGAGAACAACATCCTGGACCCTTCCCAGTCCGGCTTCCGCAGCAACCACAGCACCGAAACCGCCCTCATCGCCGCCACCGATGACATCAGGACCCTGCTAGATAACGGAGAAACAGCAGCCCTCATCCTCCTGGACCTATCAGCCGCCTTCGACACGGTCTGCCACCACACACTACGAACACACCTTCACGACGCCGGGATCCAAGAGAAGGCCCTGGACTGGACCACATCCTTCCTCTCCGGCAGAACACAAAGCGTCCGCCTCGCCCCCTTCCGATCCAAAGCCACCAAAATCACCTGCGGCGTACCCCAAGGCTCCTCCCTCAGCCCAACGCTGTTCAACATCTACATGGCACCCCTCGCCCACGTCGCCCGACAGCACAACCTCAACATCATCTCCTACGCCGACGACACCCAGCTGATCATCTCCCTCACCAAAGACCCTCACACCGCCAAAGCCCACCTCCACGAAGGAATGAAGGCCATCGCCGAATGGATGAGTACCAGCCGCCTGAAGCTGAACTCGGACAAGACGGAGGTCCTCATCCTTGGTTCCAACCCTTCAGCATGGGACGACTCCTGGTGGCCGACATCACTGGGAACAGCCCCGACACCCACCGACCACGCACGCAACCTAGGGGTCATCCTCGACCCCACCCTCTCCATGACTAAGCAGGTCAATGCCGTTTCCTCATCCTGCTTCAACACCCTCCGAATGCTCCGCAGGATCTTCAAGTGGATCCCCACCGAAACAAGAAAAACAGTCACCCAGGCCCTCGTCACCAGCAGGCTGGACTACGGAAACGCCCTCTACGCAGGAACGACGGCTAAGCTCCTGAGACGGCTGCAACGCATCCAGAACGCCTCTGCAGTCTTATCCTCGACATCCCCCGACGCAGCCACATCACACCCCACCTGAGAGACCTGCACTGGCTCCCTGTCAACAAGAGGATAACCTTCAAGCTCCTCACCCACGCACACAAAGCACTCCACAACTCCGGACCAGCCTACCTCAACAGACGACTCAGCTTCTACACCCCCACCCGCCAGCTCCGCTCCACCAGCCTCGCCCTCGCCACAGTCCCCCGCATCCGGAAAACGACCGCCGGCGGCAGATCCTTCTCCCACCTCGCCGCCAAGACCTGGAACACCCTCCCCACCAACCTTCGGCAGACCCAAGACCTACTGGCCTTCAGAAGACTCCTCAAGACCTGGCTCTTCGATCAGTAGCAGCACCACCCCCCTCTTCCCCCAGCGGCTTGAGACCCTCGCGGGTATGTAGTGCGCTTTATAAGTGACATGATTGATTGATTGATTGATTCTGGGGAGCTGTGTCAAATATGAATCCGCCAACCAATTGGCATTTCCCAACTAGTTGCCACATAAATAGCGAGGCATGAACGGCACATTTCTCCCAGATTTACTCCGCCGTGGAGTCAGATCCGACGACATTCGGACTGAGGTTCGCCACCAAGCCATACAGGTCACCCTGCAAGAAGTCACTGCTGCTATACAACAGAGCACTGGGGGCAAGTCTCCAGTTCCGGATGGTGTCCCTCTTGATTTAATCAAATGCAACATATTCTCTGGTGCCCATTGCTGATCAATGTTTTTAAAAGTCTAAGTCACTCCTACATACCAAGCTCCTGGGTCACATCAATTATCACGCCGATCTTTAAAAAGGGGGACCAATCCTTGCCAAGCTGCTACTACCCCATTTCTTTGATTGACACACCGACTACAATTTTGGGCAGGGTCTTATATAACAGGATTCTGGAGTGGGCTGAGGATAATACATCTTTAAGGGCCGATGTACGACCCGTTTTTGCATGCGCAAACGGGTTTGCGAACCCGTTTGCGCATGCAAAAACATCAAGGGCCATGTTCAAAGCCTATTTAGCGAGTCGCAATTTATTTGCGACTCGCTAAATAGGTTTTGCGACTTGCTATTTGGAAGGGGCATTCCCTTCCAAATAGTGAGTCTCAAAACCATGTACTAATGTTTTGCGACCGCAATTGTGGTTGCAAAACACTCGCAATTACCACCTCCCCTTTGCAAATGCATGCGAAAATATTTTTTTAAGGGCAGGCAGTGGTCCCAGGGACCACTGCCTGCCCTTAAAAAATGAAACGAAAACGTTTCATTTTTTTTTTTTTTTTAAATGCATCACGTTTTCCTTTAAGGAAAATGGGCTGCATTTTAAAAAAACCTGCTTTATTTAAAAGCAGTCCCAGACATGGTGGTCTGCGGAGCCCAGCAGGCTACCATCCCTGGGAGGGCCTGTCATTCCCAATGGGCTCGCAAATTGCGAGAGGCTCATTAATATTAATGAGCCTCGCAATTTGCGACCCCATTGGGAATCGCAAACAGTGTTAAACACACTGTTGTACATTTTATTTTGCGCCTCGCAATTAGTCGCAAATTGCGAGGCGCAAAATAAAATGGTCGTACATCTGGCCCTAAATCCCTGCCAATATGGCTTCCGTAATTGCAGGGGCACCATAGACCAATGCTTGAACCTGAACTTAATTTTGGGAAAATATACAGTGGCAAAACATTCACCATTATGCCTTGCCTTCATGGACTTGTCGATGGCTTTTGACTGTGTAAACCATCCTTCGTTATGGCAACTCTTACTTGAAATGGGGCTAGACGCAACACTTGACCATTTTCTAGGCTCTCTGCATGCGAATGCAAAGGCCAGAGTTAGATTTGGCCAAAATGGTGAAGTGTCCAATGAAATCAATATAGAGTGAGGGGTCCGGCAAGGGTGTGTGCTCGCCCCCTTTTGGTTTCTCTTACACATAAACAACGTTACCTCCCAACTGATGTCTTGCACCTCAGACGTTCCACTGATAAATGGCGCCTCACTCCCAGTACTGCTATATGCTGACGATGCTGTGTTAATCGCCCGCACACCCAAAGCTAAAGTTTACTCTTGTGTGCAATTCGTGGCCACCCTTGACTTATTGACAAATTGAACAAAGTCACTCATAATGGCGTGTGGCCCTAAGTGCACTCAACATTCCAGTATTGTAGTTGGTTCCAATCGCCTGTAAAGCACTAGTACTTTCCCTTATTTGGGGGTTACTTTCAGCGCATCCAGTTTATGGGTTCCAGACATAACTAAGCGCAAGGCGAAGCTATCTAGGGCAGTTGGTTCACTCCTTAGTCTCATATTTCCACCGGGCGGCAGAGCACTTGCCCCATTGCTGCAGTATACACCTCTCAATGTGTCCCGGTGTCATCATATGGGGCGAGATTTTGGGTACTGTAGAGTTTATGGCCTTACAAATGGAGGACAACCGTTTCTGCAGAAAGATTCTGTCCATTCCCCTATACACCCCCCATTTTATCTGCCACAAGGAGAAGGGCTTAAGCTACCGAATTCGTACTCATCCACCATTGTTATGGCTGTCCATTTGGGAGACAAAAGAGGCCTCTCTTTCAAGATATATAATTAATGAGTGTCTAGCTTGTGACAGAAGCCGCTCCATCCCTCACCTGGCTTATGTAAAGGAATAATTCAAAGATATCGATCTAAGCCACGTTTTTTCCAATGCAGCATACATGCCCCCCCGGGGCATAAAGCAAGTACAAGCCTTATTACTACTGCAGGCACAAGCTCAGAAGCAAACTATAGAAACATCTAAAACGACTGTTGCAGCCTATTTACACTTAAGCCCTGAGAACTCCCCCGCTAGCTATCTGTGGAATATCAGCGGGAGATGGGAATGTTCGCTATTGTTTCATTTTAGGACTGATACGATCAAATACCTGCTCTGTTTTCCATCAGGCTATCAGTATAATCTTGAATCTAGAGTGTGCCCATGCAATGATACGGCTGGTCAATCAAAGTTCCATGTTATCTTTTTTTTTGTTATTTATAAAAGATTTACCAAAATGCTTTTAGTCCCTTTTATGAAATATAGAAACTGTAGACAATATATTCAAGCTTATTACCATCTTCAACAGTTATCTGACGATGAGACTTGCTTTTGTGTAAGTTCCTTCTTGCGAGCTGCAGTGCGATCTCGGGGCACAATGCACTTTGATTCTTTGATTATTCTTTTATATATTTTTATACTGTTGATTCATGTGTTATCAGACTTGTATTTTGTCATTTCAATTGAAAACCCTAAGAAGATGTTGGATTTGTGTGTTTATTACACTTATGCACATTTCTTGGCACACTGTTAATCCATGTAAAACGTTCAGGAGAAGTTGGATATGCATACTTGTTTTTACTGCATTTATGCATTTTATGGCATATTGTTAGTCCACGGACAATGTCAAGGAGAAGTTGGATATATAGGTTTGCTCTATTGCACTTATGCACCTTACGGCTGATTTGCAACCGAACAAAGTTTTTTGATTCTTGACCTCAGCCAACCAGGTATCCCATTTCTAACAATAAATAATTCAGGCTTACTGCATTTGTCATAACTTTTCATAATAAATAGATCAAACTATAGCAAGCGACAAAAAGTTTCCCAATTAACAAATCAAGCATAAGGCCTTGATCATTGGCTTGTCACCATAACAAACTCAGGCCTAACATACTAAGTATAATCTGTGCAATGCAAGCACTCTTTTTTAGTAGAAACACACAACTACTACCCAATCAAATCCAGTACGGTGAGTAAGTTTAGTAAGGTAACCAAATACTGTGTTTATTGGCTCTGCAAAATCATCTGAATGTAGCTTCCACCTGTGCTTCTCAATCAGTTGTGTTTAGGGTATTAATGCATTAGCAGCATCACACAGGGAGGTAGGAATGGGATGAAGCCAGTCACCTTGGAAGATCCATGTCAGTTCTTTGTGAAGATGCTCTTTATCTCCCTCCTTATTTCATATCTTTCAAGAGCTGCAAAAAGGCATTTCTAGTGTCAGATGCCAAAAGAGCCCCAGTAGGGTAAATGTTCACAACCATAAGCTGTTAGCCAGGCTTCAGAATGGGAAAACATGTAAAGTCTGAAAAAGAGAGAGGCAGGTCCAGGTTTCTACAGGTTTTCCAGGCTGGTCATAAAACAATCAGGCAGAGATACACCACATGTATGGTGTGTGCACAATTTTCTGTCACTCCCCTTGTACACAGGACCACAAGAATGCAGGCTTTAAGCTGCAAAGATTGGCCATTTCAGTCTCCATTGCTGTTCTTCGTAGTGCCCTCTACTAGGAGATCATACGCTCTTGGTGGTATTGGTGGCTTCAACAGCAGGGAAGCAGGGCACCAACAGCAGCCAGGACACTCTGTTGGACTCTCAGGAGTGTTACAGAGTTGGCATTGTTTTCCTAGGTAGTCAAACTCATTCTTACGTCCTGATTACAAGCATAGGTGCGATTTAGCGCACTTTATAAATAACAATTCCACTGGGTACGTTATTTATTGGATGCGATAGATAGCACCTATTACGAGTTGGTGGGGAATATCATGGGGATTTTTGTGTTTAACTCTCCAAACTCCGCATGATACGATAAATACCATATGATTTTGCACTGTAACATTTCAGCAGATTTGACTTAATGAAATTTAACGAAGCTTGAGTTATTTTACGCATTCTGATAAATCTGAGTGCGTTAAATAAAACTAAATTTGTAATTCTGACCCATGCATCAACAGTGGTTTACACACGGGCTGGAATACACCGACCACATTGTAATTAGGCCTACAGTGGGATTGTGGTATAAGTCAGAACAATTATTCCCTTCAATTTGGCCCAGGTATCAAGTGCCTCTGCTTGGTACTTTACAAGAAAAAATAGCTAATTCTACTCATTAAGATTTAGCATTATGATTTATCAATATACAGCTTTCTCCAAACTGATCTCCACCCACTTAGCACAGAGTATCATCATTGGACTCTGTGAGAGTAGGTATTAGCCACTCCAGATCTTACAGCCTACATAGCCCGAGTGACAAGATGGCAAGGTTGCTGGTTGTTTGGAAGATTTTGCTGCTACTTTGATCCACAGTTCCTTCCACTTCAATGCAGACTCCACTAATGCAGCATGGAAAAGGGGAGGCCACTGTCTGCTGGTCTTGGAGCTCCATCTCAAGTGAGAACAATGACAACAGCACTTGTGGTCATTATCAAGATGGAAAGCCTTCTTGGCTGGGTCTTCACACACACATTCATCAGCATGTGTGTCACATTTTCAAGAAAATCCAATCCATCCTTCTGTCAGACTTCAGCTGCCCTTGAATATTCTAAATATCGTAAGAAAACAATAACAACACAGAAGAACAAAAGTCCAACCCTCTCACCCACCCACGCCCCAACTTAAGTACCAGCAGCCTGTGGAAGTGAAGGAGAGATTCTCCTCTGGTGACTAATGAAATCAGAATACTAACAGTAAATAGTGAAAAAGACAAAATATAGGTCTCTCCAAAATGGATAAAATGACTACAATGTCCACTAATTGATTCTAGTTTAGGGCATGATTAAAATTCCAAGTCAGATTGTCCTAGCACGAAAGGCTTGATTACACCTGCACACTGAGCACCTACACACAGCAATTACTCTCAAACTCCATTTTTATGGTCTGGCTTGATAGTACAGCTGTCACTAGGCAATTCTATGAGCATCATTAGAGAGGGGATTTGGTTCTGCCCACATGCCGGGAGTATATGTTTTGATTAGGCAGACATTGGTTGCTTCCACACAAAAATGCTTGCCCTAGAGGTCTAGGCAGCTGTGATCATTTTGTTTATTTATGCAGCTGCCCTAGCTTGAACTTTCAGGGGCAAACACATGACATTGGAATGTCAATAAGGTGTCTTAGATAACTAAATAATTTATGTTGTTTTTCTCTGTCAGCAGTACAGATGGAGGGAGGGCAGTCAGCAACCTACATGGATATTTTGGTCTGGCTTGACAGCGTAAATTTTACCCTACCTTTTAACCTACACCAATTTTATTCTACAGTTCTTTGCTAACACACAAATACATATCTATTCCCATGCTATTTAATTGTAATGCTTCACATTACCACACAACATTAATTTAGAGCCAGGCCCATTGGCATTGCCAATACTTGTTAAGAGATGCAAAGAGCTGAACTAACGTAAAGATATACAGAAGTGATGGCTAAAAAGGGAAAACAGTTTGTGACCAGGGAAAAAAAGACAGCCAAAGCTATACTGGGAGCACGTCACTTAAAAAGATACATTAAAGCATCAAAACAAAAAGGGCTTACTATAGTAGACTCAGTGGAGTTTACAGCTATATGGAAAGGAAATGTAGCAACATGGAAATGGTAAGTTGGGGGAGGTGGTTCTTCACTTGCAAAATAATGCTAAAGTAGTATCGGGAACTTACAGTTTAAAAATATTTAAGTCACATGTCCCTAGTATCTCAGAAGACACTTGCCAAATTGCAAAGGGACCAGAACTGTGACAGTCAACTCATATTTAGCTTAAGACATAATAACCAAATTGCACCTGTCCTCTGGTAAATCCTTTAGCTTTTGGTTAAGAGATGATTGAATTTGACATTTCCATCATCCACAGGTCACTACAGTCACTTACTGGGTACTAACCAAACACTTTTGGTAGTCCAACCTCCAATGCAAGATCTGCCTCCCTGAACCTACTGACTACATACTCGCATAGGCTCAGTGCTTGGCAGATCACTCCATTTGCATTGATGTACTCTATGGAATGCCCCCTTGCTTCTCAGCTGCCCTCCTCACCCACATCCCCCATCTCCTATATACTCCCTTCTTCCCCTCACCTGCCACAGGGGGAGAATTCTAATTGTGCTCCTGAAAAGCAGCCATTTCCCCAGGCCTCACTGTCACTAACTGAGGTTTGGGATTATTTGTTGTGGTAGGAGGTGCACATCATACTGTGCTTGCCCAGTCCGACCCATTGTCATTCTGCACAGGACAATGAATCGGCTGGTTTTGCGAGCACAGTCAGACTGACTCTGTGGACACTAACCTTATGGCTGCAGCAGCCTTTTGGGTTGTACAGCAGCTTCCAAACCAGCCCAAACAAGGAGCCCAGTTTATCCACAGTAATAAAAACAATCATCCCACCAAGTGGCCCAGCCACAGGCCCGTCAGTCAACTATGAATTCTCTGCCATTCCTATCTGAATCTAAGCTTGAAAAAAAACATAACGTAGTCTGTGTTTGTGGTAAAGCGCTCTTATGTCCATGGCCAATGTTCACGCCATCTAAAACTGCCAATATTGACCCTGCCTGTCATCTAGGCTCTAGTCTCATCATCCAAGAATAAAAGATGAAGCATTCAGCTTTAATTCCATAAAGAAATACCCATTTAGTAGCTAAATTGCACAGTGAGAAATCTAAAATCTAGGGTCATTCCCCGCTTGATTAGATTGTGTGATCCTAGGCAAATGCTTTATTTCACCAACCTCCATTTTTTCATTATCACACATCAGAGCACATTCAGATATGTGCAGTCAGTGATAGTGCTGTACAACACCTCTTGTGTTTGATATAATAGACTATCATTTTGCTTCATGTTTAATAAGAATCTAGCCCACATATTTGGTACACATGACCTCTGACATGTCTCTTCGTCACGTTCAATGGAATTATGCAATTTTGAAGTCACTGCATGATTGTGACTTTGTCACATAAGCCATGTGCTGCATAATGTGCAGCTTTTAATAAAAGCAAATTTAGTTTCTAGCTCAAACAGATAAAAAAAAGATAAAGTTAATAAAAATGCAGCAGCACTTGTTGCTGCAAAGTGGAAAGCCCTTTGCGAAGGTTGACTGGTAATCTTTTTGTTGCTTATTGCTTTATTTGGGTGCCAGACTGGTGCTACTGAGATGAAACCTTTGCCCAGATAGTAATAACATGGTAAAAATGGCAAAGTAATGAGGTAATACTATCACAAAATGTGCATTATGCCACATAATTTATCTTTTCTTGCTGCATGTTAGTAAACCCTGCCACGTAATGTGGTCCTTCCCTGCCACATAATTTGTGTCCCCTGCTGTTACTTCGCTAATACCATTATCATCAGGGCGGGGCAGGAATGTTTCGAAGTACATATTTAAATTGCATTTATACAGTGCTTACTACCCCTGACAGGATGGTGAAAAACTATCACTTTTTCTAAATGCATCTCAATGCAGTGATATATTCAAATGTACTAAGGTTAAAAGCTTCTGTGTGGCAAAAAAATGTGCTTTTTTGGATTTTGAGGACACATCTCCCTTTCCTCCTTCCTTGGTGAGTAATGCCCATTGGTGATGGGACATCATCATTGCTGCATATACTGTATATCTGAACGTTCCATACCACAAGGAAAAAACAATAGGTAAGCAAAATGAGAAATGAGAAAAAAAACCTCCCCCCAAGCATGGCAGGAGAATAGAAGCGTTCACCGGGCAACAACAAACTGTGCACATACGTCCGGGGGCACAATGCACCAGCTATCTGTTTGTATCAGTCAGTCCCCTGTTGCTTGCAGCGCTGTAAGTAATCGCAGAGTGGCTGCCAAAGGTCCAGTGGGAGAGAGGAGGGGGGGTTGCAAGGAAGCATGTACTTCACTATTAACATCGCAAAAGGTGAGGCTCCGAAGCAGTCGATCTACAGTTGGAGCACACCCACTACCCCAATACAGAGCTATCTCATATTTGGTTGGTAGTAGAGCCATCACAGTAAACCTATGGGCCGGATTAGGAACATCATGCGCATAGCTCAATAAAGCAAGAAGTGGATCGGGTGTCACTGTAAACCCCACCATTAGGGAGAGTTGGGTAAAGAGAGCAATCCAAACGTCCTCTATGTGAGTGCAGGTCCAGGTCATGTGGGCAAAATCAGCATCAATAGCTCGGCACTTAGGACAACGTGAGGACCTAGAGGGATCCAGTTTAGCCAAAAAACTAGGTGTGGTGTAGATTAGTCTAAAGAATTTAAAGTGAATCAATTTGTGTCTGTTGCTGGGAGAAATCAATTTGGTTTGTAGACAGCAAAAATATCATATTTTATCTGGCAGAGGCCGTTCTCACTCGAGTTCCTACAGGTCGCTGAGACAGCCGTCTCTAACAGGGAGCAATGCCAAGCTGACATGATAAAGTGTAGAAAGTGTCTGCCATCTGTGTGTTCTATCAATGTGGTGAGAGGGGCGAACTCAGCAGGGGCGAGGGGATAAGTGGAGAGATGAGCGCGCAGAGCACTATGTAAGTGCCTCAAGACAAAGTGGTCCATAGGGGTAGCTGCAGGAAGTGCATGCTATCATCATGTGAGAGGACATTACCATCGGTCAATAGATCCCCAAATGTGCGCAGTGCATGCCGTATTAGTGTGTTTTTGACAAGGGCTTCCAATGTAGGGGGCAGCCATCGATTATCTGCATGTGGCAGGGTGGGAGAGTAGAAGAGGTTCTCCCATAGAAGTCTGAGAAGCTTTTTTCCCCATGCCCAACAGGTGGTGAAGAGAGTCTGGATGTCCGTGGGGTCTAAAGGAAGCCCGCGTGGAAGGAGCACATGCACCGTGGTCTCCCCTGCCTGATCGCGCTCCGGTCTGTTGTAGGAGATTCGCGCATCCCTGTGGTACATTGGGTAACCAGTTAGTAATGATGAAAATGGGGAACTCCAAACCCACCGCGCTCATAGGAAAGCACTAGTGTGTCCCACTCGACCCATGATCGACGCGCAGCCTAGATCAACCTCAGCAACTAGCTCTACAGTGTTGCAAAAAATGCTTTAGTAAAAGGGATAGGGATATTAAAAAAAACAACAACAAAAAAAACGAGGGAGGACCACCATTTTAACAATGGTCATGCAGCCCGCCATGGACAGGGACAGACAAATCCAACCCTCAATCTGCATCGTCAGGCGTTCGATTGCCGGACTGTAGTTTAGACGCAGGACCTGATCCTTGTCACGGTGTACATGGATACCAAGATATTTAACTGTGTCCTCGCACCCCCAAAGGGAGTATTTGCACGGCGTGGGGGTTGAAGCAGCAGTAAGCGGGAATAGCTCGGATTTTCCCCAGTTTATTTGTAGCCCAGAGAACCAGCCAAAACTTATGATCTCGCGAAGGAGAGGGGCTATATTTTCCAAGGTGTGTCGCACAAACAGTAAGATGTCATCGGCATATAATGAAAGGAGCAAGGGGCCAGTCGTGAACTGTAGGCCTTGGTAGAGTTGCCTCTCTTGCAGGTGCCGAACCAAGGGGTCCATAGCTAATATGAATAGTAGGGGTGATAGTGACCAGCCCTGCCGCATCCCCCTGTGACTGGGAATGGCACAGTAATTGAACCGTTGGCCCGATTGCGAGCCACAGGATGAAAGTAAAGAAGCATAATAAGGAAACTGAATCCATGTGGCAGGCCCCATTTCCGCAACGTAGCAAGCAAGAAAGGCAATTTAAGGGATTCGAAGGCCTTCTCCTCATCAAGAAGTGCCATTGCCGCCAGAACGGTAGGTGAGACTCCATTAAGGACCGAAAACAGGTTGCGCAAATTGAGGTAGGTGGAATGGTGGGACACAAACCCCGACTGCAGAGGTTAAATTATGGCTTCTAACTGTAGGGAGAGCAGGGTTGCAAGTATCATAGCCAAAATCTAATTATCAAAATTCAACAGTGAAGGAGGTCTGTAGGATTGGGCGTGTAAGGGGTTCTTGCCAGGCTTGAGGAGGAGGATGATTACAGCTTTGCATAATGAAGGGGGTAGGTTGCCAACCTCCAATGACTCAGCAAACATGGCCAGTAAGTGTGAGGCAAGGAGGTGCTTGTATGTTTTATAAAACACCTCCATAAGCCCATCCAGGCCGGGGTCCTTGGACCCATCCAGGGAGTCAATAGCTTTGATCACTTCGTCAGAAGTGATGGGCTCGCTAAGGAACTGCTGCTGTGGGGTAGTAAGCTAAACCATAACAACCTCCGACATGTCTCCACCATCTCCTAAACACCCCGAGGTATAGAGGCTGGTGTATTAGCGAATTAGTTCTGCAAGAACCGTGCTGTTATCAGCAGTGCGCGGTCCTCCCTCGAGCAGCTGCTCAGGGATGTAGCCATTGCCACCCGGTGGACAGGGGAGCCACACCAGCATGCGACCAGGTCGCTCTCCCTTACTATAATGCTGGGCTCTAGTTATTTCCATATGTGTGTCACCTTGCGCTCTGCCAATTCACGGAAATCTTCCATGAGAGTTGTGCACCGCAGGAGCTGTGGGGCGCCTCGCCGGTGTGCATCTGCCTCATCGAGAACGCGCAGCTCACTCTCAACCTGAGAAAGGCTATTGTGGATATCGCGTAGTATGCCAGCATGTTTAGAGATACATATCCCTCTAATATAAGCCTTAAACGCTTCCCAAAGAATGGCCTGTGTTTTAGCAGACCCGATGTTGTGCTCATAGTATTCAACTATGGCGAAGTGCAGTTCCTCATGGAAAACGTCATCATGAAGCGCATTGCAGGGGAAGCGCCAAGCGTGCTCCATTCCACCGTCGTAGGCACACGGACCGGGGCATGGCCCAAAAACAGGTGTGGGAGGGCAGCCAGTTCACCAATCCAGGGCAGCACAGTCAACGAAAGCAGCCAATAATCGATGCGGGACCAGGTGTTGTGTGAAGCTGAGTAGAACGTGTATCCCGGGACACCAGTGTGCTGAATACGCCAGATGCCGCATAGGGTGTGCATATCGCATAAGTGGTGTAGTACATGAAGGGACCATGGTTTACCAGTTGGGGAAGTAGCTGAAAAATCTAGGAGGGGGTCCAGAAAAAAATGAGATCCCCTCCCAAGATAACATGGTCGGCATCAACAGGCCCCAGCAATGTCCGGAGGACTTGCTTAACCTTACGGGGGTTGTTAATGCCCTGAATGTTCCAAGTGAGAAACGTTATCTCGACCCTAGGGTCGACAGTGTTATGTGACATTATTGTGTAGTGTGGTACGAAAGGATAGTCGGCATACAGCCAATGTAGAAAGGTCTTCCACATAACAAAACAAAATATCATACTCCACAACAAAAAACTACCCCTCCCGCCACCAGGCCCCACTATGCCCAGTGAAGCACCATAAGAACAAACAACATAATATCAACTAAACAAGAAAAAGTGACAATTTGGTATACACCACTGGGGGTTGGCAACGCTGCGGCCTCTGATCCCTGTATGCAACAGGAGTAAGAAACGACGGGGTAGGATTATAGACAATAATATGTGCAAACAAATGTAGCCATCTGGAGTTCGGCAGACTGCATTGTGCTAAAACAATTACTGTCATGCGTCTGGCCGCTGATAGGATCAATGGAAGAATAGGTGAGCTATCAGTAGATGCAGGTCAGTCTGGTGGAAACAAATTGGAGCTGTTTGTGGCATGTAAATCTGGAGGGGAGCACTCAGGAGTGTCGCAGCGGGCAGGCGGGCGTTCTTTAGTGTATTGTTTGCAGAAGGCCAGTACATCAGCAGAGTTGTCAAAAGAATTTTGCTTTGCCATCAACATCGATGCATAAGCGAGCAGGGTACAGCATACCATATCGCAGGCCCAGCTTCCTAAGCAAAGATTTGGCTTCACAGAATTTGCAACGTCCCTCCTGCACCATCAAAATGACAACTTAGAGCCCTGGTATTGCACCTGGCTCTGCTCGCAGGCCAGATGAAGCACTTTGTCTCATCCCTAAAATTTAATAAACGGCAATTATAGGATGTGGCGGGTACCCCCGGGGGGGGGCGGCATTGGGCCGAGTGAACGGTGGGCACGTTCCACCACAAAAGCGGGGTGAATTGATTGCTGCCAAGCAATTCCATCAATAGGTGCTCCACAAAATGATCCATCCTGCCCAGGGCTGAGGACTCCGACACCCCTGCTATGCGTAAATTGTTGCGGCATGATCTGGCTTCCAAATCTTCATTTTTTATGGCAATGGTTTTAGGAAGACGTTCCAGCTTCTAAAGTCTCTTCGCTGCTTTCACCGCACCGTCCTCCAACATAGAGAGATGTTCCTTTGTGGCATTCAGATGGGTCTGGTGGTGGTCCAGGCACTCCCCCATAGTGTTCAACCTGCCTGTGAAGGTGTCGAAGCGGTATCCATGGTGCAGAACCCGGACCGGCTCTCAGCCAGAAGGACATCAGTGGTGCTCAGTTGCTCGGGCCGGGTGGGCAAGTCGCGTTGTCAGCCATGTCCACGGATGACTCTAGCCTGTCCGAATCCTTTACGCACTCAAACTGCAGTTTCTTCTGGCGCGTGTCACCGTGCCCCATGTTATTCACTGGCTAGGGATAAGTGTATAGATGGTAGGCTGTAAGAGGTGGAGGTCAGGAGATGTGCTGCAGTAGTCCCAGTCGTATCGGTCAGGAGAAATAAATGGGGGTGTAAGTGATGTACCACAGTAGTGAAACCCCCCAGAAGCGTGGATGTAGAGATCCCAAACGGTGTGGTATGGTGGCAGCCCGAAATCCCCACATCAGTGCACGCAATGGAGCCAACCCAGGGCCCAGTCAATGGTCCAGTACACAGCTGGCAGCAGGAAATATATAGGTAATATGTGGCCCCACCACAGCATGTATGTACGTTACCGCATCCATCGCAGACTTTATCCCCAGAGCGGTCAGCAGGCCCCATTCAGGGTCCTCAAGGCAGGGCCCAAGTCATAGTAGGAAGGCACAGTACTGTGAGGCGAGCAGGGGCAGTTAGTGGGGGGGGGCACAGCAGTGCAACTCACCAGGTCACATGCAAAAGTAAATTTGCTTTTCAGCTCGATATGCCACGAGGGTCCCATGCAGTCAGGGGAAGAGGCGGCAGGCAGGTACGGGCACCATGCCAGCAGGAGCCCAACAGACAAGATTTCAGGCAGACATGTCGAAGTAGGATGGCCGGGGCCGGGACACCGGTAGAGCACGATTGCAGTTTTAGGCGAGCATGGGCCCTGCCGCTGGGCAGCAACGCCGTGGCCCGATCTGGCTGCCGATGGTAAGCGGCGCTGGTATGTAGGCCCTCAGATAGGCCCATGCTCCCCTGCAGGAGCCAGGCAAGGCTGCCGCTCTGCCCCTGCCGGAGGGGTGGGCAGAGACAGCCGGCAATAAAGGCCGCGATTCAGGCCGGCGCCCGGGCAGGCAGCAGACAAGGCCACAGGCAGCTCCAGGGAGGAGGAGCAGGGCCACAAAGGGAGCGCCACTCTGAGCAAAGGAGGACAGCTAGGACAAAGTAATTCAGGCGGGCAGAAAGGATCACTAAAGGTAAGTCCGGGCCCTGCTCAAGGTGTTACCTCCACTGCCCGATATAGCCACTGATGGCACTGAACATTGAGAGGCGGGCCTGAAGGCAGGCCCGCACTCCCACACAGACTTCAGTTAGAGCCCTCACACAATCTCCCAGCTGCGGGACATGCACGCACAGCATCAGGAATGACAAAAAAGGAAAGCCAGCAAATTTAAATAGGCCAGAGTTTCAGCCTCATGCTCACTCGCGGTCCCTGTTACCGTGGGGCCTCCGAGGCCGGGATCGGGCCAACACCACACGGAGCACCACACCGCCTCCTCCTACGCACCAGTCCTGCTAATTTTCAGTCTGGGCAGCGCGGCACTAGCTTGTCACTGATGGCTGCGGATGGCTTGATGGGGTCAAACAGGAGGACTTCAGAGGCCGGAGCTTCAGCGCTGTGCGGCCATCTTGGTTGCTGGCGTGGCCATGACCATTCCCCAATTGGCATTTTTTATTTACTTATAAGTCAGTAGTAATGCGGCACTACATGTGCCCAGGGCCTGTAAACTAAATGCTACTAGTGTGTCTGCAGCACTGACTGTGTCACCTACTTAAGTAGCACTTTAAACATGTCTCAGTCCTGCCATTGCAGCCTGTGCGTGCAGTTTTAAACTGCCATTTCAATCTGGCAAAGTAAACCTTTTGCCAGGCCCAAACCTTACTTTTTAATAGATATGACACCCCTTAGGTAGGCCCTGGACATCCCAGAGAGCAAGGAGCAATGTATTTAAAAAATAGGACAGGTACTTTTTAGTTTCACGTGTCCTGGTAGTGAAAAACTCTTAAATTCATTTTTAACTACTGCAATGCCTATCCCTCCCATAGGATAACATTGGAGTTGCCTTATTACCTTTTATGTGTAATTTCCAAATAGGAAGAGATACCTAGATCACGTTTGGTGTCTCTGGAATCACAATTTAAAATCCTAACCTATGGTGAACTCGGATTTTAAATTGCAATTCTGAAAATGCCAATGCCACTTTTAGAAATTTGACATTTTCTTGACTTAGCCATTTGGTGCCTGCAGCCTGTCTCTGAGTCACATGAATGGGTGTAGCTGACAGTTGGGCTATATGTATTCCTCCGAGACAGCCAGACACACAATGGGAGCATAGGTGTCACTGAACGGGCCATCGCTGGCAGGATGGGAGGAAGGAGCTGAGCGCAGCCCTACTTACACTTGAACAGGCTGTTTCCTGCCTCCACACAAAGGACTGCATACTCCCTCTAGTTCGTCTGGAGCCAGGGCAGGGAAGGCAGGGCATCTGTGCACTTCAAAGGCATGCCTCTAGAAGCTTCTCCCCACTTCAAAGGCACAACTGTGTATAAAAAAAGGACCTCAGACACTAACTCTTCAGTACACTTCTAGACCTGAGGATACTCTGCCAGGAAGACGGACTGCAGTGCTGCTACAATGACTGCCACTCTGCTGGACAGCAGCTCTAAAGTAACTGCTGCCCTGCTGTGCTGACCTGCTGCCCTATTGCCTGGGGAAGAAGAACCCAGCCTGCAACGTCATCTTGAACCCAGGACTCCAGAGTAATTCAAAGGGCTAGTCTGCTAGTCCTGATTAGAGCCTCACTCCCCATCTGCAGTGTCGTCCTGACCCCCAAGTGGTGCCTCATAGGTCCTGGACCCTCGAGGTGGCTCACATGCTTTTAAAATGAAGCTTTTGGGCTCTTTGCAAATGCAAACAGGCCTGTCAGCACTGGAACCGCGCTGCTCGACCGAAATTAAGCTTGAGCCGCTACCAGCCCACCTCTTTGCACAGCAAGCATCGATCGCCCGCAGAGGACTGCCACTGCAAAGCTCCAACCCGCCCGTCCAGCACCCCCCCTGCGACGCTCCCCTTGTTCCCTGCAACCCTCTCCTACGCAAACGGGACTCTCTGCACAAAACTTGAGAAGGTAAAGCTTCAGATGGACTAATCTGAGACTGTATCCAACCCACACTCCAATGCGTTGGCCTGAACTTTTGACGTTGACCCAGTCCAGTGCAACCAGATAGCGGCGGTAGCTGCTTTGCGCTTTTAGGTGCTATTTTACAGTTTATTCTTTAAAAATTCATAACTGTGGTTCTACTATTTGTATTTTTGTTGTTTTGGTCTTGTTTTATTTATTAAATTCAGATCTATTTGTCTAACCTGGTATGGTATCGTTTTTGCGAGGTGTTTTCACTGTTTTACGTTCTAAAGTGTTGCACAAATACTTTACACGTTGCCTCTAAGTTAAGCCTGACTGCTCTGTGCCAAGCAACCAGGGGGTGAGCACAGGTTAATTTGGGGTTTGCTTGTGACTTACCCTGACAAGGATTGTGGTTGCTGCTTAACCAGGGCTCACACACCAGTCAACCATTAAACCCAGTTTCTAGCACTGGGGCTCGTAACAGTGGAGTCTTTACAAAGGCGGTGCTCCTTTGTGGGGTTCCTTAGTTATGAGCAGGAGCGAGGTACTGGGCAGCTGCCCACACTGCCCATGCCTAGCTTTGGCCCTGTATTCTTCCATTCTATATGGAGTTTATGCTAAACATATTATAGTAGATTTGGTACTTAGTGTACTCTTTTATACTTTACTTCCTTGTACACTTCTGATTTTCATGCTCAAAAATATATGTACACCAGGTTTTCCTCTAAACTATCTTTGTAAATCTTTTAATTTAATTCATGGCATTAATTAAAACCAGTCTAACAATTGTTTTACGTAAAACAAGGGGTTTAAACCACCCGGTGAAGAGAAGCATTACTGAGTACATCTATGAATTGAAAAAGAACATCATACTCTCACAAGAATGTAAAATTGGAAATAAAGAAGCTTTATTCCTTAATAACAGATGGGTTGGGGACATATCGTTGTCTCTGCCACTGGTAAGAAAATATTACGTTGTAGTCAATATGATGTGTATTGAAAAATAAGGGAACCCCAATATTTGAACCTGGGGTAGTCAATGGATAAGAAAACAATAGTTCATGTAAGGCCAAACAGGTCCTAAAGCAGCAAGAGCTGTTGAGTTGAGGAAGTGTTAATCACTATACCTATAGCACAGGGCATATATAGTCAATAACTGCCAGGAGGAGCAACAATAGACAATTTCTAAATATACATAGGGACACAGATGGGATTTCGCATAGTAGATTATTTATTTATAAATAATATTTCAAAGCTTTTTTTGAGATATTGTACAAGTGCTCACAAGAAAGTGAAAACAAGCGTGATGTGGCGAGTGAAGGTGACATTTAAAATATATAAATCGCATTGACAACATAGACAGAAACTCCTGATTGTAATTTTAACAGTAAAGGAGTTTTTTCTTGTATAAAGGTAGGCGGCGTTTCGATCTCATTGATTTGAGATCATCATCAGGACAAAAATTGTGAGCATGAAGAATTTGGCGACCCGGAGGAAGCCGATGATTTGAAGGAACCCGGTGATGTAGTAACAAGAAAATATGCAAGGTCACTCGTGGCAATTCCGGACCCGAACGTAACTAGAGTAATTAATGCCAGGAAAGTCCGGTGGCTACTTGGAAAGGCTGTAGTGGCGGTCATGCTTTACTCGGCCGCGGCAAGGAAGTCCATGTTCAATAGTGTTGTGGAAACACCGCGTAGTCGGTGGAACCGTATTCCAAATTAGTAGTGGCAGACCGCGTGCGTCGGTCAATTCCTCGGAGATGCGCAAAATGGGATTTTCTTTTTGAAAACAAAAAAGCAATGTCTCCCTTGCCATCGGAGTTTCCTCCCATGACGAGGGGAGTATTGAGCACTTTTCAATGCCTTTTACCGCCGGGTTTTTTCCTGGCGGTGATGGGCATTAAAAATTGGCTGAATGTCCATCTAAATTAGGTGGGAGGACAAACAGCCAACCCTCCAAAGGCTCTTACTCCTTGGGCTGTTGGAGCCTGGAGTTTGACAAAGGCGGAGAGGGAGTAGTCTCCTTGGTCGTCAAACCTATAGTCTGCCCGATTCTAAATCAGGCGTTGGACCATAATGTTGGAGGTGAGGGAACTTTGTGGCCATTGCATTGTAGGTCCCTCTTTGCCAACATTTAAATCAGGCTCAGAGTTTGTAAGTGTAGCCAGTTTCAAAGCCTGGGGATCCAGGACGATGTCAATTGATATGCGCTGTCAAAAGAGATTTGGAGGGCGAAGGAATGTGGTGAAAATTCAAGGTTTTCAAATCAAAGGTGCTGCAAGCTCATGCTGTTCATTTTCAAATGTGTAACCAAGTCTGGCGGGGTCTCTATTCTGGGACCAGTCTCTGGTTGTGCATGGATTAGATTGGAATTCTGAGGTTTGCAGTTCTTGCCACACCCTTGGAATTTTCTCCTTGGGAGTTTCAACAGGTCACACCTGCCGACAGGGCCGTCTTTAGCATGTGGGCTAGCTTTAGAGCTGTTGGCGCCCGGTGACGACCTCCACAGATTCCCTCACAACCACCAGGCAAAGTGCCTCTCATCTCTCCATATCCCCTCTCTCACATACATTTCATTTGTTTTAAAGCACTGGTAAAGGCTGGCTTTACTAATAAGAATAGATATCTACCCAAACAACCCCTTTTTAGCAACCTTAGGATTAGATAAAGAAAGACTGGGGAAAAAAACAGAACGTCCTAACCTATTTTATTAAGTTTGCATGCAGATATTTGATGTCAGTTTGGAACAGTCACTGTTCTATATCTGGGTTGCATCTTATGAACTGTGGTAACAAAAGTATCTCTGTGACAAAAGCAGTAATCCACTCAACTATCCACAGAAAATAACGATCTGTGATCTGCACAGTAAGAGTTCTTTGTAGCAGGCATATTTACCCTCTGCGCTACTTTATGGTAAGTCGAAACCGCCCCTAGACAAAACTCTGGTCTCTCTCTCTCTCTCTCTCTCTCTCTCTCTCTCTCTCTCGCTCTCGCAAGCAGGAACATTAATCATAAGAGTTATCTTGACATTTTTAATGCTGCCTGAAAACTTGATGCCCAGGGAACTCAGCTGAAGGTGTTTTTAAATCGTAAGTTATTGCTAAACACAGCGCCCCCCTCTCCCCCCCCCTCCTGAGGTCAGCGCCCCCTCCCCAGGTCAGTGCTCAGTGCAGCCGCACCGGTGTGACTGCCCTAAAGCCGGCCCTGTTTGTGAGCTTGGCCGAAGCTCAGGATGCTGAAGTCCAGAGGGAGCAGGAGCTGCCTGCAGCAGTCTCCCTCCGACCTTAGTCCAAAGAATAGTGTTTAAACACTGTTTCTGAAGGCTGTTGGCACCACTGTCCACATTTTATCTGTTTGTATTTTCATTACGGTCCTTAATTTTGCCCCCCCCCACATCTTTCTCTTACTCCTCGAAAATTGTTGCCACACAGACAATAAAAGAAGACGAGTAGGAAAGTAAAATTTGTTTTCGCTCAGGGCGCTCTCCGAGCTCAGGCCAGCCCTGCCTGAAAAAATTCACTGGATGCAACCATGCTGCAAGTCGCAATACACATTCGGAAGCTGGAGTGGAAAGCACCAAATTCCATATGTAATTCCTCATTTACATGAAGAAAACTCATAATTGGAAGTATTTACCTCACCAGATAAATAACTCTCAGTATTGGTATTTACACGGTTTTGTAAAACCTCAACCCCGTTGACCCCATTTGTAGTCGATGCCAAAGTCATAAACTACATTTCCAGCTAAAACAACAAAAAAACACCGGCTGTGATTAACTACCGCTATCGAAATGAAGTTTTCAACAACAATGTGCAATGACGATGCTTGTATTACATGACATGCACTGTGAAGTTTATTTTTACAAAAAAAGGTATACATTATATTATTGGTAAAAAACAAACTTTGCAGATGTTGTAGAGCTCCTTCAGTTTTCGAGGCATCTCTAGGTGCAAATGCATATATTGCAAATGGCTAACATTAAGGCCCTTATTACGATGTCGGACACAGTTGCGGGAAAGGAACCGCCCAACCATAGGTCGGCGGTTCCGCAATCCCAATTAGGATGCAACAGCACATAGTCCGGTCAGAAACTTCCATTTTTCAATGGGAGCTTGTGCAGCGGGCTGAAAACGCCCGCAGCACAAGCTCCCATTGAAAAATTGAAGTTTGTAAACATCCTTGCACCGTGTGGCAGGCACCTCACGGCTTTCCGCCCGACATCGTAATCGTTCCCTTAATCTCTGGAACACCCTCCCGATAAAAAATATTTAATACCTGGCTGTTCTCTACATCATGATTTCAACTGATTTCTGGCTACAAAGTGTACTGGTTTGTTTAAGCAGACTGAGACCCTGCCTCTCACACTCCTTCACAGTTCACCTCCTGCAACAATGTGCTGCCATATCCCTGCCTCATCATCGTTGGAGCATACCTCCAAATCACACACACAAGACCAAAACTATTATTTATAGGCTGAAACTCAACCCACAGATGGAGTAGCTACTTACTCGACCACCATGAAAGTGCTTTGAGACCTTGTCAGGTAGAAAAGCGCTATGCAAATGCTATACAATACCTGCTCATTCGCTTAAAGAAAATTTCATTTATACATGTATTTTTGCCTTTTGTTGTCCAGTTAAAAAACAAGTGCGACAATTTCTTTATCGTTTGCCATTTCTTTAACGTATTTTAAGAACACATTGGAACTTGAAAATCCAACTACTAGAAGTGAAAACTAGACATTACCTACTCTATGATCAGAGTAGGGCAGTCAATGGCCAAGAAGTTGGAACAAGCTTTATTAGAGGCTTTATAGAGCAATGCTTTTTAGGGCAGGCAAGTAAGCCCGATGCAAGAAATTGTTAATAACTTTAAACACCAGGGTTCGCAGTCAGAAAGGTAAATTTGATTATAGCGTAAACTTTCCATTTTAAGCCTGCTAGGAATTCACAAAGGGATTCCTAGCAGACGTGTATGTATTTACGAGTGTGAATTATTTCACCACAAGTGCTTAGAAATCTTCACACATAAACCCTCTCGAAGCGTGGGAAATAGGCGGGGTTTGCCTCGGAAGTGGCCTCAAGCAAGTACGTTTGTCAGGATTTCCACTATCCTTCTGCCCCCTTTCCATTGTGGGGATTTACTCCAGCATTCCTCTTCTAGTTTCGGAATGGAGAAGACAACTTCTTCATATTTGGTGGGCGTGTAGGGGAAGAGCGTTCTCCCAGAAGAAACATGTTTTCCCTGAAGAGAAAAAAACACAAGTGTGCTTTTACACAAGGGGCTCAATTCCCCATGTGCGGACTTCCCAGAATCCCAGCTATGAAAACTCTGTACAGAGTGAATAGATGCCCTTTGGAATAGTCACATGGCATTCCTAGAAGTACGCCTGGAAACCCACACATTGAGCAGTTTTCCAAGCATTCTCTGGGAACATATGTCAATCCCAAAGAGGTAAATCAGCACCCACACACAGACGTAAATCTGCACCTGTTATTTGTTATGTTATGTTATTGTAGCTTATAACGCGCACAGCTACTCAAAAGAGTGTCCCGGCGCGAGCCATGAAAGGGTGAAAAGAAAGGACCACTTAGATAAAAAGAAACGTTTTCAGTCTTTTTCTGAAGAGCTTGGGGTCCTGGGTACTACAGAGGGCCAAGGGAAGCAAATTCCAGGTGGAAGCAGCCAGAAAGGCAAGAGAACTTCCACCCATTCTCTTGAGGCGAAAACCTGGAATGTGAGCAAGTAGCTGTGAAGCTGAACGCAGCTGTCTAGCAGGAACATAGAACATGAGGCGTTTCTTTAGATAGACTGGACCAAGTCCATACAGGGCTGAGTGAGCCAGGACCAAGGCTTTGAACTTAACTCTTTCTGCCACAGGCAGCCAGTGGAGATTGCGCAGATGTTGCCTTACGCTGGTTCTTATGGGGATGTTAAGAAGAATCCTCGCCGCTGCGTTCTGGACTACCTGCAATCTATTCAAAAGATAACCCGGCAGACCTACGTACAAGGCGTTGGCATAATCAATGCGTGAGAGTATCAGGGCACGAGTAACCGTTTCCTTGGCAGCCCTATGGAGGAGAGGGAGAAATTTTCTAAGGGATTTAAGTGTAGCGAAGCAGTGCCCGGCAAGCTTCTTGATCTGAGTAGAGAAATGAAGATTCTCATCAAACCATATCCCTAGGTTTTTGGTGGGTTGGCCCACAGAGGTAGGCATGGGGTATTCTGCCGGCCAGAGTGATTCCCTGAACTGAGGGGGGAAACTCCCAAAAAGGAGGATTTCTGATTTATCCTCGTTGCACTTTAACTGTGCGGAGGAGAGCCATTGGAAGACGACTGTCAGAAAGGTTTCGGCAAGAGTCGTGGAAGACTCCGTTTTCTTCCAGGTAAAGAAAAGCTGGGTATCATCCGCGTACGCAATGATTTTAGCTCCAAGCTCCTCAGCCAACAGAATCAGGGGGGTGACATATATGTTAAAAAGGAGGGGACTCAAGGAAGACCCTTGAGGCACTCCTGTGGTCACAATATGAGGTGAGGAAGAGGAAGGAGGGAGCCAAACTTGATGCGTTTTGCCCTCAAGGAACGACTTCAACCAATTCCAGGCCAATCCTGAGATTCCAATATCCGAGAGACGAGCCAACAACAGGGAATGAGGCACAGTATTAAATGCCGCAGAGAGGTCCAACAAAATCAGAGCCGCCCTACCGCCTGAATCCAAGCATTCCCGGATGGCTTCAGAGATTTCAACGAGAGACTTCTCTGTGCTGTATGAGGCTCTGAACCCTGATTGGGCCAGATGGAGCAGGCCGAACCCTTCGACGTAGCTGGTAAGCTGTTTATTTACTGCTTTTTTGCACACTTTCACCACACCAGGAAGGAGAGAGATGGGGCGATAGTTAGCGGGAATCAAAGGATCCAGAGAGGGTTTTTCCAGAAGTGGCAGGATTTTGGCCTGTTTCCAAGCTATAGGAACTATAGCTTCCAGGAGAGACAGATTGATGAGACTGTTGACCTCAAGGTTGACTGTCTCAGCAACTGAAGCCAACAACCAGGCCGAGCAGGGGTCAGACGGAGAACCTGATTTCAAGGACTTAAGGACCATCAGTGAGTCTAGCGGAGCAATAGGTGAAAAAGCCGCCAGAGAGGGTGATGGTTGCGAGGTAACAGAAGGCCCCTTCAGGAGCAAGTTCCCTGCCGCAGAGTGATTACCGGTGTTAAAAGTCGCCTGGAGAGTTCGGATCTTAACGATAAAGAAATTAGAAAGTTTCTCACACCAAGCGGCCGAGGTAGGAAGCGTGATGGTCTCTGCTCTAGGAGATAGAAAGCTCTGCACGATGGAAAAGATTTCTTTTGAGTTGTTCCTGGACAGAGCTATGCGTTCCGCATAATAAAGGCTTTTAGCAAGGGATATAGATGCATAGTAGGCTTTCTGGGCTATACTAACCGCCAACTTGGCCTGCGGGAGTAGGCCTGTCGCCAACAGCGTTCCAATTTTTTGCACTGTTGTTTCTGAACCTTGAGCTCAGAGGAGAACCAAGGTTTCGAAGGAGAGTCCCTGGATCGCCTATGAGGTAACGTAGGAGAAAGGTGCTCAACCGCCTGCGTGATCCAGCTTGAAAAGCTAACAAGAGCCCCCTCCAGGTCCTTAGGGAGGGCTGGCCGAGACCCAGCCAGGGCGAGGCTGAAAGTCATAGGGTCAATTTTAGGGGAGGAGCTACCTTGACAGGGCGGGCCCGAAAGATAGTACTATCGGTAGCCCAGGAAAAATAGGTCACAAAGTGATCGGACCAGGGCACCGGGAGAGGATCTTTAACAACAATGGGAAAGTTGGTACAGATCGGATCAAGAATATGACCGCCATGGTGCGTGGGAGAGCTGACCCATTGAGTGAGTTGGGCGAGGCTCAATGAGTCCAAGAACTCCCGAGTATCCCTTGCGTCTCCCCGGTCCAAATGAATGTTAAAATCCCAAGTAATAGAAAATAGGTAAAGCGTAGTGCGTGGGGGATGATGACATCGTCCAAGGCTTTAAGAAAGGCACCTGCCGGTCCGGGGGGTCTATAGACCAGCGTGCCGCCCAGCGAAAAGTGAGGTGAAATAGTGATGCAGAAGTCCAAGGCTTCTCCCTCTCCCAACAGCAAAGACTCGCCACGGTGGAAAATCCACTTATCCCTAAACACCACCGCAACGCCACCGCCCCTGCCGGCTTTGCGGTCAGCACAGGAAATTTTATATCCCCCAGGAATAGCCACCTCGATAACTGGATTGGAGAATTCATTGCGCCAGGTCTCAGTTATAAACAATAAGTCGAGAGGCTCGTCAGAGAGAAGGTCAAAAATATCATGATGGTGTTTCCCTATCGAGCTGGGGTTAATCATAGCTGCTCTGATTAGTGGCCCCATCTGGCCATTAATAAGGGAGGTGCTAGGCGGAGGGGGGACAGCCAGCCCTGAGTACAGGCAGAATTTGCAGCTCTTGCAGACGGTAGAAAGGTTATCTAGAACCTCCCATCTGCTCGAATGGTTACAGAATCGAGGGCGGAGCAAGAGCAGCTCATTGCGGCTGTAAAGCCGGGAAACAGCCTTACAGTGGGGAGCAACACGGGCAGCATGACTGGCGCTGGCCGCTTCCGGGACGCTGACAAGCTTGCCATAGGCACGCCAGCGGCGCGTCCGCGCAGCACGCATTCTTGTAGGGACAACAAGGGCATGCACGAACCAAAATGGCGTCTCTAGTTGTCAACCGGGGGAGAACAGGAAGGGAAGTGGCAATCGACCGGATTCCCCTCTCCCAAGGTAAATGCAGCGCAATTGTATATTTAAACAAAACCCCAGTACACACTTTCACTTTTTTATTAATTGAGGCTGCCCGCGGCTGCGGACACCCGTGCAAGTCCCTGACTCTGTGCAACACCTTGACTATGCAAGCACAGTGGATTAGCGTGGGGCTTAGCTTGTGGGCACATGAGGCCCACATGTTAAGGTCAGACCATGGGGCCGGGATGGCTTAAAGAACCAAAGGCAGCGATGATGGCCTGAGTACGTAGGGAGTTCGAGTCCCGTTCAAGATAGTGTAATGGCAACGAGTGCACGGGAGTGTCAAAGTCAGCGATGCCGATGTGCGCCCTGGGGGCACAAAGCGAGTGTTGTCGCCGCAGCGCAGCCATGAATTTTTAGGGGCCTAAGAAAGTTACAGGTGGCATACTAATGCGGTGAGCGATGAATTGGGCTTTGTGGAAGACAACGGGTGCTCATGAGAAGCATCAACTATCGTGGGGTCGAACTCGTGTTATATGAGAAAACAATATCCTAACACCTTTATATAAGGACGCACTGTGGCAGTGTGGTTAGGGTGTCTGACCCGTACGCTAAAGTTTATGTGTTCAAGTCCTGGTGTTTCAACGGTTGTGGTCTCTGAGTTAAAGATTATAGGCAATGGCACGCTCATGAGAAACAATAACCTACCACCTTTATATAATGACGCACTGTGGCAGAGTGGTTAGGGTCTCTGACTCTTACGCTAAAGGGAGTGTTCCCTGATTGCCATCCATTTGGGGTCGAATTCAGGGTTAATGGTGCGTTATTGCTGTGCAATCCAACGTTTTAATTCTACAACCCACGGCTCCCCGGGCTAAGAGGGCCAGCATACAAACACCATCGGCCTCTCGCGGGCGATTGAGGGAAGCCCCAGCAGCTGAGTAAGGTCAGCCTCGGGCACTCCTCCCACTCGGAGATTACGATGCCACGAGCAAATGTCTGAATGACAGGGAAGTGAGGGGGAACCCTGGGCAGGGAGCTGCTGCGGGCATCATTAAAGGGAATGCTCAGTGTGAACCGAGAGTCAGCATCGCACAGCACCAGACATTAAGCTGCATTTAAGAGGAACTAGCAAGGTTACACAAGGTATATTAAGCTAGTATACTTGTGAGTGTAACAATGCCTTTGCTTAATAAAATTGTCACAAATGCTGATGAACCTGTTCAAACCTTTGTCCTGAGTGGCAGCCGAGCGGGCAGTGACTTTTAAGTGGCATGACAGATTGGAGTCGGGTCGGGGGCACATAATTGCGTGTCGATAGGCCTCAAGCTCGTGGACTCGCCCACCTTCAACATGTCAGCCTTTATTAACTTGGGCGGGCAAGAACAACACTCTCAAGTTCCGTCCCCTTTCCTATGGGTCGAGCACAGTACATGGTGCCATAGGCTATGTAGGCCTTCGGGTGGCAGTCCAGCACTGTTTTACTGTTACTAAAACTGAAGGATGTGGAACACATGGGACATATTATTGATGAATGTCATTTGACGAGTGCTCCACTGTTTTTTCTAATATTATGCCAGTCAACAACAGAAAACATCGAGGCCGTCCACTGTCTCTGCTGTCCATTTACTTGCTATTTTCCATTTACATTAGGCCACCGGGTGGCGCAACCTGGCCGGCTGGCTCGTTCCCCTGGATATGCGTGTGCAAATACTGGCTATGGCCACCACATATTACACGTTTTTTCCAGGGGTGGGGCGGAGCAAAGAGCAACCAATTTGTTTATTGAGTCATTGACTTATTTAATGCGATTTTATATAGCGCAAACTTTACCCGAAGGTGTTGGTGCGGGACCAGTTACATTACATAGCGACTTTAGAGTACATGAGTTGCATCAAAGATACAAGCAAAAAAGCTCTAATATTCACATAAGGGTAGTAAGCACAAAAGTTTAATACAGATACTAGTGGTTAGAGTTACATATATACAAGTTGCAAATTAACTCAAGGATAAGATACTAACATGGTATGTGTATGGTATGTGTACGCATTCACTCTGAAAGGACTTGGGAGTGTAAAACGTACTAAGTTTGGCTAGTAGAGTTGTTTGGTGACACAGTCTCACCATTTCAGAATGGAAGCATTTTCAATATGCTATGCTTGATAGCAACAATTGTGGCTTATCTATCTTATGCAACAAATGGGCATGGACAAAGCCAATATACCGGCTTGTTGTGGGTGCAGTGTTGTAGTACAGATCTGGAGGCAAAGATAGAGGCCGCAAAATACCAGTCGGCGGCACACCAAGCTAAGCTCAAATTTGCAGCTTACATGTTTTCAGCCACGCCCATAATTTATCGACCACACTGACTGTTGACTAATATTAGGCCAGAGGTGAACAGGACAGACCAATGCCAATTCATTGGGATGGCTGTCCACCAGCTCTTGCTTCAATGACTTAATATTATGATGCCTGAGTTAAAACGTGGTACATGAGATGCTTGGAACTGTTATAATATCCGTTCGTGCAAGGCAACTACCTACATTGTGTGTCGCACAAGTTGAAACAATTGTGTAGCTTTAATCTGCTGTGGCAGGAAGGGCCCCGCAAGAATGTATGAATCTTCTCACAGTTGGGGTTAGGACTTGTGATCAGGATATATGGAAGGACTGGATTCAGATTCATGTTAATTTCAAGTAACATCATGTTGAGCGAATTAAAAGAGCGCTGCAGTCAATAACTCCTTTTCTCGTCAGGCAAAGGGACTGCGGAGTTCTGATGATAGCAAATTGGAGCGGAACCTACCGGTTCCTGTCAATCCTGTTCAACCCAAGGGTCTTTGACGAGGTGTGAATCTGGTGCTTAGGAAACTCAGATTGAGCATGCATTGGAATTGTTGCAGGCTTGCGTCGAGAGAGAGGATTCAGCGGCGCTGGTGTTTGCCTAAAGACGGGAAGTGGAAGAGCTGGGGGAGCCTTTCCTTCAGAGGAGGCCCCTTTATATCTTGTGTAGGTTACACCATCCTTGCCTTTCTTCAGGGCCTCTCCTTGTGTGGTGAGGGATTGGCTGTCTGTTGGTGTGGTGAGGAATTGGCTGTCTGTTGGTACCGCCTTTTCAATGGAAGCTGCGGTTTTGCTGTTTTAAAGGTGCAGTGGCAACACCTCATTGTCACATCCTACGTTATACAAGCTGCTCTTCTGATTGTTTGTGGTCATGCTAAGCGACATGGGGACTGACTGACCCCGACTTCTGAACCAGAAATATGAATAAAATAGCTACTTACGCTGCCAAGACAGCCACAGACTTCCCTGCTCCTCCAAGTTATACGAAGGCGACTCACAATAAGGTGGGTTGTGGGAGATTTGAAACTTCTACTATTGGATGTCAAACATCTATGTCATTGAGCCACTCACATTGTTAGCAATTCAGCAGCCTGGGAAGATTGTGGGCAGGAGACTGGAGAGTAACCTACACACTAGTCATTCCTTTAAGAAAGATTGGACATATTGTAATTGCATAGGGGCATCTATTACTAAGGCCATCCCATCAAATAGTCTGCCTCCCACTCAGCCTTTCTCCTCCTGAGGTCGATAAAATGAGTACCATCAAGTTGGGTAGCAATAAACACCTGTTAATTAGTGCCAGGATATCTCTCGGGGTGAAGGTGCGCATGCACACTCATGTTATGTTTGGCACAGTCTATATCAACCACAGATGGCCAGCTTTCCTCACTCTGCGGTAAGGATAGGAAACAGGAACACAGGCAGAGGATCGCAGCTGCCAGACACGGCGCTGAGATTGCGAAGCACCCCCTGAAGCGCTAGGTAAAACACATTATTTTGTAATGGTCCATTTCTATAGATATTAATTTAAACGGATCTTCCCCTCTTCCTTGCCGTGTCCGGGTGCAGCATTTTCAAGAAGAATTTAAGATACTGCAGTCTAAATCGCATCAGCAGCAAACAAACGCACGTCCCCACTACATACACAGAAGTACAGTCTTGGTAATGGCATGACTGGCGTCTCTCACTAAACCACCAAGCAAGTTAAAAATGAAACAATAACAAAACAAGCCTTGTTTGCAGAGGTTACACATAGAAGTAGCACAAAGCCTCAAACGGCAGCAGGTCATGGTATTCAATGACCAATCTTTATGCAAACGTTTTGTTGCAACCTGGGTTTTGTGGTGGCACTTAGCAGGGTACGCGTGGCCTCAAAACCCCGGCATGCAAACCATACGCCCTGGGGCATGGAGCACAATTGACTGCCTTCACAATATGAACAATAGAGGCAGAACCAATAGGTTTGGTATTTGGCACAATAATAGTAATGGAATAACATTTACTTTCAACAGGTCTGGGCGCAAACAACTGTAATGCATTTTATTTGCAGCTTCAGTCAGCTGATCTCATTTAGAGTTTCAGAGGCTGAGGTTTTTTTACCTCTCTAGAGGTATGTTCATGGAAAATTTTGTGCTTATTAAGGTTCTCAAAACCAAAGCGGTTTGTTTTATCTTTCCAAGGGGAAGAGATATGTTAGGTACTTAATCGCTTACAACGTAGCACAAGTTTCAACTGGGAGATTCCCTCATTAATGTCAGCAACTGCTCATATTGGGCGGTGAAAAATTTCAAGTTACAACCGGGAGTTTCATATTGCTACCAATTAAGCAGCCTGGGAAGTCTGGGGGTAAACACCACAGATCAAACTGAACAGGCAAAATTCCTGTAAGAAAGGAGGGATACATGGCAAGTACATGAGGACACATATTCTAAGCTCATCGGATGTTGAGCCTTTACACATCATAGTAGGATAATCACCAACGTGGAACAGGCTATTGGGTATGCCTTGCCAGGACACTGACACACACTTCATATGAACTGGAGACTCTATAAAGGATAAATGCTGAAAACACGGACTGGGGTACATTTGGCCCAAAAACCCTCTTCACCAAGCTGCTGCGTCATGTTGTTGCCAGGTGTCTTTGAGTAACAGGCAAGTGCAGTAAGGGAGCTTGTTTAAGGAACGAGGTTACTTGCAGCGGGCAGAGGGGTCCCAGCGGACCCACAAAGTTGGGTTGCGGCAAAACATGAATCTGGGAATCTTAGATTCCGACATTATCATTGGCTTTATAATACACAAGACACTCTGGCTATGCGGGGAAAAAAACATTCCAGCATGAATTACAAGGTGACTAGACGGTAAGCCGATCCCTGCTTTGATTCTGTGGAGGGCTATCAATTCTGGGAATAACGAAGTGAACTAGGTCTATTGCTGGTTTGAGCACCAAGGGTCACAGCTGGTTAGCAGGTAGTGTGTAGCTGTGATCGGACTGCAGTTAGACAAGCCTGGGGGGCTGCGTAAGTTGTCACTCCAAAAAGGGTACGGTGACTGCAAGAGTGTGCACAATACAAACATTCCCTCAGTCCAGATTCAACACCATTAAGGTGTTCGCCAGGGTTTAGCAATCAAAAAGGTCTGTGCAAATGTCTAGTCAAATTCGGCAAAGTATCTGCACTCGGGTCTGAGGGCATGTTATAGGTTGCTTCAGTTAAGCATAAAACTCCCCGCCCGGATAGCCAAAGTAGCTAGGCTGTTTGTGGAAGCTGTCAGATAACAAGTGTGCTGCTGTCCCAAAAACTGGGGGAAACAAGGTGTTAAAGCACAATGTATTAAGAACTTTTGGCATGTTCATTATTCAAGAAAAGGCAGGTATCTGTACTTATTATTCCCCCCCTGTCCCCACCCACTTTTCTGCCCCATGGCACACATGAGAATAGTTGGGAAGTGCACGACTTGTACTGGGAGGGGACATCAGCATGGCGTCACAGCAGTTAAATAGCGCAGTCAGAAGGTGAGGGACTGGCATGCAATATGGTCATGTAATGAAGCAGAATATGGGGGGGAAGTGCGATGCTATAGGCGTTACTTTGGCCATACACAGGCAGAAGGGTACAGGAACCCGCAAATGGAGTGGGTTTTTAGTAAGGGGTTGCGTAATTTTGCCATTCCAAAAAAGTGTGTGCTGCGACTCCAATGAGGGGGAGAAAGAAGGGTCCGGTGCACTTATGCTGACAGTTACTAGAATACGAATGGGGGGACAGGATACAGTGCTCACAGGTGAATCCCTGAGAATCTTAGTTAAGAGATCCAAAACGGACCAGGCGGGGCTGGGGAAGGTGATCTGGTTACATCAACTGGGGGACAAGAAGTACTGCCCGGTGGGCCTGGTCTGAGCTTACTTAGTCCTTCACCCCCCTGGGGGAGGCTACTTATTGATCCATGTGGACCGCACGCCCCTTACTAAGTCTCAGGTGGAACAAGTCACAAAGTCATGCTTAATACTGTCAGGTAATGCGGGACCTGGCAAGCGTTTGCAGCCATTCCTTAGGAGAGAGGCAGCTACTTCAGCATTCAAGGTTGGCATATCACCGGACCTCATCAGGCAGGTGGGGCGGTGGGAATCGCAGTGTTTCAAGCGTTACATCCGCCCGTAAAGCCTTCAAGGGCTGAGTGTGCTTTTGGAGCACCATGTGTTAATATGTGTGCAGTGCGACTTCTGAGCAAACTAAGTGCAATCTTGCATTACACCATGTGCGAATATGTGTGCAGGGTAATTTCTGAACAAACCCTGTGCAATCTTGCGTAGTATTTATAGAATTGTGTGCAGGGTTTTCAATAAAAGGTGTTTTTCAACTCTGCATTTCTTTATTTTGCCAGGATCAAAGGTTTGGGTGATTGGCCATTCTTACAGCGCTAGAGTGGCGCGAGGGGCCGAAAGCAGGAATTGGAGGCATGGGTTCTCCTGCACTGAGATAGTCTGGTTGGGGTTCCCAGGCATGCGTTGGCACAGCTTTCTGAAGAAGCTGCGGCACAGACTAGTGGGAGGCGGATCCCCTCCCATCATTTTGGTCATACACCTGGGAGGCAATGACTTGAATTTCATGGGTAGGCAGGTTCTGCTGCAAGCAATGAAATCCACTATGTGTAAGTTGAGCAACCAATTAGGCACATGTGAATTATGGTGGTCTGAGATCACTCCATGTTTAGTTTGGCATGGGGCCAGGCCTGGAGAGGCCGTGGAGATTTCTCGCAGGGGAGCAAACAGCGCCATGTGCAAATTCACGTAACAGGGGTTTTGGTTTTATCAGACACGGGCTATTGCATGCCAAGTCCACTGGGAATTTCGATGTGTATGGGGTGCATTTGTCTAGAGGGGGCATGGACCTGTTTCTATTGGACCTGGGGGATGCACTAGAAATGGCGGGGTGTAAGTAAGAATGCCTGCCTTGGTGGGGGGCTCGGGGTGTGACGGGGGCCACACCCAGAGCTATGGCGGAGTTACAGGGCGATCCTGAGGCTGAATGGTACAGAGGGGTACCCTCTTCAGGAGCACAACAAAGGTGCAAATGCCAAACAACCCCAGGAAGTCCTTACGGCAGGACCCTGGAGGAACGATGGCGCCCGTTAGTCCTGCGGGCGGTTGGAAACCTAAGCAACCGGGGGCTTGCCTGGATACGATCTGCCCCCTCCAGGGGCGTGAGTAAATGGGTGGACTGGTGGTCCACGTGATGTAAGGGGTAATCCCCCAAAAGGGTGAGCACCGATTGGTGAGTGCCACGGTGGAATTTGGCTCTTCAGGTGGGCAGGGCAGCTTAGGGGTGTCACTGCTGCCTGCCCTTGGATCGCCCGTAAGTTGACCCACCATGTTGGCATATTTCTTATGCAAATAAACTTGCAGCAATGTTTTCTCCAACAAACAATGTGTCTTGTGTGTTTTTTCATGGGAGATTACTGTGTTGCGGGTGGGGTGTTGCCGATATTGGCACTATGGGCCTCATGCCGTTGATGGAGCAGGGTAAATGAAAAAATTTTAACCTCCTAATATTTTCGTAAAATAATTAATAAACATGTTCGTTTAAGTAAATAACCAACAATGTATGTTACATGTTAAGGGTTAAAGGTAACACGCTATTCCGTGTGCAAAATAATCAACTTATAATTGTTTACGTGTCTAACATAACCTAATATTTGCGTACTAATTAAATAATAAACACATGATCCGTGCTTTTAAATAAAACGTGTGGTTGCAAAATAAAGCGATGGTAAGTAAGGGACGGCTTTATATGTTGCTTTTTGCTAGGTAATACCTAATTGGGGTACGTAGAAAGACGGGAGGGAAACGAAAGGGTTTATATTTCTTTGTTTTAACAATATTTTGTTTATCTTTGAAAATAGTGCGCTTAGGCCTGACGAGCAGCGATATAAAATGGCCGCCAGTTGCTAGAGCACGCATGAGCAGGGAACCATGTGATAGAGGAGAGAGGCTGTGGAAAGGGATGATCACGTGCTGGTGCTGAGAGGCTAAGATGGAAGTATGGTCAAGCCTATTGTGACCTTTCTGAGCAGATGTGTGCCAAGATGATCAGCAAGAAGCGTGAGAAGTCCAACTGAATCAATGGACGGAACTGTTGAATCTAAAATGTAGCAGAAAAAGATACAAATTGGACTGATCGAAACGGATGAGCAATGACATAAACTGTGGGAAACGATGCAAGTATGGACATTCCACAAGGAACTGGTTAAGACCAGGAAATTTGATTAAAATGTATATGGGCCTGAGTTTTGACCAATGAGAAAGAATCACGCCATGAAGATGCAACATTTGATTCAGTAAGCTAGAATTAGGGTATAAGAAGACCTACTCTTGGTGGGAGGGGTTAGTTGCTGGAGAGTTAGTTGCTGGAGAGTGAGTTGTTGGAGAGCAGATGCTGGAGAAGTTAGATGCTGTAGATGGGTGAAGTTGCGGTTGCTGATGCTGACGAGCTGATGCTGCTGCTGCTATTTTTATTTTCCAGTTGAGTATAAGATGCTGCTTTTGGAGAACCTTTTTATTCCTGATCAAATTTTCAGTTAGAACTATTAGATTTTTCCAAGACAGATAGATTGATCATTTAGAGTTCTTGCTATGATAACCTTATTTTTCCGTCTAATCGATATGCATTGAAATTTCAATTTATTCTTATAATGATGATAAATGTAAAGATCTGAATAATAAACTTAAAACTTATTTCTTGCTTCAAAACTTTACATAAACTTTATTATTCTTTAAACAAATGACTCAGTGATTCTTTAGCTCAATGATTAAAGTAAATTGATAAAGAGTTTATTGTGATTGAGCTGGTCTTAATCATCATCAACTGATTCCTACTAGTTGGTCCATCGACCAATGAGCGGAATACCTTAAAGCAAATGAGAAATATTATGTCATGATAAAAGAGGTATCCCGTCTCCTTCCAGCGAATCGTTTTCTCCTAGGTTAATGACGGAGGAAATCCAGGGAATAAATGAGTAAGTGAATGTATATACGGTGTTATGGGCCCCACCGTCATATGGATATAGTGTGTGTGTTAGAGGAATAGTTGCACCTGGATGACCGAAGCATATAGGAGAATTATTTTTATTGTTAGCGCTGGATCACCGTCATCAAGCTAATTGTGCATAAGTAAACTTTTCACACTCTTTTCAGAAGCGATCCACTGTGAAAACCCAATAAGTAATCTGAAATGCGTATAAAAATGTGCAGATCTCTACAGTTCCTTCATGGCCGCCCCAGTCCCTTTGCGTTGGACCGCCCACGGCTTAATCTTAAGGCTTACTCAATGCAAACTAAAAGGAGCACAACAGGCGGTCCATGGGCCCTGTCAAAACAGCCATGGGTCAGTGTGACATCGAAAGCGCATCGCCCAAATGAAATGCCAATCAAGATTGAAGCACGAAGTACACATACTTACTGCTCAGCCAGGTCAGACTGGGACATAAAATAGGCCCGGGCACAAATACAAAAGTGGCCTCCATTTGTGAATCAGGTCGTGAAAAAGGTGGTTCACGTTTTCAAATTGAGGCAAGTCCGAATTTTTAATACGTTACCTGTGTGATCTGAAAGGGGTGGGTGACTGCACAATTGTGTGCTTGCTGCAGGAAGTATTTGTGGTGAGTTAGTAATGAAAAGCAGCAATGAAATTCACTGTGCTCCTTCCTTATTAAAAAGATAACATTAACACCCTCCTGTCCTGTTCTTCTACCCTCAATGCGCTAGTCTCAGTCGATGATGCAGCCAATGAGAGAATAGCACCCACAATGCACCTTCCTTATTCCCTTAATTTTGGTTTCCTCTTTGCTGGTGCCATTTTTGTATTTATACTGCCAAGCCCAGGGTATTGAGGCAACTTTGCCATCTTGTGAAGACTAGAAAATGTATTCATGAGTTTACATGAAGTTCTTTACAGCTGCGACACTTGCTGTGGCGTACCTGAAAGGACATGACACAGCTACACCCATACCATGTGTAGCGCCCAGCCTGCGCAGCTATGGGGACCCAGTACAACTTACGGTGCTGTTGCCTCCTTGTCATTATATAAAGATGCTCATAACACCAGCCCACACACAGTAACAAAATCGTCCCACTAACTCACTATACTGGCCCACACACTGTCACAAAACAGGCCCACAAACGAACCTTTCAAACAGGCCGGTCTGACAGTACCAATTTACCCAATAGGACCGCCTAGAACTGGCCACGCTCCTAATACTCAGTGGTCCTGCGAGATAAATGTTTTAAACAGCCTACTTTTTTAAAGGGGTATGAAGCTGGCACGTTAGGACTTAAAAGTGCCAGGAGACTTCAATAACCTTGGGACTTGAAGTTTTTACAACGCTGACCTTGATAACTGTCAATATCCATCAGTGTTTAAAGTGACATTTTGCGAGGTCTGACAACTGGTTACTTTACTTAGAACATACAGATTCAATTGACCTGATATTAATTGGCAGATGACATTGGAAGTATTGAACGAGGACTAACCAGCCGATACTGGGCCACCTTACTAGTCCAGCTAGGTGTGCTCCCTGCATATTGTGATGGGAATCTTGATGACACGAAATATCGTGACAAGAATGTAGAGTCCAAAATATCGAAAGGTAAGTACAGATTTTCGTTACATAACTCTATATTTATGTACCCTGATGATATACGTATCTTCAAGGTGCACAGATGTGGAGTTAAGAATAGTAAATCTGTACTTCCTCTATATGTACTTACCTTCCCATATCCTGTCCACAATATTCTGATAGCATGATATCCCTAAACTTGATTTTCTGCAGTACAATCCTCCACCTATTTGCCTCCATGCAAAGCTACTTTCTCATTTTACACTATGAATTACTCCATGTCTATTACTTCTTTGGCTACTAAAGTGTCAGGCCCATGTGGTGGCTAAAACACAATAGATAAACAAATACATTTATAAATGAACACACTGTTTAAAAATAGTTCAATAAATAACATGTTCATATAAAATCAACAGGTTTGTTTCTTTCAAGGATTGTGGTGTAGGCTCGGTCTACTCTAGGGTCCATTTTATTTACACCAGCAACATTTGAGAATTGTAGATTGCGTGAAATTCCGCATGACCTGATTTTGCGTAATTTCTGTCTGCAGGAGACGGGTTAATTCAGCTCAAGAGACATTTTCAGCTCTATACAGTGAGCTGCTAGTATCTTGCATGACTATTTTACGTATGGTATTCCAGCGTGTGAAATTTTCACTCAAGATACTGGCAATCCATGTTTCTTGTGATCTTATGCAATTTTCCCGAAATCTTATGAATCTTTGCAAAATAGTATTCAATTTCGCTCACCCCTAGTGTACAAGCTTAATGCTCCACAAAGAGGCCTCGTTAGGCTGAAGTGAGTAGTTGAGCGTAGTTGCAATTGTGTTGCTTAATGTAAACTGCTCACGTTTTGATATAACATCCTGTAATACATGCCTCAAAGTACAGGGGCAGATTTTGAAATGACTATAACATCATCTCACCTCACTCACTTGAGGAATGAGAAAACCATCCATATAACAACCAGAGAGGACCACCAAAGAGCTCTGCTGGCAAAGATTTGAACAAAATGGGAATAGTTTTAGGCTCTGTGCAGCAGTGGGAATGTTGTTGCTGCGGTGAGTGGACCGCTCAGTATCTGGTGGGAATGTAAATTAGCAGCAGATGAGTAGCGGATATTGTGTACCCCGCTGCTAGGCAGGGCTAAGTGAAGCTGACTGCAGCAGAGAGGAAAATAACTCCTGCTGTCTGAAGTCACGTCCATCTTGGGCAGGACATCTAACTGCAGAGAACAGAGGATGGATGGTTGAAGCCGAACTGTGCCTCTGCTATGTAGGGTGAAGTCAGGCAACTTTACCCCTCTTAACAATAAGGGAAGATCTACAAATGTGCTGCCTATGTTTTCCTTTTCCCACTCGTACCTATGTCCAACTTAAACCCTAAGGGTAGAGGAAGTTGCTGTCCCTTAAACCGCAACGGGTACTCCCAAATAGAGGAACTGTGGGGCTTGAAACTAAAGGTTTTAAACAACCAACACACCAGGCCCATTGGCTGTAGAAGGGATTAGACCTACAAATTCCCATAAGCACAAATTCCTGCCACCCTTCCCACACAGGGAGGAATCCCCATAAATTTCTGGAAACATTATTGTTATAACAACTCTAGTCAGGTCAGCACAGGTAGAAAAGACCCTGAACCCATGTGTCCCACTCACCTTCCCAAAGGTGTGTCAGGGCTTCAGGATATCGTATCAGCTTCCATGGCAATGTCCTCCTCATACACACAGAATAGAAAGCCATCTTGCCTTATGGTTCCGCACACATGAATAAAGAAACACAATGAACTTAGACATCGAGCAACCTATTGCTCTAATGTGATGCCCTTGTCAGTAGAAATGGATGAGAAGTGTTTGTTGAGCACAGGATCTTCCATTTTATTGAATTTAAACAGCTGTGATGTTTCCTTTTCTACAAGAGTGTCCCTCAGAATGGTAGTACTGCGAGGAGGAAGTGAGAGAAAGTGGTGTGGTGAGAACCTGTCTTCAGCCTGGTCTTGTTCTGTTATTTCAGCACCAAGAGACTGCGGTATTGGGTGAACATGCGCTTTACAAATACATGTTATGTTCTGCATTATGAACGTTCACCTGCACCTTGATGAGAACAACTACCACTGAGATAGAAGGGTAACTGTTGTGCTTAGCCCTCTCTGTAAGGTCAGCCCAAATGTTTTCCTTTCAGCCCTACTGTTTTCTGAACCCGTTGTTGTTGGCTTCTAAGACTCTGTACACTTTACCACTCCTAACCAGTGCTAACGTGCTTGTGCTCTCCCCTCTAAACATGGTAAAGTTGACTTACACCCAATTGGCAAATTTAAGTTACTTGCAAGTCCCTAGTAAAGTGGTACTACATGTATCCAGGGGCATGTAAATTAAAAGCTACTAGTGGGCCTACAGTACTCATTGTGCCACCCAGTGAAGTAGCCATTCTAAACATGCCTCAGACCAGCCATTGCAGCCAGGGTGCCATTTTGACCTAGCAAAATAAACCTTTTGACATGCCGAAACCTTCCTCTTTAATACATATAAGTCTTCCCTAGGGTAGGCCCTAAACAGCCTATAGGGCAGGGTGCATTGTATTTAAACAGTTGTACATGCACTTTTTACATGTCTTGTTAGTGAAAAACTCTTCAATTCGTTTATCACTACTGCAAGGCCTATCTCCCATAGGATACCATTGGGTTACCTTATTACATTTAATAAGCAATAACTTTGGCTTGGGAACATGTAGAAATTATGTCTAAAAGAATTCCTTTGGAAACCACCATAACATACTTATTCAATCACTTCTTCACTCAAACACCTATTCACACAGGTATGTACCAGTAGCCAAAAGTCAAATATATGAATGGTTTATTCATCAAATAAATGCAATAGATAAAAATGATTAAAAAGAGAAAGTTAATAAACTCATAAAGTAAAATGCAATTTCATCAAGAATTATTACAAATGTGCAGCAAAAACATTTATCACACAATGTACAACCACTGGGACCTGTTGGCCATTAGAGACTGGGAGGATCTCTTTTCCCGTTACATAACCGCACGTTGACATTACGATTTTAAAGTGCTGGATCACGTTTTAATATAAAGCCTGAAGAAGGTGGTTTGGACCTGCTGATACCACCGAAACGCGTCGCTTCTTGGTCTTGTTGTATATTAATCAGTGCACACAATTGGAGTTGTTGTAATTTTGAAAACAATCATATATTTTTAATGGATTATTGATACTAGCTTAAAAGTGGTTGTACATTGTGTGATAAATGTTTTTGCTGCACATTTGTAATAATTCTTGATGAAATTGCATTTTACTTTATGAGTTTATTAACTTTCTCTTTGAATCATTTTTATCTATTGCATTTATTTGATGAATAAACCATTCATATATTTGACTTTTGGCTACTGGTACATTCCTGTGTGAATAGGTGTTTGAGTGAAGAAGTGATTGAATAAGTATGTTATGGTGGTTTCCCAAAGGGAATTCTTTTTAGACATAGTGTCATTTGGTGTCCTGTCCCTTTGGTAAGTAGGACCACTCTCTATCTTTTTGGAACATGTAGAAATGCCAAGTTTGGTCTGAAAAGAATTGTAATTTAAAATTCTCTTTAATGGTAAAGTCGTATTTTAAGTCACAATTCTGAAAATACCAATTTTAGAAAGTTGGCATTTTCTTTTCCTAACCATTTAGTGCCTGGAGCCTGTGTCCTAGGTGACAAAAAAATAATGGCCTTTGTGTATTCCTCCCATACAGTGTCATAATGGGGGATTGGTTGTTGGCAGAATGGGCCATCAAGACAGGATGGTGGGGGTAGAGCTGTCGCCTACTACACTTACATTTCAAAGAAGCTGCCTCAGCACACTGACAAAGGACTTCACACTTGCCTTTTGTCACTCCAGACATCCTGGGCACCAGGGCAGGGGCGAAGGAAATTCCAGAACCAGATGTAAGGGGAGATCTTGAAGCTTCTCCTACTTCAAAGCTTGCACCAGGTGTAAATATTTGACCCTCGGACCAACTCTTCAGAACACTCCTGGAGCTGTGGACTCTACAGAAGAAGGACTGCCCAGGTGCTTGAGAACTGCCCTGCTGCTTGAGAACTGCCCTGCTGCTTGAGAACTGCCCTGCTGCTTGAGGACTGCCCTGCTGCTAGGAGGACTGCCCTGCTGTCTGAGGGCTGCCCAGCTCCTGAGTCCTGCCTTGCTGTTTGAACCTAGGACAACTAGAGTGTCTCCAATGGTCATTTTAACTGAGCTACAGGGACACAACAGGTTACCGACCAACAGCTTCATCGGAACCGTGTTGAAACGCACCCTGATGAAAGCCCATGCGTCGCCAGCTTCAGCCTTGTGTGTTCATTAGAACCAATGCAACGTGCTGCACCTCAATGCAAGTCTCTGCAACGCAGCACGAGTGGCTTCATCAACTTGATGCAGTGTGATGCATTTCAGCACCTGCCTCGCAGCTTCTGATTGGTGGCTTCAACAGCACCAACCTAGGGCAATGCATCTCGACAAAGGACCACACATCGCAGCTCAAGTTTGACGGCTCCTCGGCCCAGCCTGGTGCAAACTGATGCAGCCTTCACGTTGACACAAGGTACTGTATCAGTGAACAAAACTTGGTCCTGTATCCAGCCTGCACTCCATTGCGGTCAGCTTGACACTGTGCCTTGGCCCTAGTCACGCTAGACTGGGGCCAAGGCACAGGGTCGAGCAGATTACCGTAACTGGCTGTATTTGCTTCTAGGTGCTTTTACTCCTAAATTTCTGAAATTCAATACCCTCAGTTCTACTGATTGGGTTGCTGTCATTTTAATGTCCAATAATTTATTATAGTTTACTCTTTTTAGGTCGAGCCTAGCGCAGCGCGCATGCGCTGCCCCAGGAGATTACCTTTTGGAATCGGTCTGCACTTTTCGAACACTCGTGCGTGTGGCGGCATCCACCTTGCGGGAGCGAGCAGTGGCGCGCAGGGGCCATCTGTTTCTAATTAGCGTGGCCGCGCCCGTGCTTGTTTCGTTCTGCTCTCTCCTCGCAGCTCGCTCTCCTTCTCCCCTGCTATCTCAGGCTCCCCTGGCACTCTCACTTTAGCATCTCCACCTCCGAAGCCTGCATCTAAAGCAAGCTGCAGCAAGTCTCAGCAATCTGTGTTCAAGCGAAGCGCTGTATTTCTACATAACGCATTGTGTGATCCTAGGCAAACATTTTATATTACAAACCCTCCTTTTACTTCGTTGTCACGTGACAGCACTTCCAATAGGTGAGTTCGCGAGGTGTGCGTTGTACAGACCAATCTGATGTACTAACCTCAAATGCCTCTGCATGTTATAGAACTTTTTTATATGTTATTTTAAAGAACGCTCCGTTGATCTTTCCAAAGTTTGCTGCAAACAATTCTTTGCAGCTTCGCACTCGGTGCAGGGCCTGCCGCCTAGCTGTGTGCGCACTGCTTCTGGGCGCTGCTCCAGGACAGGCCGCTAGTTTACAGAGCTAGCCCCACCCTGCTGCCGAGTCTCCCTGCCCTCTCGGCCCAAGTGCCTAAATATAGCGCCTCGCAAAACGAAGGCATTCCAGGAATGAACAGTAAAACCCACTGGATCCCACCGCCCCTCAGCCCCTCCCCGGGTCTGGTTTCAGGCAGCCGTCTGGAACATGTGCTCTTGCCACCGTGAAAGCGCCCCCTAATTGTCATCTTTTCGGGGATTAGGTCATGTTGCAGTTTCTGTTTTGAGGATTTCAAGGGATGGGGGATGGGTCTGAACATAAAACCAACATGTTAAGGGAAGATGTACTCTCGATGAACCACCCTGGACGGTTTAAGGCCCTCACTAATCACATTAATAATCAGATAGTCGCATAGCGCTTTACCATTCACGCTTCTAAGCACTGTAATTGACGATATTAGTAACCAATCGCATCGCTTTCATCGGCCTCAGACAAATGAAAGGCGGAGTCTCTTCAGGTTCCTCACAGATCTCTGACGCAAGGGCACATCTCGCTGAGCTAGCTGTCCAGCACCCCCCCCCCACCCAGCCCCCCATTCCAAAAGCGGCGAGCAAGCCAATGAGAGTGGTTCTGGCATCCCTGATGATTAAAACAGGGCCCGGCAGACACCGAAAAGGGACACACACGGTAGTGACTGACCGCTTCAATTTCCTGACAGGCACGTCCGCCTCTGCTTTAATAAATATACATTTTCCTTTCGATATGGCCCCAAATTCCTGGACGCCCCACACAACTTCAGCGAACCACAAAACACCATAAAAACGAGCTTTGGAAGAGCCAATAGGCCTGGCTTCCATTTTGAGCCCAGAGTAAAACATTGAAAATGTTGAGAAACTGTAAAAACAAAACAAACGACTATTCTCTGTCTACAGTGCATATGTGAGAATAACGCTTCCAACGGGGTTTATTAAACCTATTACCAAAACGTGCTCCCCTTCAAGCAATACCTTGAGATTAGCAGGAATTCCCTCTGCACCTTTAGTTTGGAGAGGATTTTCAGTAGTAATATGTACTGCACTTGCGCCCTTGTGTTTAGTCTAAAAATATTACCTCATTTATTAAAAACTTTTTCCAAATTTTACTTCCTTCTGGCATGAATCTCGATATTTAACATGATCGTACGTCGAAGTTTAGCAAGGGATTCTCACAACAGTTCGTTTTTATAGACATCCCCCAAATCACAATTCATGAAGACATCACAATAATAATTCACAATATTCAAAACAAGCATTGGCATAGCCAATAGGTCTCGCCTTTGGGACCTTATAAGTGTTTAGCCATGCAACAGTTGATGTTGTTGCACCAAGGATATTTTGCTGCATAACTAAATACTTATAAGGTCCCAAAGGCGAGACCTATTGGCTATGCCAATGCTTGTTTTAAATTGGTGTTAGATTTTTCTTGTGTGGTGTTTTCACTTTATTTCTGTTTGTATGCTGTATAAATACCTTACACGTTGACTCTAAGTTAAGCCTGACTGCTTTTGCGGCGACCTACCAGAGGGTTAAGCACAGGTAATTTTGTGACTTTTTTGGTTCATCCTGACGAGGATTGTGGCTGTTGCTTGAGTAGGGTTTCACCCCCCCCCCCCGAAACATTTAACCCAATTTCTCACAGTAATGCAAACGACCAATGATTATAAAGGCAACTGAAGATATCATAGGGTAGTATTGTCTACATTGACAGCACTGAAAATCTACACACAAATTATCATTAAATGAGGCTGGTTCTTAAGACTGCAAGCACAGACTGTTTTGTTTTAAACGGCTGGCTTACACTCACATCATTTACAACTCCCAAACACAAACTCAAAAATAATTTTTTTTAAATCCCTTTAAGCTCCATTTACCAGTCAATCGAGGCAATTCTGTCACATTCCACGCTTATGCGCATGTGGCATATCCTGAAGATATATTACCCTTCCTGCTTATACAGTCTGATCAGTGTAACAACTGGCACATGGCTATGTTTGTCTTTTACAGTATATGCCTTGCACTTCGTACCTACTGTAAAGTAACGCTGTTACTGTTTAACTGCTAATGCTGAGAAAAGAAAATGGTTAACAGAATGTCAAGAGACTGTTATAAATTCAGCTAAATAACTTAAGAAATCATCAACTGATAATAATAAGACAAAAGTAATAGGTACTTATTGCTAGCTACTTCCATTTGATCGAACTGATTGTTATCAACTTTGAGAACTTTTTGGAGCTGGCTGCGAATTACAAACGCAGTGACTTGAACCACAGAACTCCCATGCATCACAAGATCTGCCATTCAAATAGGAAGAGACCCAGGAAAGACCAGAATACAATATGCGCAAAGAAGTTAGAGATAATATTATAGGCCTCATTACAACATCGGCCGTCAGTCTGCCGGACCGCTGATGCCGCGGTTGCCAGAGCACCACAAAGACTGCGGTGCTCAGACCGCCGTATTCTGAGTGGACCCCTGGGCCAACGGTCTGTAGTCAGCAGTCCCACCACGACGGCATGGCTCGGCCATTGAGAAGACTGCTACAGATGCTGCGGTGTTGCAGCGCCTTCTGCACGTCTGTGCACTGTGTGCTCTACACCATGTCTTGCATGGCACAAAGTGCACGCACGACAGTGCATGCAGAGGGGGGCTCAACATGTGTCCCCATACGCTACCCCCGGGCGAAATCACCCGGGTGCCCTGTTTGGGGCCACTTCCTTCCCTTTCCGCCATGCTTTTCATGGTGGGGTTCCGGCCATGAAAAGGCTGTAGGAAAGGGAATTTGTAATCCTGATGGTGGTGCCTGACTTGGCACCGCCGCCATTCCCAGCCACCTTTGTCTCCACAGAACCGTCAGGATCCAAGATCCTGGCAGTGTTGGCAGTGTAGTAGCGGGCTGGTAGCCGTCCGACCACAAAACTTGTAATCTGGCGGTCAGACCGCTCAGGTTGCGGCGGCCGGAACGCAACCATGGGTATGGCGGTCCTGGGACCGCCATACTCGTAATAAGGCAATATGTGATTAACAGTTTCAAAAGCTAATGAATGACAAAAAAGCACCTGGGTAGAAGACTACTTGTGATGATGAGAGTTGAAAATGTAGTTAGACACAGCAGGTAAGGCAGATTAGAATGTTTTTCCATCCTCTTGTGTGTTCTTGTAGGCCTTTCTGCCACTTGCAGACGTTTCTATGACAATTTTTAATATCCACTAGTAAGGAGTACTTGCCAAGTTCTGATCTGTCTGCGGTGTTGGAGAGCTCTGTGGACATGAATAATGTAATTGCAGAACAGCAGATGCATCATTTGTATGGGAGTTAATATTCTTCTAACAAGGTATAGGTGCAGATTAGTCCCGCGGCTTCACTTCCAAAGGAGAACTTGATAGAGTCTCTTTAGGGGCATATTAGCAAGACCCACGTTAAAATTATCGCCGTTTTAGCGGCAGGAAACTGCCGCTAAAACGGCGATAATGGGCTTGCTAATATGCGTTATGGAATTCCAATAGAAGCCCAGGTTAGATGTCCTGCACATCTAACCTGGGCTTCTATTGGAATTCTATAACGCTTATTAGCAAGCCAATTATCGCCGTTTTAGCGGCAGTTTCCTGCCGCTAAAACGGCAATAATTTTAACGTGGGTCTTGCTAATATGCCCCTTAGGGGCATATTATCAAGAACGGCGTTAAAATTATCGCCGCTTTAGCGGCAGAAAACTGCCGCTAAAGTGGCGATAATGGGCTTGATAAAATGCCCTTGAGAATTCCAATAGTAGCCCATGTTGACACCAGAACATGGGCTTCTATTGGAATTCTCAAGGGCATATTATCAAGCCCATTATCGCCGCTTTAGCGGCAGTTTTCTGCCGCTAAAGCGGCGATAATTTTAACGCCGTTTCTTGATAATATGCCCCTTAGTCTTTTAAATCAGCTCCCTGTGTGGCGTTCCTGTGTATGGTGGTTTTGTAAATCTGCCAGAAGGAGGAGGCGGCTGCTTGAAAGAAGCTGCTTGCACTGCAGCTTGGGCCAACCCAACATTCTCGTGTCACAGCATCTGTGGAAGATGTGCACAGAAGTCTACATCCCAGCTTCTCATGGAAGCTCAATATAGCTGTGTACTGAGCCACAGGAGCTGAGCAGACTTGGGAGAGGTCGGAATCTTCAGATTCACCACCTGCCAGCCACACGTTAGTGTCCAAGCTGATCTCGGGGTTCAGGGTCTGGGTTCAGCCAACCCCGATTGCAGCCTTTGGCCATGTGCAGTGTCAGATGGCCACTGGCGCTGGGCTGCGTGAAGGGTCTTGCCTTTACCAACCCCTGAGGCACACTGCCTTTGGCAGGGAAGCGAAGAATTTCGAAGAATTTGGATGTATTATAACATAAAAAAACAGAAAGTTACTGAAAAAACTATAGTAAAGTGAAGTTATGGCTAGCATTAGCTATAACACCTTAATGTAAGTTTTTAAAAAACTACAAAATTAATTTAGTGAACCACAGTTAAAGTGAAAAAATGGTTAGAAACAAAATCTAAAACCACAGAAATACGCCAGGTATGGTTAGCTCTTTATTAATCCATAACCCGCATAAGAGACGTGCAAAACATAACTCACACATCAAATGCATTGCTTTTCCTCAGAATATTGATTCCAATAAGAAACGAAGAATAAAAGCATAACCTCATTAAACAAGTCATTTTCAAACCAATTCATAACACTACAATCATAGTCTTCCTCTTAATACTGTTGATTTGAATGTAAAACGTGATCTCAGCTATAAGATTATTTATGACGTGCACTTGCGTCTGTCCCACTAATGGTGAGGTCATTAGCATTGCATTTGTGCGAGTTGTGGCAGTCGCCACTGCATAAGTAGGGTTTAGGATAACTTCCAATGAAAAGGCATTTTTTTATTTGCCTGTACCTCTCATTTGCCTGGATGGATCTGCACAAAATGTGGCATTCGGACACCAAGGCAGCTAAAGTCAGCCTATTTTCTTGCAGATCCATGTAAGAGGAAAAACTTTAAGGGGAGGTGGAAAAGGCCAGAAAATATGTGTTTTCCATTCTCCCAAAGGAAATTCTGTTTACTGGTATGTCAAAAACTGTTAAACAGTATTATGACAACGTTGGTAAGATTGTAGAATTCTGCTAAAAAAAGTTGTGCTTCTCATAGTTTCATGTAAACCTTTCCCCTAATTTCTGAGAAATTACAGTTGCAATAATGTTCCAGGTACACCTGAAGGGGGTTAAAACTTTTGTGTATTGTCACTTAATATCTCAAATTCTGCCAATCACATTTATATTTTTCAGGGAACGTGATAAGATGATAAAGGGTTTGAATTATTTTTTTTCTGCCATCATGGATTTAGACAAATTTGACAATTCCACATTGTGGAAAACATTTTCAGAGAGAGAGGAGAAGGGCTGATACCCAGATAGACAAAAACATAGAAGCATGGTAAATGTATATATTTATGTGTATATATAGATACAGTGGTGGTCGCCATTGTGTAGTTATACAAGGTCAGACTTTCCATATGAAAAACGTTGTTGCTTTAGTTAATATTTTGGCCCTGATTGACAAATGTGCACAACACTTTAAAAAAATAAATCATCCACCTCAGCTCTATCCCGGAAAGTTTCGGGTTGATCTGTCAAGCAGGGTCCGAGAAAATGGGGGGTGGGGCAGGTCCCAAAACGTGTTTTGTCCATGCAATTTCCTATAGGATATTTAGACAAAGCTACAACAAAAACGGCTGAACAAAATCACACTAAATTTGGCAGAAAGCTAGACATTTACCAAGAAAGCCCGCTTTTTGTGATTTGGTGTAAATATGTTTAGTAGTTTTTTGAGAAAAGAAGGTTCCCACATTTATAGATATCTACTGCTGAGAGACTCTCGCGGGACTGGAAGATCAAAACATGAGGGGCCTTATTTGCAAGAAAGTACTCAACGCGGCACCGCGAGCCATCTGGCTGCACCCCACTGAGTCACTTTCAAAGCACAGTGATGCATCGTATTTACAATGATATTTACAATGATATGTCGCATCCCTGTGCTTTCCCCTGCACTGGCGTACAATTGGCTGGCACCCTTGCATCATCGTGCAAGGGTGTCTGCATTTCAGGGGCGATTGTTTTTGTGCAGGAAGGGAAACCTTCCTGCACAAAAACAATCACGAGAGGTGATTTCCTCTTTCTATGTGTACTCCAGAATGCAGCACGCGTAGAAAGAGGAAAAAACTAGGAGAAATGAAAACATTTTTCCTCGTTGCGCCTCCCTACGCCTCCCTTAGGGAGGCATAGCATTCTGACGCATTCAGCAGCCGTGGGTGTTGCGTAGGAACACCCACAACAACACCCATGGCACGCCCCTTTCACACAAAGTGCTGCGTGAAAAGGAGCTGTATTTACAAGGACACGAAGAGCCACACAGGGTGGCTTTACTTGTCCTTGTAAATATCGGGCAGCAAAATGCGCCGCCGGTGTGTCAGAAAAAGTGACGCACACGTTGCGCAAGGGGCTTGTAAATATGCCAGAGATCTGATTGGCTACCAACAACATCGACAATGTTGTCTGGCAGCGAGTTTAGGACTCATGTTCTGGCAAAAAAAAATTGACATATAGGGGGGCAGGGTAGGGATATCCTCACCCGTAGGCCTTGTGTGTGGATCCCACAGGGACCCTCCCACAGTGGCCAAAATTAATAAATAATTCTGCTACTGTGGAAAAATACAAAAGGGCGGGACTGCCCTTTTCATTAAAATCTACCCAGGGTGTGCGTAGGGGCCTCTGGGGTGGCATATTCTTGATTATTAAAATATGCGTATGTTGCACGCGCTTACCCCGCTTGCTGAGCCAGTCACTGGCCCCAGAAGCTCTACAAATATTGTGTGGGGCTGCTCGGAGTGCGGCAGCTCCCCAGGAACATATTTTTAAAAGTTTCATTAAGTTTCCTGGATCTTTGAAAACATGACCACCACCAGGAGAACCTTTTATAATTATCAAAACACTCCGGGCTGCAACTTTTTGCTCTTCTGCTGAAATGTGTTGATCCCTTGTGGTTAATTCTATGTCTGCATCATGTGGCATGAGGAATGTTAAAAAAAGACTCAAACATATGTTTATGGTTATTTTGATTAAAAGTGCTTTATTTAACAAAATTAAATGACATTTGCTATTATTGAACATTGCAATGTGTGCATTAATTATGAATGCATTGGATTATGTAAAGGTTTTGTTGGTAAATTTAGACATGTGACTGGCTTATTAACTGATGACCTTTTGACAAAATCAATACGTCTGCTTTATATATGTTGAGTAGTGACCTGCTGACAAAGCCAATAGGCCTTCCTTATATATACTGATGTTCTGAACCTTTCCACAAAAATGACATCTCTTTATATTATGATGGGCAGGCCCTTCATTGATTTTTTGAGTTTAAAATGTGAATTTTTACTGACATTTCATCTAACTATAACGTTGGACTTGGACTTTTTCTGTCAGGTTGATGCAAACGCTGCAATGTACAGTCATGCCTATTAGAAAAAAACAATGCAATGGATCAATGAGGGAAAACAACACATCTGCATTCAGTTATTGGCTTTACCAGTGCTTTCTGTCAAGTGAAAATAAACGAACATGTGAAGATGCATGTCAAGGCAAGATCAACATTAATGCAATGGTGTGGTTACCTTGTGTCATAATGCATGCGCATACCTGCGGAGTGACAAATGGATATGCCTGTGTCCTGATGTATTGGGCCATTTTTAATTTACTGTTCTAATATGGAGGACGGCCTTGTTAGAAGGGTAAATTAAAATGGACAAAAAGTCAGTGGGAAGCGCACGTGAAACACAGAATAAGGATGCCAGTGGCCTGGCAGCACTTTGCAGCTGCTGGGCCCTTGCAATGAAAAAACATAAACGGAGGAGGTGGATTGGGAGTGGGGAAGGAACCGTCTCAAATAGAAGAGAGGACCAAACAAAAAGGGAGTGTGTGGGATGGGAGAAAAAATGGGGAGAGAGAGCAAGAAAAAAAAAAAAACTTTATTGACTTTCTCAGTTAAAAAGAGAAGAAAACGAAAAGTACAGGTCTTTCTAGGGACAAAATATCAGATAGATAAATGCATTATTCTTAGCACTTGCCAAAGCCACGACCCATAATAGTTTGAAGTGGTAGCTGTGGTAGTGAACTTTTTATTCTTGGCTTTTTTTACAACGATGGTCATATGTATTTGTAGCCACAGGAATTATGTGTACTGGGGGACTAAAGATTGCGGTCCAGTTAACTAAATGAAGCAGCATTATGCTGAGTTGTGGCATTGTTATCTCGCTAAATTGACATTTCAACACACATTAATGAGGAAAGAATCAAAGCGGTATGGAAAATGTTTAGGTTTTTAAAGCAATAAAACTACATATTTAGCAGATTTTACTGAAAATGTTAGTTATCAACAAGCAATGCTTTTCTGTTGCTCAGAAGCAAAGAAACACCCTGTTATTGACATTATCCTCTAATTCTTAGATTAAAAGGGTTGACAAAAAGCATACAGTGTTGCATTCAGCACCACACAAACCTGCATGTTCAAACCTCTTGCAATGTGATTTAATTCTGCGCATCGCCAATACGTTTTAGATCTGGTCTTCAGTTACAGTTTTATTCTGTGTCCGCACTATGGGAACTTCTCTTTATCTTAAGAATCAACCGCACATAACAACACTGTATATTACAAATATATAATGCAAGTGTCTCACTATAAGATTCAAGATATCAGAGCAAATGGAAAAAGGAAAATTCTTCGAATTTATTTTAATTCTCTGTGTTTTTTGCAGTAATTACTGTTTTAGGACAGGGTCAGTGTAACATCACGAATCTGCACATACAAATAAATACATTATTTTCACCCTGTGTCAATTACATTTACATATAAAAGTATTTTAAAGGGGCAACATCAAAAACCCTTTTGGAGTCCATGAATTTGTGCTCTATATGACTCAATCTTTGCAACATTTTCACCCCTTCAGTGCCTCTCTAATAGTTGAATACAGCAATGAGAAGTGACCGGTTGACTTTAGCAAAGTGCTTGGCGCCGAGTTCCCCCTCACGAATCATGCTTATTTGCTAAGCTTTGGTCCGGTTGACTAGAAACCTTTTTTTGTTGAAATCTGCGGAGGTGTTGGATTGTGTTCCTACTGCGCCAAATGCAGGATTATGCGGAACAAATTGAGTCTGCAAAATCACAATGCAGTGCCCTGAATATATTTAATTCGATTTAAACAAATACAAGTTTTGTTGATTAACAACTGCTAACTTGTGAAAAAAGTGCTACAAATGGGGCGTATCATACCCCATTCAGGGGGTCAGTGGGCAAACAGGGCTACTGGGCATGATTGTTGTGGTTGGGGTCTTTTGTATCTGGTGTTCTGGGGTCCACTCTGCTAACTTTGATAAGTACACCCCCTCCGCACTTGACACTGAAGGTAACGAGGGTGAATAGTCAAAGGCTTCTCAGGAAGGTAGTGTAAGGAGTTGATGCTCAAAGGTCAAGCAACAGACACAATAAATTACTGTCTAATCCAGTTCCTGTATAGTTAAAAAAGAAGTACTTTAATAACACAGCAAAATCAAATAGCTATGCACAGTAATGGGGTTCAGCTACAAGGTTCCACAATGTACACTATGGGTATCTACAGTTCTCAACTCACACATCTACAACGATCTAGTAGCAATGAACAGATCATACCCGTGAATCAAGCACAGGTGTGAGATCATAATTCAGATAGCTGAGCTGAGAAGAGATACTGCTTGGTAACCTGTAGGGCAGTGTGTTATGTATCTGGAGCAAATCAAATTCATACTGGTAATCGTTATTCTCCCTAATATGTAAGTTTGTCTTTCTGAGTCCAATATACAGTCTCTCTGTCTCTAATTTCAAGTCTTGTGTTATCTGTCTGCTGGGATGCAGCTTGGTGGCGAGATTAGTGGTGTGCACATCACGGTTGCAGTCAGCGCATTAGTCAAAACACATGGGATCCTCGGCAGTCGCTCCACCTCTTGGATCTTTCAGCCGGGAAAATACACCTTTGGCAGTTGCAACCACCAGGTTAGTGGTGGTTATCTACTATAGTGATGTGGTCAGGACTCACTGCATGTCGGAGAAAGCAGAAGAATAGGACCCTCTGGTCATGTTGCAGTGATTCTCGAGACATGCTTGCGCTTTTGGACATTTCTGTCAGAATTTCTCAGTGCCACAAACTGCCATCCTGAGCTGATGTCTGCATTCCAATTAAAAAAATGGTTGAGTGTTTCAATATGATTTGAATCGCTCCTTGCAAATATTTGCATGGAAACACAATTTTATACGCATCTTTCGATGATTACCCCATCAGATTCCTGTCTGTCTCTCCCCACTGTTACCTTTCACCTCCATAATTGTGACCGACTTTTTGTGTATTATATTACACTTAGTAGCTGGTTGATACATATTTGTTTTTTTAAATACATTCTAGTATTGTAGATTATAGATGGATAAAGAGTAACCCATGGCATCCAATTCCGCTCCGCTCGCGGAATTTGCGGAATTTAGGCAATTTTGCGTTCCGCGGAGAACGCGGAATTGCCAACAATTCCGCGATCCGCGGCGTAGCGGAATTATTTTCTTGTCGCGCTTTAAAAATGCGTTCTAGCGTGCGCGATAGCGACTTACCGGGATTCCTGCGTTCGCCGACGGGTTTTCCTATCCGTTCGCGTGCGCCACGAGATTTCGGTAGCCGGCCGCGTTATCCCACGAGAGTTTGCGATCGCGAACACGTCATTCGCCGTGCCATCGGACAACGCGAGAGTGTGCGATCGCGAACACGTCATTCGCCGCGCCATCGTGCACCGCGCGAGAGATTGCGACCGCGAACACGTCATTCGGGCGCGTTATCGGACATCCAGCGATATTTTTGTACAGCTCGCAATCCCGAACACGCAAAATTTTCAATCTGGAGAACAATAACATCGCAAGCAGCATCAAACCTTCTATAAATTGATGATTTGGCTGGAAAAAAAACCTCAGATTGATATTTGGCTGTCCTTTTTGGTCAAATTTTTTGGGGGGAGAGGGAGGAAGTGCCACAGAGTCTCCTACTTCCTGTTCCTGTCCAGCAGGCTCCTCCCAGTGCTTTGTCCAGCTCCTGTTCATTTTTCACTTGGATTTGAGCTGGAAGGATCACTCTTTGTGTCTGCTGCATCATTATCATTGGATTTGAGGATTTTGGAATTTGAGATTTTACAAGTAAGTTGGTGTTGTTTGATTGGGGCATTGCAGTTGCTGCAACTTCATTTTTGGTACTTTTCATCATTTTTTAAAATAAATCGTTGTGGGTAGCCAGTAGGTCCAGAACTAGTCATGGGTCATGGATTGCTGTGTGATGTATTTATTAATTTCAAACATCATTTAGGGGGCATGGAAGGCATTGGATTGAATTGGAAAATGTGTTTTTTTGGGGTGTATTTCAGTTTTTGGGCTGTGTGTTAAATACATGCCTTAGTTGTGTGCGGTGTGCTGCAGGCCTTGTTTAGCCCTGTGTATTTTCGTTTTTGCATTTTATTGCATTACAGGCAAAGCAAAAGCAGGGTGGTTTACCATGCAGCCTTTGCCTGGCTATTATAGGCCTGTTTTCAGTACATTGTTTTCCAGGCCTCCTGCTTGTTGCTTGTGATTTGTGAGTGTCCATGTGGCTGGTAGCCATTTCTGGTGGGAGTTACAAGTGTGCTGCTTTAGCCATATACTAAGGCCTGCATGTGTTTCCCTTTGTGGCCTAGGCTTCTTGTTGTGGGCCTGGCCATGAGGCTGGCGGCCATTTTGAAGCCAGGCAGTGTGCTTTTGCCATGGGCCTGCATTGTCTGTCTTCAGTTTCTTGTTGTTGTGGGCCTGGCCATGAGGCTGGCGGCCATTTTGAAGCCAGGCAGTGTGCTTTTGCCATAGGCCTGCATTGTCTGTCTTCAGTTTCTTGTTGTTGTGGGCCTGGCCATGAGGCTGGCGGCTATTTTGAAGCCAGGCAGTGTGCTTTTGCCATAGGCCTGCATTGTCTGTCTTTAGTTTCTTGTTGTTGTGGGCCTGGCCATGAGGCTGGCGGCCATTTTGAAGCCAGGCAGTGTGCTTTTTGCCATATGCCTGCATTGTCTGTCTTAAGTTTCATGTTGTTGTGGGCCTGCACATGAGGCTGGCGGCCATTTTGAATCCAGGCAGTGTGCTTTTTGTCATAGGCCTGCATTGTCTGTCTTTAGTTTCTTGTTGTTGTGGGCCTGGCCATGAGGCTGGCGGCCATTTTGAAGCCAGGCAGTGTGCTTTTTGCCATAGGCCTGCATTGTCTGTCTTTAGTTTCTTGTTGTTGTGGGCCTGGCCATGAGGCTGGCGGCCATTTTGAAGCCAGGCAGTGTGCTTTTGCCATATGCCTGCATTGTCTGTCTTAAGTTTCATGTTGTTGTGGGCCTGCACATGAGGCTGGCGGCCATTTTGAATCCAGGCAGTGTGCTTTTTGCCATAGGCCTGCATTGTCTGTCTTTAGTTTCTTGTGGTTGTGGGCCTGGCCATGAGGCTGGCGGCCATTTTGAAGCCAGGCAGTGTGCTTTTTGCCATAGGCCTGCATTGTCTGTCTTCAGTTTCTTGTTGTTGTGTGCCTGGCCATGAGGCTGGCGGCCATTTTGAAGCCAGGCAGTGTGCTTTTTGCCATAGGCCTGCATTGTCTGTCTTCAGTTTCTTGTTGTTGTGGGCCTGGCCATGAGGCTGGCAGCCATTTTGAAGCCAGGCAGTGTGCTTTTTGCCATAGGCCTGCATTGTCTGTCTTCAGTTTCTTGTTGTTGTGGGCCTGGCCATGAGGCTGGCGGCCATTTTGAAGCCAGGCAGTGTGCTTTTTGCCATAGGCCTGCATTGTCTGTCTTCAGTTTCTTGTTGTTGTGGGCCTGGCCATGAGGCTGGCGGCCATTTTGAAGGCCGGTAGTGTGCTTTATCCATAGGCCTGCAAGCTTGTAGCCTAGTCTGCCAACAGGCCTTTCATCCAGTGGGCCCAGAGGTAGTCAGGGGTGCATGAAACAACTGTTTCTGTGTGTTCTGTTCAATTTAAACATCATTTAGGGCACATGGATGGCATTGGATTGAATTGCAAAATGTGGATTTTTGGGTGTATTTCAGTTTTTGGGGTGTGTTAAATACATGCCTTAGTTGTGTGTGGTGTGTTGTAGGCCTTGTTTAGCCCTGTGTATTTTTGTTTTTGCATTTTATTGCATTACAGGCAAAGCAGTGTGGTTTACCATGCAGCCTTTGCATGGATATCGTAGGCCTGTTTTCAGTACATTGTTTTCCAGGCCTCATGCTTGTTGCTTGTGATTTGTGAGTGTCCTTGTGGCTGGTGGCCATTTCTGGTGGGAGTTAACTAAGTGTGCTGCTTTTGCCATTTAGGCCTGCATGGTTTTCCTTTTGGCTTACTGCTTGCATCCATCCCCTTTGCCAGCTGCAGCTCCCTGAATGATGTGATGACTGAGCAAATAATTTAATGCCAAACAGGGTCCACTTCTATTACATTTGTATTTTGGTTGTTGTTCCTCTTCTTTCCTATCCTTCCTGACAGTGTACACAGTATACCATGAAAGCCCTTGTTGACAGTCTCACAAATGGCTACACTAATTTATATCTTTTATTTGTTTGTTTGTACTGCTAGTAATTGAACCACAACAACAAATGCAACATTTCACTGATGTTCTTCTCCTGGCTTCTTTGCTTTTAGGTGCACAAAAAGACAGAGGAGGAGGTGTCATCATCACCCGTTGTACTGCCAGGCAGGAGTCCTGCTGCGCGTCACGTCCACGTGTGACCACAGACATCTCGGCAACTTGTGCACCTGCGTCCTGCTGACATCTGAAGAAGATGGCCCCAAAGAAAGGTACCAGGTCCTCCAGTACCAAGAAAGTTGCCAGTGAGAAGAAGGGACAGAAGAAGGAAGTGGCACTTGCCAAGACTGGTGTGCCGGCCGATGTGTTTTTTGGTTAAAAAAAACATACGCCTGCAGCAGCGGTGTCCAGCGGGGACCAAACTGGGAGCAGCACCTCTGCATCAGTGGGCCCACCCCAGCAACCTAGGCCTAAGCCCATGACTGTGGCAGAGGTAGCCAGTCTACTAACGACCAGTGATGTTGAAATGTCATTATCGCAAAGTAGTACCCAATCCACGCACTCGCAGGCGGAAACTCAGCAGATAAGTGGGCAACCCCAGCCGCAACCCCAGCCGCAACCCCAGCCGCAACCCCAGCCGCAGCCAGAGCCGCAGCCGGAACCGCAACCACAGCCGGAACCACAGCCGCAACCACAGCCGCAGCCGGAACCACAGCCGGAACCACAGCCCACAATAGTAGTTGTTCCACCTGAAGTAGGGGCAGTTCAGGAAATCGAGCTTTTGCAGACGAAGAGGAGCAAGCCACTGTTCCAGAAGATCCATTGTCTTCCATACCCCCAGCAAGGAAAAGGAGGGTTAGTCCATCAACTTCTTCTTCAAGCCCCGCTTCTGATGATCTAGATGCCACTTGGAAGCCACCAGCTCAGCCTGAGAGTGATGCACGCCACAAGACAAGGCTAGTGAAAAGGAAGGTTCCAGAAAGCCTTACAGTTATGGAGGTAGGTGTAGACGAGGGGGTTAATGATGATGATGATGATGATGAAGAGCCAGTCATCGCGAACATCACTCCTGGGCCTGCGGAGATGGAGACCAACATTATTAGACTATCCCAAATCGCTGCGAGGGATGTAGCACGGATACCACCAACACAGGTAACGCCAACACGACCTCCAGCTTCCATATTTGCCTTTGCAAAGGTCCGGCAGGGACCTACATCCAGCTCAACCACCACCTCAGTAGGTGGTGGTAATGTAAGTGCACAGAGTCAAATTCCATGCACACCCTCCATTTCATCTGGTATTGAAAGTGGCACCTTCAGCAGCGGCAGAAAGTTCTTCTCCCCAGTTTGGGACTTCTTTTCGGTTAGCAGTAAGGAGGAGAACATTGCTATATGCTCAATTTGTCGGCAGCCTGTTAAGCGGGGTAAGCTTGGTACAAACTATGGTACCGGAGGACAAACAAGTCATCTAAAAAACACCACACTATCAAGTGGGAGGCTCACCTACTTCACTTAGAAAAAAGGAAAACTGGACCCATTGCTGTTGTTGGGGATGAAGAATTAGGGGAAGATATGATCGCGGTGGAAGGTCAACAAGAGGGAGACATTTCTAGCCCTACCCCCAGCAGTGTACTGGTAACGCCCACATCCTCAGCAACATCTGAGTGGCACCGTAGTAAGAGTCAACATGAGACACAAAGGCAACCGGGCACTGCAATGAGCAAAAGTGCAGCGTCGTTGAGCCTAGCTGGGTTCAAGAAGAAAGGTGCACCACAAAGGAAAATATTCCAGCCTACCATTGACAGCATGCTTAGGTCGGAGGGGCAGTACCAACGCAACCACCCAACGGCACGGTTGTACAATGCGAAGCTGGCAAAAATGTTAGCGCTGGACCTTCTCCCTTTTTCATTTGTGGAAGGGGTGGGTTTCCTTGAATTTGTGTCAGCCATCTGCCCTAAATGGAAGGTTCCCAGCCGGTCCTATTTCGCCCGAGTTGCTGTTCCAGCACTACATCACGATGTGCTGGAATTGGTTGGACAAGCTTTGCAGCAGAGTGCTGTTCACAAAATCCACCTGACAACAGACATGTGGACCAGTTGCCAAGCCACTGATTACATGTGCATCACTGCACACTGGGTCTCTTTTGTGGGGGTTAGAGACAAGCTATCTGAAGTAGGTGCTGTTGACACAGCTGCAATTTTTAATGCTTCTCGGAAACATGCAACTGTAGCCATGTTCGCCATGGAGAAATCTCATACTGCTGAAAATATTTTGGAAGAGTTTAACAGCAAGGTCTTTGAATGGCTGCGCCCCAGAGGGCTTCACATTGGTTTTGTTGCCACGGATAATGGCAGTAATATACTTAAGGCCATGACGCTTGGTGAGTATTTCAGGGTCCCGTGTTTGGCGCACTGCATTAACATTATAGTTCAAGACTTTCTGAAAAAAGAACCAATAGTCAGCAACTTACTGACCACCTGCCGCAGAATATGCACGCATTTCAGCCATTCTTTTAAAGCCCGGAAGCAGCTGAGGATCATTCAACGTGACTATAGAATGACAGTCAAAGCACTCATCCAGGAGGTGGCAACACGTTGGAACTCAACGTATTACATGCTTGACCGTCTGTTTGAGCAGTACAGACCAATCAATGAATATGTCATGCGAAGGGCGGATGCTATTGTGAAAGGCATGACCCTTCAGATGGACCAATGGTGCCTAGTTAAATCTCTTACAGAGATGCTTCTTCCTTTCGAGGTCTTCACACGTGAAGTCAGCAAGGAGGACTGTACTATGGGCCAAGCTATCCCATTGTTGCACATGCTAGAGCAACAGCTGATGCGGGTGTGTGAAGGGTACAAAGGTGTGGAGGGAAAAAAAGAAGCATATGAGTTGGTGGAGAGCTTATCATGTCGCTTAAGTGAAAATGCAAGGGTGCAAAATAAGATTGTCACAACAACATTACATTTGTGCCACAATTCTGGATCCACGGTACAAATCGGCACTGCACAGTAAGACATTACTCCCTTTTTCAGAAGTGGATGTTGCCCGGTACAAAACTTGGATAGCTGAGGCAGCCAGTTCATTGGAAAATGAACGGCTGGTAATTAAAGGCCTCAAACCCACGTCAAGTACTGCAGCAGAGCATCCGGCGTCAAGTTCAACTTCAGAGCCTGTGGGCAGTGCATTTGGTTCACAGCTGTCACCAACACTATCGACAACAGCAATAACCGGATCATCAGCCCCAGTACAAACGGCACAGGATTGGTATTTACAGCAAGGACTTGCTAGGTCCAGTGCTGATGCAAAGACAAAAGAGGCCGCACTAAGTTTAGCACCCCTGAACATTGACCGAATGGTCCAGGCCTACCTGGATGACCCAACAGAGGTCTACATTGATCAAAACCCATTGCGATATTGGTATGGCAAAAGGGGCCAATGGCCAGTGCTCAGCAGGCTGGCGATAAACTATCTGGCTTGCCCTGTCGCAAGTGTCTCTTCTGAACGTGTTTTCAGTGCTGCTGGTTCCATTGTAACAGTGAAAAGGACCAGTCTCTCACCCAAAAACGTTGAGAGGTTAACCATGATCAAAATGAATCAGCAATTTATACCACCAAATTACACAATACATGAATCAACGCAGGAAGATGAGGACAGCGGCTCAGGTGACGGAAGTAGCGTGTTGGATGCTGATTACCTACTTCTGGTTGAACCTCCAGAGTTTGAGGACGAGCTATACTTCCCTGACAACTAGGCTTCCACTTCTTACTGTGGTTCTCCCTTATTTACTTCTATTTGTGTGTCTGTCTTTCTGTTTGGAAACTTCAAATCACAACAAATCCATCACCACCGTCTTCGTATTTTATTGCCTTATATGAGTTTCAGCTCTCTGCATTTCAGTCCACTCCTCCGAGTCCTGCTCCTCCTGAATCGACCTAAATCTATTGCCCTCAAGCCAGATGATAATTGGATGTAGCATAATCGAAGAAAAACTAAAATCTTGCCTCGTTGAGTCTCTCCAAAAGAAGTGGAACATGATGATGACTACTATAGCTATCCTCCTTTCCGAGCCGATACAGACTGCCCATTAACTGAAGATGAGAAGGAACAGGTAATGAATGATGACATGCATTGGACACTGACTGAGTGATTTGTGTTGTTATTGTCTGTAGTGCATGAAGGTAATTCATTGTGTACTATTATCTAATCTACACACTAAAAGTAACTCAATGCAATGTTTGTTTCCATTCTTGTTTTTCAATAACTATTTTCTACTTCTACTGCAGGCCGATCCATTGCATTTTGAATATGGAAAGGGGACTCCATCTGTACACTACTGCACACTGAGTTGGACAACACACCATGATGATGACCACAGTGACATTATCTCTTCGCAGTCACTCAGTACGATCAGAGATGATTGATGGAATAACTCAGTGCTTTTCATGAGTGCATTAAAAGGTAACCAAGTCAACAACAACCACTGCAGACCTACATGTCTGTGTAGTGGTGGAGTCTAGTGTGGTGGTATGACTGACAGCGGGGCATTGATTTAGTCACTTAATTTGTAAAATGCTATGTTGCTGTATATCTGCTTTGTCTGCCTCTGTCAAAAAATGTACGCCAAATGGAGGATGTGTCACGGGTGCCGTGGGCCTGCTCTGTCCTGTTGTTGTTGGAGGTTAATGCTGGAAACAGACTAGAGTAGACATGATGTATCCAAATCCATGCCGCCTCTGAAAGTGTTCTTGTTGCACTCCACCGTAATTTAGGCATTTTTTTCTACTTGATTTTTCAATATCCCTTTTGTTTTCCCATCTGCAATTACAGGCCGGCCCTTACCCTGTGCTACACTGGGAAAAACTACTCTCACTTACCTTACCAATGAATCTACATCTGCCAGGCAGGCAGTGGCGTCACCCAAGATTGATGGCCGGAGCGTCCATGGAAGGGAGGACCAAGACGAATGCCGAGATGCAACTCCACATTTTAACCAGGATAACATACAGTAACAGTATCAACTTTCATCATCTTTTAAATTTGATTCATTTTTTGTCTTCAATCATTACTACTGTGTGTTGTTGTTGTTATGTTTGCTCTCTGCTTATAATTCAATTCATCCCTACAGCAATTTTTGGCTTTTCTTTGCTATCTTTAAGCCCGGGCCGGTACAACACAACAGAAACTGAATGTAATTCGGGTCTCTCTGAGGGCAGACAGGCAAGGCAAATTGCATAATATACTGCTGCCCGGTACTGTCTAATTGTCTAGTAGTAGTAGTTAGTAAGTACTATCATTAACCATCAAGTTATCATCATCATGCATGCATTTCCTTTTTTTCCCTTAACTGATTTATGGATATGGTTGTCTGCCAAGATTGTGTTTTGTTGTTGTCCATGCGTACTGTTTTTCTTTGTCAAACCTTTCCCAAAACCCCCTTCCCAACCATTCATCAAACCCTAACCCTCTTCCCCCGGGCTGTGTGACTTATTGAGGTGTGACTAAATTAAATGTACACCAATAATTTATCACACGCTTGCTGGGGCAGATGTGGCTAAAGCAACATAAATGCATTTTCAAGGCAGGGCGCGGATCTTCTGCTTGCCCACTCTCCTATGAGCAGTATATTTGCGATTTTTTTTTTTTTTTTTTTTTTAACCAAAGGAACCTAATCCATCAACATTAATTGCCGGCATAGATTGGATTTGTTGTCATCCTCCGAAACAGCACTAACGGTTACGCTTGTGTCGAGTCACGGTGTACTGTAGGCCTAGTCGAGTGACTCGACACAGCTATAGTTTGTAACTCTATGTACTAGGCTATCCCCGCAACCATTATGTTTCCTTGTATTTTGGCATATTATTGTTTGGCAGTAAGTTCCGTACTGTACTTCGTTCTACTACTCCTCCCACAGTCTCTCTCAGGCGACTGACTGTCTCATTTTCTTTTATTTGCAAGTGAAACTGCCAGGGTCTACTACTACTACCACCACAACCATGGCATGTTGGGAAAGAAAACCATCATCACCATGCAGCCATCGCCGTTCCCAAGTTAAACATCAAGCACAGGTAAGAGAAGAAGTTTGGGGGAGGCATAATTAATAACAGAATTTTTTTCACTAATTCTATTTCACACACCCCTTTGAGTCCAGTTGCAGAATGCATAGATTAGGAGGAGAGACTGACAGTACTAGTAGGACAAGTCCCTCAGTGAGGGGTACCGCATCTGTCTGTTTGTGTCTTAGTAACTCAGCCAATTATTTAAATCAAACACTGGCTGTGGCACTGCACCAGCAAGGAAACCGTGTGACGTAAAACAGTAACCCCACCCACAAAACATTAACCACATCGTATAAAGTCTAAATATGTAATTTAATACCCTAACAAAAATAAACTATGTAAAAAAATCCCACGACACCTGACCCACCCCTCTCCCTAACCCCAACCAATGTTCATGTCCCAGAACGAAAAAGTCCAACAAATGTCCAAAAGTCCAAAACCCAACGCCCGATTCCCACCCACCAAAAGAAGCTATAAAAAAGGGGCAATAAATAAACGGGGTCTCAGCGGGCTCGCCTTTCCAGGACACGGATGCGCTCCTCTAGGCGGGCCACGCGGTGCTTCAGCGCGCGGCAGTTGCATCCACAGGGGGGGGGCAGCAGTGCTTCTTGCTGTGTGGCGGCGGGCGGCGGACAGGTGGTGGCGCCGTAACACTTTAGGGGGGTGTCTGGGGCCCGGGGCATTGGAGGAGGCTGCAGCTGCTGCCGCCGCCTCCTCCTCCTCCAGAAGAACCAGCCGCTGGTATTCGGCATGTATGGCCTCCAGCTTCCGGCGCCGGGCCTTGGCTGCCAACTCCTTCCTGTCGACTTTACCTTTGGAAGGAGTCGCACTCGCTATATCAAGAAGAAAAAACAAGACTATTGTAAAATATACTCTTAGCAAAGCAGTCAGACAAATTCATTCTACACATAGTGGCACAGTAGCACTAGCAAGCACAGTACGTAACATTTGTGGTATGTATCTATCCTCCCACTACCTCGGCCTCGAACATTTGTGGTAGTTTCAGGCATTCCACCACCCATGCATCTGATTCATATCACACACCTATGCATGCATCCCATGTATCCTTCTCTGCCAGTCATAAATATAAAATCTCGCCCGTCCTTCCTCCTTCCACCCTTCTTTCCCTTTTCGTTCAACCCATCCATCAAGGTCATCTGATCAGACTTTGTCTTCTCCATAAAAATTTCACAGCTGGGTTGAAGTCCAATAGAAGAGGCCATTGGTTACTCTCAGTACACTCCCGTCGCTAATGCTATTGCTAATGCTAAGTAAAGGGTGTCTTCTTCAACCGTTCACAACAACTTCTTACTTAAGTCTCAACAGTACAGTACACATTACACCCTTGCAGCGAGTGTAATGTCAATAAGTAAGGATTAGGAATATAACTTACCACCGCCCGCCACTGCTGCTGGCTCACCCCCTGCAGCTCCTCCAACTGCTGCATCGCCTGCACCCTCAGCGGCCGCATCACCTTCGCCGCTGGCCCCGGTACTGGTGGTCGGTAGTACGCCTAGAAAAAACATTACACATTTTTCAGATGCCATATACACCTCCCCCTATTTTTGACTAGCAAGAATGAAAAAAAGTTAATACATACATAATACATATACAACATACATCACTAGTATAAATCAGGTAGTAGAGTAGACACTGGTAGTGTTATATGGTCCCTAGGGTCATTCTAGTCTTTGCTAAGTTACCCCGAGCCATGCAACCATTTTAGCTCTGTCTTTTATTTTTGCGCAAGTTACCTCGCAGCTTGTTGTGAAAGACGCCTTTGAGCCCACATGAGCTCATACTGCTACTGTCTGAGCGCTGCGTACAAGGTCGAAAAACAACCGACTTTGTTATGGAGTTCTGGTGTTAGTCCATATTGCTTATCCATAAAAAACTGCACTTTTTGGCACGACTGAGAAATGCTTGCACTATACTAACGCGCACCATTTTTCTCATTACAGACGGAGGATTCCCTTATACGAAGAACCAGAGCTTTGCAGACCTTATGATGTAACCAGTACTAGGTTCTTCTAAGGTGAGGGCTCCCAGAATTCTCACATCTCCATTTATAATTTTATATAAACTAGATTCCTACCAAGGGGAGGGTGGTTCTTCCACCAATGTTCAGTTATCATGATCTCGCCTTTTGGCTTCTATGGACTTGTAGTTGTAAGTAACTTGTAAGTCTAACTAAGTGTAACAATGTTTATTGTTTTAATCTTATGCATTTTGCTGTTGCTGCTGCATTATACAACGTACAGAGCTTGTCAGTTGGAAATAAAAATAAACCTTTTGAACTTACATAGACTCAGTGGTATTTGGTGTGGACTTACACGAGAGAGTGAGCAAAAGGGTGTGCATTGCTTCCGCGACAGAGGTTAGGAGTGTTATGTTGTCTGGGTTGTCTACTCATTGGGTATTTTGGGGGGGCGTTTCGGAGTAATGAGACACTATAACTAGTTGGTCAGGGGATTGTGGTGGCTTCTGATTGAGGTGTGAGGAAGGTCCAACCTCCCATCACCAACGTCCTATTTTCTTGTGCAAAGTTCTGTATGTGCAGAATCCCTACAACAGTAGTAGTATGTCCTATCCTATCTAAAATTCTAAAATGTGGTTGGGCATTTTCTTGGTGGGAATTGTCGAAAAGCATCAAGAATAAGAAGACTAGAAGTAGTAGAAAAGGGCAACCCAAAGGACTGGACTCAATGGCTATAGCTATTGATGAATATGAGTTTTATTTAAAATATTTTAAATAAAGAGTGGGCAACTGGGCAAGCTTAGCTACAGACAGACTAATAGTAGTAGTACAGAGAGTCATAGCAGACGCAGTTAGAGGCAGGGATAACAAGAATTTAGAAACAGATAGTATAGAGCAAAGAAGATTTTGTCAAAATTCGAATTAGGAGGATACCTAAATAATAGTTCGGAAAAAATAAGGTGCAGGAAAAGTTTGGGAAATCTAATTAATAATATTAACCACTGGAGGACTTACTGGGGCCAGCAGCAGAGCCCTCGATAGAGGAGCGGTCCTGTCCCTGGGAGGCATCTTGTTGATCTTCGTGGCCCACCGCCTGCGACCCCGTCTTCTTGCCCCTGGGTGCTGCTGATCATGTAAGATTTCATAAAGAAAGAGACAAAAATTAAAGTTTGGTGTGAAATAAATAAAATATTTTAAAATACGCACCAAAAACTTTTTTGGTAACAACAATTGCAATAAAATTGACCTATCTGATCGACTGGTAGTATTACGAGATTCACGGACCGTCTAGCAAGCCTAACTACCACCTGACCTAGCCCACCTATTCCAAACTAGACGGGCCAATTGTTCAGTAAGTCTGCATTTCCACTTATTTTAGTCCTCAAAAATGCATAGATGGAGGACACATGCATACATTTTTGCATATACCAAATTGTTGGCTGGTTGCTGCTGATGTTCTGCTAGTGATGATATAAGCCTATTAACACTCAGAAAACAAACTACAAAAGGTTCTGCGAAGGACTGGGGTAAGCAGCACTCAGCAGCACGTGACATGACAGAGGATGCGTCACGCACACCACTTACAAATTACCAACTAATAAGTAACTAAACCTATCAATCCACCACTATCCCTTCTTAGTGGCAGGAGGACAAAGGAAGGACTACTCTCTCTAGCATTACATCACTTAAGTTCTCTAAATTAAACTCTTACATAATCATCAGGCCAAGCGAGCGCAAAGTTGCAAACAAGTAAGATTAGTAGCGCCGAGCGCCTGTGTCATAACAATCACAGATTTGTAAACGTAATTTACCTGCAATGTAAGCAGCAGCATTCTTGCTGGTCGGAAAAAAAAATATATTCGCAATATATAACACAGAGCAGAACACAAAGTAGTAATATTAAATAGCTACTCACCAAGCCCCGGGACCTCCACTCCTAGCAGGTCCAGCAGGTCCTGCTCCCGGTCCAGAATATCGGACCACCGGTGCGTCAGCTGATTATTGGTGCGCCGGACACCAGAGCAGCGAAACACTGCCCGACGCACCTTGCCCCACCGCTGCCGACGCACCCGGAGCCCGTACCCGGACCCAGGCCTGCCGCCTGCTGCCAGGGTTAAGGGGAGGTGGCGCTGAACAAAAAAAACCAGAGCGGCCACCTCCGACTCATTAAATAAGGCCCGTGCCTGCACCCTCTTTGGCGCCGCCTTCCGCAAGGAAGGCGGTCGCGGCTCTGGCTCCGACTTCGAGCCCTGTGGCTGTGGCCCTTTGCCATGGTTCTGGGTAGGCGGGGGACGGAAAAGAAAAGGTAGGAATTACAAAAAAGTAAGTAAAAGAAATGAAAAAGCAGGTAATAGAAAAAGTGTGAAAAAGTAGTTAAAAACACACAAAAAGTAGAAAAAAACTCAAAATATAGAATCAGGAAAATAGAGAGATAGATAATAAATAAAAAAGACCCAAAAAAAGTTTACAGAAACAAAGGATTGAAAAGATAGAGGGAGGATTGAAAAGCAGGCCCAGAACCATAGCAATAGACTGAAAAACAAGATGGCCGCGCCCATTGCGACCGCATGGGCAAGTTCGCGTGATATTTCCCCCCCAAGCACGCAAAAAGCGTCGCGAACACGTAATGCGCGTTCCCGAACAGGAAACCCTTATCGCGAATGGGCGGGAGCATGCAATACGCGACCCGGAACTGGAAATAAGCATCGCGAGCGGGCGGGAGCATGCAATACGCGACCCGGAACAGGAAATACCATCGCGAGCGGGCGGGACAAGTGAAAACAAGATGGCCGCGCCCGTTAGCGACCGCATGGGCAAGTTAGCGATATATTTCCCCGTGAGCACGCAAAAACACATCGCGAACGGACGGGACCAGCAATTCCGCGATTTCGCGGAATCTCCGCGCGCTCGCGGAAATTTTTAGCAATTTCGTGGAGATTTGCGTAACGCGACTACGCAAATTCCGCCCACCCTTAATAAAGAGTTAAGTTCACAGAACAGGGAGGTGGAAGGGTTGGTGAGGAATCTGCAGTTAGATAGAGTATCCACCAGAAAGATTGCTTCCAAAGGTAAATTGTTCTTATGTTTGAGATCTCTAACCTCACCTTATGAATAGATACCATAGCTGGGGAGAGGATGTGGCCTAACGGCTAGGGCGGTCGACCTCAAATCTGGGAACCGACGCTCAACATCCTGTGATTCTGAGCAAATCACGTAAGCTCCCCGTGCCTAGCAAAAATGAATGTGTCCTTGTGAAACGCAACTGGTGCTCATGTAAAGCGCTGTGATACCTGATACCTTCAGGGTCAAGTTCGCGCTATATAAAACTCTGGGGGAAAAAAAAAAAGCAGTGCCTCCCAAGGTGGTAGGTGTGTGAACTGGCTCAGACCAAAAAGTCCTAAAGAACCGAGCAGGCAAAATGCCAACCCGATGGATATCACTGTCTGGGCAGTAGTGCATTGTGGGTTCATTGTCAAAATATCACGATAAAATAAAGTAGTTGACAAAAATATCTTATCAAAAATATTGTTTACCGTGATAATGTGCTCCTATACTTATAACAGTAAGTACAAAAATATCAGAAAAAGTTTCATTGACACAAATATTGTCTAAAAAGTCAAAAATATTGAATTTAAATATAGAGTTTAATATAATATTTATTACTATATATATATATATATCCAACCAAATATTTCGCGAACGCTCTGCCACAATCGGCGGCGGGCTCTGGCGAGGTAGCGAACCTCCACACAACTTCTCTTTTTCCAAAACGTTGTATTTTAGAAAATACCGAGCCCAACTCCATATGCGTGAAAACAGTATATGTTTTATTCAAAGGCAAACACGCCCGACGCGTTTCGGAACAGCCGTTCCTTTCTCACGGGTCCATGAGAAAGGAACGGCTGTTCAGCTGGATTCACGGATCCACTGTGAATCCTGCCGAAATTGTTTAAAAAAACGCTTTTTTTGGCCCTAGCGGTCCCGCAGGCCTAGGGGGGCAGGGTGTTTCTACCCTGACCCCTTTTCTTGTTTTTCATTGTTTTTACCTTTTTTCTTGTGGCTCGGTTCAACCGAGTCACAAGATGGCTGCCAACACTTCCTGGTTTGAAGTGTTGGCAGCCAATCAGATTGCAGGCTTGAGATCGGGAGGATTCACGGATCCTCCGCGTCCCCAATTGTATATCTGAGAAATGTTTACATTTCTCAGGAACTACTGAACGGATTTACACCATTTAACAAAAAGAGTGGTTTCTGAACCAAGAGCTACCTTTTGCCAAATTTGGTGTAATTCCGTTCAACAGTTCAGGCTGTAGCAGTGTCTAAAGTTTCCTATGGAAATTAACATGGAGAAAATGCGTTTTGGGACCCTCCCTTTTCTCGCCCCGCTTGAGGAATCACCCCAAAATATTCAACACAGAAGCTGAAGTGAGTGGTCCATTAGTTTTGAAACTTTCGCGAAGATTCGTCAAACGGCGCCAAAGAAATTGGCAAAAGAAAAAACGCTTTTTGAATAGAGACGAAGTCCTAACTATAACTACCTACTGGCGACCGCCAGTAGGTAATATATATATATATATATTACCTACTGACGGTCGCCAGTAGGTAGTTATAGTTAGGACCTAGTTTCCATAGGAAAAGCGTTTTTTGTTTTCCCAATAACTTTGGCGTCGTTTGACGAATCTTCGCGAAATTTTCAAACCTAGTGGGGCGCTCCGGTCAGCACCTGTCTTGAAAGTTTTGGGGTGATTCGTCAAGCGGGGGCCGAGAAAAAAGGGGGTCCCAAAACGCGTTTTCCCCATGTTATTTTCTATAGGAAACTTTAGACAAAGCTACAGCCCGAACTGCTGAACGGAATTACACCAAATTTGGCAAAAAGGTAGGTCTTGGTTCAGAAAGATCCCTTTTTGTTAAATGGTGTGAATCCGTTCAGTAGTTCCTGAGAAATTAGAAAAAGAAAAGGTTTCGATATCTATGGCCGCGGTGGATTCGCGAACCCTCCCGAGCACGAGCTTCACTCTGATTGGCTGCCAACACTCCAAACCAGGAAGTGTTGGCAGCCATCTTGTGACTCGGTAGAACCGAGTCACAAGAAAACAGTAAAAAAAGGTTAAAAAACAAGAAAAGGGGGCAGGGTAGAAACACCCTGATCCCCTAGGCCTGCTCAGGGGGTCCCACAAGGACCCCCAGGGCCAAAAAAAGCATTTTTTTAAAAATAATTTTGTGCTGGGGACCTGGGGACCGCCACCTCCCCGGGGCTTTTTTAATTGTATGCAGGGGACATGCGCCCCCCCGCAGCCCCAGGGACCGCCACCTCCCCGGGGCTCTGTTTGAAAAAAAAAAAAAAAGAAGTGCGGGGGGGGGGGGGGGGGGGGGCAAGAGCCCCTCCACACGCCCTGGGGACCACCACCTCCCCGGGGCTTTCTAAATGAAGGGAGGGGGGCCGCGCGGCCCCCCTCCAGGAGCCCTCGATGGCCCTGGGGACCGCCACCCCCAGGGCGGGCTCCTGCAGTGTCCCGGGGTGCCCAGCCCCGGGATACTGCTGTTTGCTATGGCAGGGCGAGAGCCGTGCGGCTCCCGCCCTGTCATAGCAAACACTGGTTTTTATTTTGGAAGCGAGAGCAGGTTTCCTGCTCTCGCTTCCAAAATCCAAAGCAGATTGCTTTTCCTCAAGGGGAGTTGCATGTCAGCAGCTCCCCTTGTGGAAAAGCAATGCCGACTCCCGCAGGAGGCGGGGAGCCGGCGGGACCGTGGGGGCATTGGGGGTCCCCAACGGAGTGGCCAGGCCCCGGGGGATGGGGTCCCCGGGGCTAGAAGTGGCCCGGAAGGGGGGCCATGCGGCCCCCCTCCCCCCAAAAATAAATAAATAAATAAAAAAAGGAAAGGCCGGCCCCGGGGGATGGGGTCCCCGGTGCCATAAATGGCCTGAGGAGGGGGGCCACGCGGGCCCCCCTCCAAATATTTTTAAAAAAATTTAAATACTGGCCATTCCCTGGGGGATGGGGTCCCCGGGGCCGAAAATGGCCTCGGGAGGGGTGCCATGCGGCCCCCTTCCCGTATTTTAAAAAAAATTAAACAAAATAGGGTCCCCAGGGCCCAAAATTAAAAAAAATGGGGTCCTCAGGGCCCCACAAATAGGAAAAGGGGGGCCACACAGCCCCCCTTCTAAAAAATAAAATAAAAAAATTAAAAAACGGAATCGCGCCGGAGGCCCCGCGCCCTCAGTGCATCACTCTGCAAACGCGCCCCATGGCGTGTTGTAAGTTGGGGAATTAATTCACCTTGAATACTGGGGGTCCCTGGGTGCCAACTGGAGGTACCTGGTGGGCTAGTTGGACCCCACGGACCCTCAGGATTCAAGGGGACTTAATCCCCCAACTTAAAACGCGCCACAGGGCGCGTTTGCACAGTGGTGAAGGGAGGGAGCGGGGCCTGATGTGACATGTGTGCAAACACGTCCTTTGGCATGTTTTAAGTTGGGGGATTAAGTCCCCTTAAATCCTGAGGGTCCCTGGGGGCCAACTAGCCCACCAGGTACCTCCAGTAAGCGCCACAGAGTTGTGTTGCAGGGATAGTTGGCCCCCAAGGTTGATGTTGGGGGCTAACTACTCCTCCTGTTACCTCCAGTAAATCCCACACAGTGGGATTGCTAAGAGGTGTTTCGGAGGCCACGCTCACCTTTCTCCAATACTCTGGAAATGCGACGGGTATGTTATAGTTAGAAATTAGCATTTAAAAAACCATTGAAATTCACTGAAAAAACCACAGGTTTCAGGCACGTTATAGTTAGAAATTAGCATTTAAAAAACCATTGAAATTCACTGAAAAAACCACAGGTTTCAGGCACGTTATAGTTAGAAATTAGCATTAAAAAAACCTTAGAAATTCACTGAAAAAACCATAGGTTTCAGGGACGTTATAGTTAGTTGGACATTTCTGTCGTACAAAACCATAGAAATTCCCCCGTTATAGTTAGTTCAGCTAACTATAACTCGCGCACCCGCAATGCACTGCTGATGACGTCACATATTACATCATTCATGACATGGTCAGTGACATCACTGATGACATCACTGATGACATCTCAGATGACATCACTGATGACATCATCCACGTGAAAATCCGATGCACCTCCTCACACTCTAATATAACCTTTGATACACCCACTGTAAAATACAGACTACCATTTTCGAAACCATCGACACACCAATACCAGTTACTACATACGCACTCACTGATTCCTAGGTCTACACACACATCCACTCATTCACCCATACAATCACTCATACATGCAGTCACTCATCAATACAACACTATCATAAGCACTCATACACCTATACAGACACTCACACACCACCACTCATCCAGAGTTACTCACACACCTAGTCAGTCATGCAAAGAATCAATCACACTTCCATTTACTGACCTATACAATTATACACACATCACATCACTTATTCAAACAGAAACAAACGCATACTTACTCTCTTATTCAATCACTGATACAAGTACACACTCATCCATACAGCCACTCTCACAATCACTGACTCTCACGTATAGTCATTTATATACTTCAACTCTCACATACACTGCCTTTTACATATGTAGTTACTTGGACATGTACCATTGAGACATCCATTCACTCACCAACACACCCATACACACACTCACCCACCCATACATCTGTTTCCACACGCACTTTTGAACCCATACACACAGTGAATCAACCACTCAAACATCTATGCACAGAGTCACACACCTCCCACCCACACACACACTCAGGCACCCATACAAATACTCAGGCAACCAATCGATAACCCATATAGACACTCATGTAGCTACTGACCAACCCATGCAGCAGCTTATACAAAAACAGACAGACTGATACAGACATTCACACAGTTTAGTCACTAACCCATGCATTCAGTAAGACACGTTTAATCACTCACTTAAACAGTCAGTCACGCACCTACTAAATCCTCCGTCCAGACACTTATACACCCACTCATTCTTCAATACACCTTGGCCTATATGTAATACATATTTAAACTTTAAAGAAAGACACAGTCACTGGATGATGTCATCAGTGATGTAATCAGTGATGTCATTTGAGATGTCATCAGTGATGTCATCAGTGATGTCACTGACCATGTCATGAATGATGTAATATGTGACGTAAGTGCATTGCGGGTGCGCGAGTTATAGTTAGCTGAACTAACTATAACGGGGGAATTTCTATGGTTTTGTACGAGAGAAATGTCCAACTAACTATAACGTCCCTGAAACCTATGTTTTTTTCAGTGAATATATATATATATATATATATATGTGTGTGTGTGTGTATATATATATATATATAAATAATATATATAGTGTAAAATAATTAATAAAAATATTTATTTTACATAATATTATTTTTATATTTTTAAATTTATGACTATGAAAATATATATATTTATAGTGTATCATAATCAATTACAATATTTATTTTATATTATTTTTGTAATAATTTAAATGCATTAATATGAAAACATATATACATATATACACTCACATACATACACACACGTGAATAGCGATGCATTCAAATTAAAATAAAATTAATATTATGCAAACTAAATATGTATATATACAAAATACAACCATATAAAATGAGACATATAAGCAATTGAATAGGAAAAAAATATTAATTAATGTAGACCATAAATAAAAAACTAAAAAATCCCAAATCCCAAAAACAGATTTACTATAAATATAATGAACATTACATTAAAAAAAATACAAATAATATTTAAAAAATAATAATAATTAATGCTATAAAATATATTTAACCAATATTAGAAAAATTATTGGAGTCTAAGGATATTAAATAGACCATTTACACTCTAGTTTATGCAACAGTAGGGAAAGTGTTTGACTTTGGTGGGGTTACATTTAATATTCCTACTCCAGTCACTGCGATAATAAGGAAAGTGCTGGACTTCGGAGGAGTTAGATTTACTATTCCTACTCCAGTCAGTGCAACATTACAGAAAGCGCTGGACTTCGGAGGCGTTACATTTACTATTCCAACTCTGAATGAGCCTGTGATGCATCCGTGCTTTTGTTGGAGAAGCTCCAAGGTGGAAACATGGGTTAGATGAAAGTCAGGGAAGCAGCAGTCACTTCTGGAAGATGTTGTCCCTCCCTGGTTGTCTGGCACACTTTGTGGCTCCAACCACACACAGAACCCCAGCTGCTAAAAATGTGGGGGAGAATGACTATAGCAAGGCTCCACCTTCAAATACAATCTTGTCAGGCCCACTGTTGTGTGCTGTTTGGCTCTGTTTCTAGCTGGAGACAGGGCTTGGAGAATAAGTTTGAGCAGCAGAGTCACAGCAGGGAATTGTTGTCCCTGCTCAATAATCTTCCATAACAGAAAGAAATGTGATGTCTCCTAAAAAGTAGCCTATCAAGAATCTTAGAGTTGAACAGTAGCTGAATGACAGGTTCGTAGTTAACTTAAGAGGAATGGTTGGGCATTGCTTTTTCATAGTAGGTATAGGGCCACTAACGACTTGAAGAAATGAGGGTACATGCCTGAGGACAATTTTGTGTGCAATGTCTTGGCCCTCAATGGTTTGATCTCATCTCAAAACTTTTCAAACTTATGGTTAAATTTGTTGGCCAAAAATGCTTCATTTATGCCATCTAATTGTCTAGTTTTATGCATTTTGAATGAAACAAAGGCCCAGGACAGTTGCTTTACTAAGGTTTTGGACGAATACCTATTACCTCTGGCTGGTCCATAGAAGGGACAAGTCCAGACATTCCAGCATATCTTTAATATCATCATACCATGGGAGTTTGCATACACCAGGAATAGCCAATATTTGATGCAAAGCTTGTCTAAAAGTGCTTACTGCAGGATTGCTCTGTAAATGAATCCAATAGAGGATTGGCCTTAACTTGGAAAATTTGGTTTGAGATAATGGAGGGTGCACCAAGAAGGAAGTCACACTCTGTTAGGTAAGTCCTTATAGATTTCTTTTATTCTTCTTAGTAACACAAACGATAGGACATCAGCCAACGCGTTTCGTTCCTATCAAAAGCTTTTTTTTTACACCATCGCCGGGCGTACCTGCCGTTTTGAAGAAGGAGAGTTTCCAGATTATCGTGGCTGGAGTTTACTGCTTCATAACCCCTATTGTGGGGCTTCTTCTTTTGTATAAATTTGGATTCTAACAATTGATGCTTCGGAGTATGTCACCTTAAATATTTAGCCCTGATGAAGTTCCTTTGATAGGAACGAAACGCGTTGGCTGATGTCCTATTGTTTGTGTTACTAAGAAGAATAAAAGAAATCTATAAGGACTTACCTAACAGAGTGTGACTTCCTTCTTGGTGCACCCTCCATTATCTCAAACCAATTTGTCTGGACTTCAGTGAGGCCCAACTGTGGCGGGTCTCGGAGGTGGATTGCACAGGACTTTTACAAATTGCATTACTGGGATAGAAGTGCTGAACCTGTGGTCAGCCGTAGTTTGGAGTTTTTTTGTGTTAACTTGGAAACATGTTCAATAGCCCCTGAGTCGTAGGTCCAGTAATAGAGTATGATAAAGTGAAGTATTGGTTGGGAGACCTTACCAAGTAATAAGGTCACTATTCTGTATCCGGACTAGTTAGGTTACCTTGATTTAAACCTTAGCCCAGTCTTAGGTAGTTGTGGCACAAGGCAGTCATGCTTAACTCAAAGGAAAACACGTGTAGAACATTTAACAGTACCAAAACAGTTAATAAGTTAGAAACAGGACACAGTAAAAATCCCACTCCAATTTATAAAAATAGTTTATATTTTTATCTTTGAATAGACACCAAATGACAAACATCTGATGAAGGAAACCAGAGTTTTGCTTTTTGGATGGTTTTTATAAGTCACTGTAATTCAATCAAAATGTTTTATAAATCACTGCCTTTCACTTGTAGCAGTGGTCTATGAGCCAAAGTCAATGTTTCAGACTGACCTTGATGGAGCGCTGATGGGATGCAGGAGCCCGGATTATTCAGGTCAAACATTTACCTTTGCACTTAGAAATGTTTCTGGTTCTTTTTCTCATCAGCTGGCTCGTCGGCAGGGTCCTCTGCAGCTTGGATCCAGCAATGAGCTCTATGCTAGTGGGCAGGCGAAGTTCATATGTCCAGTATGAGCCTTGGTTCTCGACAGGAGTTTGAGGATATCCACTAACTGGCAAAACTTTTCAGCGGGTACAGTCTGAAGTCAGTGGCCCAGGGAGGCTTTGATGAAGACGGGGTGCTGAATAATGGTAGTGTATGAGCTTCTGGTTCTTTGTCAAAAACGGTTATTTTTTAGCTCTAGGCTCACAAGTTGCAGTTCTTTCTAGGAGAAAACGTAACCTCTAGCACCAGCCAAGGGGTTCAGGACTTGGAGGGCACGTATTGGGTGCTAGGTCTCGAGCTCCCATGCTGCACCAGCAGAGTCCAGGGCAAGACTAGTTTTAACTGGTCAGCTGGGCACTTTGCAGAGGAAGGGCTTCTTTAGATTTGTGTCCCTAGAGCGTAACAGGAGGATAGCCAACCAGCTGAATCACAAATGAACTTGTTTTAGTATATAATATCTGATCTGATTATGAATGTTTTTTTTCATTCTTCACTCATATCAGAGATTTTGATGTCAAAATCATGCAAATATTCCCTAACCAATGTTTTTATGACAAAATGTACTTTGCTATGAATTTTCAAAATATATTCTTCTGAAATGTCTCATGAGGTCCCAGCCCTTTTGAAATCATTTGTAGAAGCCTCCAGACAACAGGTGGAGATGTTCCACATTCTCTTCAACAGCACACCAGTTATCGTGAATCCTGTGAATTGATCAGCAGCATCCCCTGACCCTGAACCGTCTTCAGCTTCCTGACCTTCAGGTTCTTCAGAGGCAAGGCACCCTGTAACCAGGAAGCTGTCAAGGACTGGTCAAAATTGTCATTTGGGCTTGCTGAGGAAACTGGAATCTTAGCTTGTGGCGCTGAGGGTAAAATTTACATTTTTTTACACTGTGACATTTAACATGCTGTGCACGTAAATGATAGCATACTTAGAAATGGTTCTGCAGGCAGAACATTTCTTCGTAGGCACATTATCACATTATCTAGTGCATTTCCGTCCAAGGCAGAGACATTGAGCACGAAAGTCATGGTTAGGGGTCTGGATCAGGCACTGTGAGTTGGCCAGGAATCGGGGCAACATACTCTGATGGTATGGATAGACTCAGTCCTCTGATGTTTATGTTGTCCAGATGCACAGTCCTACTTAATTCATAGGAACCGTATAGCATGGCGCTACCAACGTTCTAGGTCAGATTCTTATTTAATGGGTCTCCTGAGTAGTTCTTATGTGTACCAAGAGCCCCCAGTCACCTTATACGGAGACGTCTGTGGTGTTAGGGATTAATCCTCCTCAGCTCTATAAGGAACCCTATTTTTGTCAGTAGGTTGTTCAAGCTTGAACCTTTAAAAGGATCACCCTGTTATAGTTATTACATTCTTTGAATCCCATTCATTAAATATGGTGAATGCAATACCAGTGGTTATACCACTTAATTGCAGACATGCAGTAACACAAATGTTACAAACACAAGGGCTCCCTCTCACAGGGGGAGATGCTACCTTCGTGGTAGAGGCCCACGAGGTGTACAAAACATAGGTATTCTCTTTATGGGTCGCGTTTCCTGCAGGAGATGCTAATACACAAACATTTCACACATACACTGAAGCTTATGAAGATTTAGAAATTCTACTAACATTCCAGGAACATATAAATTGGTTCTAAGGTGCACTGCCAGATGTATTTAACAATGTAAGACTGGGTCCCCTCAGTAATGATGAAGCAACCTGGGTAGTCCTAGACGGCTATACACTGTATCTAACATTATTGCTACTCACTGCAGTGGAGATATGTGCTCTTTACACAGGTCTAGTCAGGCTATACAAACGTCTAACACAATTTGTCATGTGAACAATCACAGCAACCCCAGCGAGGGATGTTAAAGCTTCACATCTACATATGACTTTACCTGCAATTAGTCCAGTGACTATTAATGCAATAATGGGAAAGGTTCCCACCAGATTGGAGGAAATTCCATTCTGGATTGCACAAAAAGCAAACCAGCGTGAAGCAGTATTTCCCTATACGGGACCCCAAAACAAACATAGAATTGTTACAATGTGCTTGCCACTATGGATTGTTACCTCGGTAGAGGAATGTGTCACATGGGGGCACAGTTTTTGCTGCAGTGTATACCATAACACATGGTACACCATTCATAGCTGTTTTGCCTGATGTACTAAAACAGATCAGAAATGAATACGGAGCTGCCCCTGCCCTGGACCTGGGGATGAAACTTATTGGTAACTATGTCACAGTTGCCTCAATTATTTTAAGTAACATTAAAGGGGATGCAGCAGCTTTGACAGTACGCCAATGGCTCGCACAAGTTCCTTTAGTGGATCAAGAGCGCGAAATACCAAATATTATTGCAGAAACCTATACATCTTTGGGTTGAGTTAATTTGGGAGCCAGACCAAACAAACCACAACTTAAGGGAAGTTCTTTTAAGGATAACTCGAAACAGGAGCCTAAGTCTTCTAAAAAATGCTGGGATAAACAAAAAATAAAGACGAAGTTACAGGGTGGATCTCCCCAACCGGAGTCCACTGAGAAGTGCTACAATCTGCGTAACAGTGAACCACTTAAGCAGCCTGATCGCTATCAGTAAACTGATACACGTCCTTCTCGTTTCTTTTAGGATTCACCCGACAAATGTTCGGACAGAGGAGGACGATCAGAGCGCAGACCAGAGGAGTGCGCGAAACCAAGAAAGGACTCACAATGCTCATCTGACATCATCATGAAAAAGGAAGAAAAACTTTCACAACAAAAGCCTCAATTCAAAAAGAAGAAGGTGGAAGGTATTTCTGTTAAATATGTCACACATATTGAGGATGTGTCTTCGGAATAAGGAGTGGGCACTGACACTGCTAGACAGCGCGGCAGAGGTCACAATAATTTGGCAGACTCTTCAAGAGTTTCTGGTGACGAGAGAAACTAATGATTTTGTTCAAGTGGAAACATTGGATCAGAGGTTTAGCTCTTCAAACATTATTTCATTTGGACATCAATGATGTCCAAATGATGACTTGAGCTAATCAAACGTTCTGCCACTGAAGAAGTGAAGGTGCTACCAGCACCTCATGTCTGCATTCCAAAGATTTGGGATCTATTTTGAGAAAAGATTGTCAATGAGAAGGAGTTTGGACCATCATACAGAGCACCATGCCGTTCCTGGCAGTTCAAGGTACCAGAACAGTACTTTTGCCACCCCTTGCTGCTTGAACAAACAAAAGATTTGTGTCCATAGACCTCATCAAACCACACCAAGTGGCCAGTCCTACACAGTAGACCACAAGAGCTCTTGGTTAGTTACTTGTCTCCTCTCACTACAACACAGGAAATACCATTACAAGCATTAAATAATACAGAAATTGTTATTCTCCGGCTGGAGACATCTGATACAAAGTTCTGCTGCTTCCAGTTACAACTGCCAATACCATAACCACACCATATGTGAATTCACAGTCTTCGACTGCTTCACCTAACAGCGAAGTTGTTTATTATCAACCACCTTTGGATGTACAAATGAATTCCACTTTGTCTCTGTTTTTGCACAGACTCTCTCTGGCTATTTTGTCGACATTGATGACTTTTTCTCAGATTCGTCACATACTTCATTACAGGGGATTTGTGCTTTTATTTTTTGGCTGAAACAGGCTTACCTGATTCCACCATGGTCCTATTTGTGGATAGCCATTTCATTGCTTTTCCTCTACATTTGGATTGGATTTGTCACTATTTTCTCGTAGCTCCTAAATGGACATTGTGTCCCAGAACGCTCTGCTGTTGAACTAGTGACTGAGGTATTGAAACCTCATTCTTCTTCCGATATAGTGAGAAGAGAACTGTCTCTTGTGAACATTTCTGCATTTCCTGTCCCAGGTGGAATTGTTTGGGATAAGGTCCCATTTGAAATATTTGGCCCTACCGTAACTCTACAAATTCCATATATATTCAAAATAAGCATGGATGATGTTGTTACTCCTGGAACTGTGTCTCAAGACTGGGATGTGACAACAGTGAAAACAATGCTTTCTGAACTAGAGTCTTAAACAGTATTTGATGCTGATGATGTACCTTAACTCTGCAAATTATGGTGAAATATTTTGTAATCATCATTATGCACACCATTATTTACATAGAGCTAGTATTCCATGTACAATTTTTATTTACACACAATAGGAACATTGTCCAACCCTACTGAAGGGTAGTTCGAAAACATACCTGCAAAAGTTTGCATATTTTTCTAGCAACAGCCCTTTAGATACTGTGTCTTACTATTATACACTTACCCCTTCCCCAGTGAAGAACAATATGCTAACCCACAACAAATTAATTTATTCACATTCCTTTATTTCTCACCTGTCAGTACAAGTTTATGAAAAACATTGATTTGAAATCAGTATGGGAAACACGCAATTGGCAAGTGCAAAGCAATGAAGTTTTATTTAGAGCTTGTCTAATACATAAGCATCTGATTTCCTGAACAAGACAGTGCAGCAAACAACCTGCCTGGGTTTGGCTAAAATTAAAGACATGAATGCACCAAACATTCCCTCCATTGCACGTTTTGAAAGTTGGCAACATTTTACAAATTACACTGAGGAATGGCTCAACAGCATGATACAGAATGGTACATATAATTCTACACTTTCGGGTTCAGAGGGATGGTTAGTGTGGCCAATTCACACTAATGGCTGTCATACATGTTTTTTAAACACTACAAATGGTTTTAAAGCAAGCAGACAAGATCCATATTATGTCCAAATACAACAACCAGGGGTAGTCATGACCTACAGTGTGGGGAGATCATGCCAGCAATGGTTGCAGCATTCTACATTGTCAGCGGTTAAGGAACACTGGTCTCTCCTCTCTGATGACATGGATTTTTAAGATTTCTTGCTAGATCAGCATGTTCTAAACGCTTTCTATACGCTATTTACAATGAACTCTGGAAAGTTTCCCAGCAGGAAGCTGCTGAACTTATACATGAAATTGACAGGGCTAATTTGTAGACAACGGCATGACAACAATGTCAACTCGCATTTATTCTTTGAATAACATTGTATAATCTGAATTTGATATAATACAAAGTGACATGTCCTTATTGCGACACAGGTAAAGTCAGCTTAGATCGATAATGCAATTGAGTTGGACGTTGCAAATGCTAAGACCGAATCGCATGCCAAGGAAATACCTGAACGCCACAGATTTCTTTTTGCCACATAATTTAACATGCTCTCAAAAAAGAATGGCGACAAAAGACGCAACTTACACAATGTTGAGCATTGAACACTTAGAAAAATTGCCCTTCACAGTAGCTGAAACGCCATCTGCTGTGTGGTTAATACACAGCTTTATTTCGCTACCAATTTCTACGTTTTATTTCACATCTTGTTTTAAATATTTCCAGGTGGATTGATATGAGGCATTAGGGGAGAGATTTGACCATGAAACATCGGTCCTGCCTTTCGATTACATGTGTAAGAATGGGGAAACAACAGTATTTTGCAGAGAAAACAAATGCGAAACTTCATTTGACCATTCATTACTCTGTAAAGAGATAACACTTCCTGGAGTTTGTAATGCGCACATGGCCAATTTGGCATGTTATTTGAAAGGTGCCCCAGTTGTCTTGATTCGACCGGTTTTCAAATTACTTTCAAAAGGGGGCTATTTGATTCTGAACGACCAAGGTTGTGTGGGATGAAACCGGGAGTACCATATGTTGTAATGGTTTCTAGGGTCATGACCTGCTGCAACAATGCATTATTTCTGCCAGCACACACAGTCAGAGAGGTTACAATATGGCCTTCAATAACTATTTTTAATATGAACTTTGATAAGCTGAGCAAATTGAAAGCCTTACTGTTTCAGAAGGATGTAACGTTGACCTCAGCTAGAGAAACATTTGATCTACAAGTTGCAAGGTCTTCTGCTGAAATTCATTTGCTACTACGCACAAACCTCCCTCAACATTTTGGTGAGCTAGTGCACCGCATATTTAATGTTTCAGATACTGCGGGAATGGTGCACCTTTTCAAAGCGATTTGGGCTTGGATGTGTCAGAACATTCCAGACTGTATTTGGAGTAATTCCGTCCTTTATACACTGTGTTTTCTAACGTATTTGGAGGCATACCATTGGTGTTATTCCAGATTGCTGGGATTTTGGTCCTATTTTTGTTGCTCCGCAATGGATGTTTCACCTCTAGACCGAATGTGAATGAAACTGCCACATGTCCTACTGTGTTGTGAACGCATGCTACAGTACTTTGGAGTTTCTTTGCTGCAAGAACTGAATGACAACTGGTCCTTGTCCGACCTGCCTGTGTTCCGCTGTCTGCTGTGCACATTTGAGTGTGCACTGGATTTGTGTTTTAGAATAAAATTGGTTGGGTCTATGGATATGGATCTGCAGGTGCGTCTGATGAGGAATCATCTTCAGTGCTCTACTATGAGACTACCTTTGCCACATGATGAGTATTATGAGCCCTTCCTGGATGCTTCGACTCTTGAATTTCTGGTTCATGGCTCCTCCTTTGCGGGTACACCTCTGGCTGGTACACCATCATTGGCTGCTGATTGGGCTGGATATGACCATGTTTGTTCTTTGGAAATTGCAGTCTGTGGCAGCAGGAACCGTTCTGGATTCCATTGACTCTCCGAATGCATAAAAAGTTCGAGAACCTTCTGCGTTTTATTTCGGCATCAGGTTTTTATATCAAATTGGTTTTTATTTTTTTATTAACTTGCATGTTTTTGAAATTGCCATTTTTTTAAACACTTTACGACCTTTTGTTTACTTTTATTATTAAGGATTTTAGAATAATTAGATACATAAATTATTTTGTTTTATGAGAGAGTCCCCCTCCGGCCAAGGAGTGGGTGTTGTGGGGTTCAACAGGGCCTGAGCACAAGATCGCCATTATAGTTACACGTTTAAAATTGACATCTTTTTACACAGTGACTTTGAACATGCTTTGCATGCACATGATAACATACTTAGAAATTGTTCTGAGGCAGCACATTTCTTCATAGGCACCTTATCACATTGTCTAGTACACTCCGTCCAAGGCGAGGAACATTGAGCACGGTACTCTTGTTTTTAGTTGTCCGGCTGGAGTCAGCTCTGTATCGCAAAGACAGACAAGTACATCAGCGTTGCTCCTCTGACACAGTGCAATAGCAACAATGGTTTGATTATATAAACCACCTCGGAGCTTTATGCACCACTCAGGCCCTCTCCTTGTCATGCATCCACACCGACTACTAAATGGATGCCTGCATTTAGGGAACCCTAATATGGCTTATATTTGTTTTGTCCAATACAACCTTAATTACCATAACTTAACATAATCCTATCTTTGAAAGTTTACTAAGTGTCACAGGGAGTTTGCCACTTGCTTAGACAATGTGGCAAACCAACAGACATCTTGATGGCTTTTGGAAGCATGGCTGGAGTTATAGCTAACCTATTGCGGGCCCCGGGTAGGCGTTCACCTCATACAGGTCCAAGATGGTTTGATTCTGAGTGCTCCCGTGCCTCCAGGAGACTGAAAGAGGTTTTAAGTATCACACCAAGAGACACCAAGAGACATTACAGACAATATAAGGCCACACTGGCAAAGCGCAAGTCTGCTTTGAAAGAGGAGGCCTGGTCAGAGTTGTTAGAGGTTAGCACCCTGGGTAACAGCTCCAAGTTCTGGATCATCATCAATAGCCCCTTTTTGGCAGGAAATAGTGCCAATTTACTGCATGTCCATATCACTGAGGATGACTGGGTTAGCCACTTTGAGGGTATGTTTCAGCCTGATTCCATCTCGAGAGAAGCCCAGGAATCCGTTGAGGGTAAATTCAAGGTCATATTCACAGCACAGGAAGTAAGAGCAGGTATCATGGGGTTGTCTAAAAACAAGGCCCCTGGCCCTGACGGGATCCCCCCAGAACTCTATATTTCGAATCTGGACATCTGGGTACCTGTACTTACCTCAATTATTAACGCTACGGTCAAGACTGGCCGCCCGGACACCTGGGCCCTATCCACCATTGTCCTTGTTTTTAAAAAGGGAGATCGGGATAGCACTCATTGCTACAGGTCCATCTCCCTTTTGGATTCTGTGGTAAAGGTGGTGAGCCGTATGGTATTAGATATGCTTGTGAGTTGGGCAGATGATAATAACATCCTGGAAGAGGTCCCATACTGTTTTCGCCCTGGTTGCTCAATGGTGGACCAGTGTCTGAATCTATATATGGTCTTGAATAAGCACACAGTTGCCCGCACTGGCACCATCTACTTAGCTTTTATGGATCTGTCTTCTGTGTTTGATCGCGTCAACAGATCAAAGCTCTGGCAGATGATGCTTTCTATTGGCATTGACAAAGACATTGTCCTGTTTCTAAGGGATCTCCACAGAGACACTAAAGCTGTAGTCTGCTACTCTAAAGATCTTAAAGTGATCCGCAAGTTTTCCATCCAGAGAGGAGTGCATCAAGGGTGCATCTTGGCCCCTTTTCTTTTTAACTTGTACATCAATAATTTGGAGCAGGTCCTTTTGAATCTAAAAACTGACTGTCCCCAGGTGGGCAACGTAGTCTGCTGGTTCTCTTGTATGCTGATGATGCTGTCCTCATGGCGAGGACAGCGACGGGCTTACAACTTCTGTTGAACTTCTTTGTACAATTCATGGAGGACCTGGACTTGTTGGTCAATCACAGCAAATCGTTTGTAATGCAGGTGGGTCTTTGACCAGCTAAGCCCTATACATTTACGGTAGGGGCTATTCCGATCCCCAAGACTGACGCTTTTTCCTACCTGGGGGTTGTGTTTGATGAAGCCCTGAATTGGCACCCTTTGACAAGCCGAAAGAAAGGGGATCTGGCCAGCGCGATTGCTGCTGTCTTTAACTTTGCTTCCAGACTGGGAAGTAGACCGATCGGGGCACTCTTGCAGATCTATAAAGCTAAATGTATCTCAAAGGTTACCTACGGGAGCGAGATCTGGGGCTATATTGAGCAGGATGCATTGAAAATTGTTGAAAAATCGTTTCTGAGACGGATACTCTGCTTACTGCAGTGCATACCATCTTTTGTAGTGCACGCAGAATTATGGATAGCCTTCCTCTCAGATGTGTTGGCTTTTTGTCCTTTATCGTTGTGGATGAAAATCTGTAATAAGAAGGAAAATGCCCTTAGTAAGGACATTTTAAGGGACTGTCTCTTCCTTGAACATGCTAACCGTATTTGCTGGCTTAAGTATGTCAGAGAATGCTTTACCAGTCTGGGAAGGGCAGATCTATTTGAGAACCCGGAGGAAATCTCCAATAGGGATATGACTTGGGTGAAGGAGAACTTTTTTTAAAAGTGTACGTGGGCTAGAGAAGAAGTGGAGCTGAGGAAGTCTAGTGTGCGTTGGTATTTCCTATTGAAAACTGTGTCATCATCCGAACCCTATCTTTTATGGTTTAAAAGTAACCATGACCGATTTTTACTGATAAGATTTCGATTGGGCCTCTTTCATTATCTTTCGGCCCATCCTCGTGGTGCATATAGAGGGCAGTGCCTCCCACCCTGTGGCTGCGATGGAAAGTTTCCACAGGATATGATGCACTTTTTAATGTTCTGTAGTTTTTATGAGGTACCCAGAAAGTCTTTTATCATCCCTATTCTTAAAAAAGCAAGTTTTAGGCAGGTTAGACCTACTTTTATCTTTTTACAACTGCTTTCAAGCCATTCAGTATTGTATGTTCTTAGCTTTTTAAGCGCTGCTATTAGGCTTAGGTCCAGCTGCGATTAACCTTTATGGACAATTACTGTGTCACCGTAACAATATGAATTTGGTTTTAATATGGTCCATGTTTATAATTTATTATCTTATGGGGTCGTGATGGACGGTTTTATTGCCCTTGATATAGTCCTTACTACCAATTTTGTATTTTATGGTGCTTCGATGATGTCTCTTCATATTTTGGGCCCCTTTGTTCTTGATATAGTGCTTATTTTTTAACCTTGTATTTACGGGCCCACGATGGCCACACTATACTGTTTTTCCGTGTATCGGACGGAGATTTTTAATTGTGTTTGTTTGACTTTTATGGTTTTCTTTGCAAAAAACTAATAAAGTGTTAATAATGATGATGAAGTAAAATATGACAACATGGTGGGTGGCGTACTGTTGGAGGGATCGCACTATTGTTTTCAGGGTCAGACGTCGGCTGATTTCACAAACTTGCTCACTCCTCCCTCATTGTCACCCAAATCCCCCACAGTTCAGCTCCTTCCTACAAGTACAAAATTGTAAATGAGGAGAGGTAGAGGGTAAGAAGATCAGAGAGCAGAAGATTTTGAGAGGGATGAGAGGCAACTGCCTCAAACTCAACTCCAACAAAATTGTGGTACTGATCTTCGGGACGAACACCTCTGCCTGGGACCACAGCTGGTGGCCTGCAGAACTTGGACCTACACCCACATTGAAAGACCATGCATGCAACCGTGGCATCATCCTCGACAGCCAACTGACCATGAAACACCAAGTCAATGCAGTTGCTTTCTCCTTCTTCCACACTCTTTGCATGCTCTGCAGAATTTTCCGATGGATCCCGATCAATACCAGAAAGAACGTCACACAGGCCCTCATCACCAGCCGCCTTGACTATGGCAATGCTCTCTACTCTGGAATCCTCAACCAGCTCCTCAGCAGACTCCAGAACATTCAGAATGCTGCAGCCAGACTCATCCTGGACCTCCCCAGATGAACCCACATCTCTCCACACCTTAGAAACCTCCACTGGCTCCCCATCCAGAAGATATGCCAGTTCAAGATCCTCAAACACGCCTACAAAGCTCTTCACGGCCAAGCTTTACAAATGCTGATTGATTGATTTTAATTGGGCTCATGCAACCTGTCCAGGAAAAAAAGAATGATTAAACACAATGTGGGCTGAATCGCAAGAGACATTTTGGAGCGAGACTGCTGCATAACCTACATGCAGACAGCTCCTTGCGCCCCTCTGAACATCGACACCCTGGGCGTGTACCCAGCTCCCCCATGCTGAAGGCTGGCCCTGGTTGCCAAAGTTGCATGGAGATACTATCTACACAGCCAATTCCGGTATGTCCCACCCCTGGGTGGTAGAGAACACTTTGGGAGACCAGGCCCCATCTGCACTAGTCGGAATTTCAACAAAGGGGGATGTTATCGGTTCTCCTATAAGTTTAGATACAAATGCTTGAAATGTGGAGGCAAGTGCCTGGTATTGCACTGTTAAGGCAGCCAGAGGACGGCAAGGACTGCAGGGAAAGGTAGGTTATGCCAGTTGAGTAGACGGGAAGGAAAAATTAACACACGTACCCCAAGAGGGCTGCAGCATTGTACTCACAGGTAATGGTTCAGGATTCCATAATGAGGAACAAGAATTAGGAGACTGGCAGAGGACTTGAAATCATGCAAAGGAAGGGAACAAGTAGTACAGAACAAGTTAATGAAAGAGGTGGGAGGAGACAGAACGGCTGATCCTATTCTCTCTCCCCGCAAAGAACTTGATTATCTCACCAATCGGCATCGTGGCAACGAAGACTGATGTTTAATTTTGGCTGATTCACCATCTATCCTGGCCTGAGGAGGCTCAGCGAATGATTGCATGGAGCAGGGTGAATGCACAGTGTCATAAGTCAGCATTAAGAAGGTGACTTAGATGCATGGGCGTCGATTCGCCAAAATGCCAGGAGTAGCGGAAGCACATCACATTTTTTTACCCCAACAACATCATAGGAAGTGATGTCATATGACTTTTGACATGCTGTCACCCTCTCCTCAGCAGTTTGTGTTCTGTCTAACTTTTCTATTATCTGTCACATCTTTCTCACCTGTTGCGGACTCTTGTTCACCCATCTTGTCTATCTTAATTGTGTCTTTCTCACTGATATCCTTATAACACATGTTTTCCCCTCTCTCACCTAATGTTCCCACCTGTTCTGTCTCTTTTTCCACTCAATTTCACCTTTCTCCCTCCTCTACTACTCCCTTATTTGTCCTTTTTCACCTGTCTATGTCATGGTATTATTGGGGTCTCTTTCATCTCTCTTTGTCTCTTTCAAACATACATCCTCCTGTGTTTATCTCTTGATCGCTTACCCTTCTCTCTGTAGTGTCTTCTTCCTTTCCTTATTTTACCCTTCTTTCGCCTCAAAGCCTTTTACCTTTACCTCTTCTCTCTCTTTTTCTCTCCCCTCTATTTCTTTCTTACTCTCGCCACAAGCACAGCGGCAGGAGGAGGCACGGAAACGATCCACACCACTTGGAACAATAAAATATTATTTTCCAAGTTAGCTACTGTCCTCTGAGGTCAGGGGGTCGCAGTGACAGTGCTGGGGGTCGCAGGAGGCAAGCCAGGGGTCACAGATGCGACCCCTGGAGACCCCTAAATGACCTCCATGCTGAGATGGTGCGTAATTGTGGAAAGGGAGCGGAGATGGGAAAAGAAGTCGTGAAGTCGGCTTTCCTTTTGCTAGCCAAACAAACACTCACGAGATTTCCATCTATTTCGTATACAGTTCCAGGGCCAAATATTTGTTTACAATACCACACCCATGGGCTGTGCTATCACATGTTCTTGACAATTGTATGATGTTGAGCAGAGCACGAGTTTCGAAAGAGTGTGTGAGACTAATGATGACTTTTAACAAAGTGGCCCAGTGCTTTAGGATACTATTGGCAGAGGAGAAGACCGAGGGACCCAGCACATGCATAATATTTTCAGAACAGAGCGGGACTCAATGGAGATGGTTTCACAACTGCCAGCATACAAGCCGACGTGTCTGACAGAATTACAGGAAGTGAGTGTTAGCAGGAAGAAATGCTACTTGAGCTGTTGGGATATCCCAACTTGGCCTGTAAGAAAGTGGCACCAGGAAGGTCATTCTGTTGCCGATTGGTCTTTGTGATGAGGTGGGTGCCAAAACTTCATCCCAGTATCAGAGTAACAGACCCCACAGAGATCAACTGCAGAGTACCCCAAGGATCCTCGCTCTTCAACATCTACATGGCCCCCCTCGCCGCCATCGTCAGACAGCATGGGCTCAGCATAGTATCTTACGCCGACGACACCCAGCTTATCCTCTCTCTCACAAAGAACCCCGAAGACACCAGACTCAGCTTCCAAGAAGGAATGAAAGACGTTGCAGCCTGGATGAGCGACAGCTGCCTAAAGCTGAACTCGGAGAAGACCGAGGTCCTTGTCCTTGTCCCTCCCCCATGGCGTGGGACGGCACCTGGTGGCCCCCTGCTCTCGGAAACCCACCCATGCCAATGGACCATGCCCGGAACCTCGGCGTCATCCTGGACTCCTCCCTCACCATGACCCACCAGATCAACGCCGTCGCCTCAACCTGCTTCAACTCCCTCCGCATCCTCCGAAAGGCCTTCAAGTGGATCCCCCACGAATGCAGAAAGACCGTAACCCACGCACTAGTAACAAGCAGACTAGACTACGGCAACGCCCTCTATGCCGGAATCAACAAAACCCTGCTACATAGGCTCCAAACCATCCAGAACACCGCAGCCAGACTCATCATCGGAACCCCTCGACACGAACACATGACCCCACACCTACGAGACCTCTACTGGCTCCCCATTGAGAAGAGGGTAACCTTCAAGCTACTAACCCACACCTACAAATCCCTCCACAACATCGGACCCAAATACCTCAATGAAAGAGTCTCCTTCCACATACCCAAAAGGAACCTCCGCTCCGCTGACCTCGCCCTAGCAGAGACTCCCCGCATCCGCAGAACCAGAGCAGGAGGCAGAGCCTTCTCCTACGTCGCAGCAAAGACCTGGAATGAGCTCCCAGTCAACATCAGACACTCCCCCACTCTGAACACCTTCAGGAAGAAACTCAAGACCTGGCTCTTCGACTGACCCGGAGATGCACCAACCCCCCCCCCCACCCGCCCCCGCCCTAGCGCCTTGAGACCCTCACGGGTGAGTAGCACGCTTTATAAACCCCCTGATTGATTGATCGAGAGTGAGGAAGGACCTAATGGTATGGCTGATATTTTTGGACCAATAAAATGGAGTGATACTGTGGCTGTAGGATGATAGAAATCTTTTCTGCTGGTTCGGAGGCAGGTGGTTTTAGGTTCTGCTAATGGGAGACTGGTGTGTTGACCAATGGCTGGAAGAATGGAAGAGAAGGCGGCACAGCACTGCCTTCCTGGAATTCTTCCCAGTAGTACTAGACGTGAGGAGTTAGGGAACAGCAAGGTCACCTCTGTGATGGACATTCAGGGAGTGATTCAAGTGGTGATTAAGTTGCCCACAAGTGACCAGTGCATTTTGTGTTTGCTGAGAGAACTGGTGTTGTTGTAGTTGCAGCAGAGCAGTTTGTTTCTAGCAAGACAATTTCATTAAATGTACAAGGAAGTGGCTGATCGCCATCCCCTTCACAGTGTGCATGGTTCCGTGATTTGGTGCCACAAGTGAACTTAACAGAAACTGCAGTGCTGCCCGATATGTGGTGCCCTGATGGGTCTGATAGAAAAAAAAATGAATGGCTCCAGTAACAATAACAGGGAAATTGAATGGCATTTCTTTCTATGGATTTATTTTTGGGGATATAAGCCTAGAGGAGAAGAATTGGTGAGGAGATGACTGGAAGAAGAGGACAGATAAAAAGGGAAGATGTGTTAAGACAGATCACAGTGAATATTTTACAAGGTATAGTGAAGCAAGTGAGAGGTGCGTGCGCTTCCACTTGGAAGTATCGGCTCTTAAGGGTAATATCTGTGGTGATGCTTTAGGAGCATTCAGGGATACCAGAGGTGGTAGGAGCATAGGAGTATGAAGGGTTGCAGATGGATAATGTGTTGGTGAAATAAGAGGAGATGCGGATCTGAGTGCAGAAGAGCAAAAAGGATCAAGGGGCGGTGGCCAGTGAAGCGAGGATGAAGGCATCTTGGGTGATATCCATTTGCCCAGTAGGAGCCATGGGGAAGTGGCTAAGGCAAAGGAAAGGGTATGAGGAGGTCTGCATTTGTTCATGCAGATGGGAAACAGGCGACAGTGAGACAGGTGCTGGAGGTAGCGAGGATATGCCTACACAAGGGGGGATGAGAAGCTAAGCAGACTAGTATGCATTCATTTCAGATAGAGGCTGTCACCAACAAGTTTATGCTGGGAATGAAGTAGGAGATTTGAGAAGGCTTGGCAGATGGAGGAGTGACTGTCTATGGGGGGATGTGAAACCAAAGGGACCAGCAGTTAGAACAGAGGACTGATGCTGCTGCTCTTGCTACCAGGTCTAGTAGCAAGGAGTGGTATGAAGAAAAAGTTCTGGATTGCGGCCCCCCATCATAAAATGGGTTGGTGCCCAGTCATGAAGGCAGAGCCCTGGGATGCAACTCGGCCTAGATTTTGACAAATAGTTCGACTGGGAGGCATGCAGTGTTAGAGTTAAGGCTGACATTTCCTGAACTGAGGCTAAGGCCAGATACAATCCTGATTTATTTGTGGTAAAATGATTTGGGGTGGGCAACAGGCCAGGAGTTGATCAAAATGATAAAGTAGGACCCGGGAATGGTGAGACACAGATGGGATATGTCCTTATTTTAAACCCAGCTGACGCTTAGAAGGGTGCGGAGAGGAGCCAGGAATCTGGTGGCAAAAAATAGGACAAGGAAAGAAGTAAACAGGTGTCAGGGTACTGCAAGTTAAAATGAATAAAAGTGGTGAGACGTGTGGACATTGCCCGTATGTGCCTGTCAAAAGTGTTTTCTGACATAGACCTTGGCTTTGCAGTCTTGGATCGCTTTGGGATTCATTGGGAAACTGTTCTTGCATGACTTGGAGTGATGTAAAGACCCTAGGCACCAGAGACATACCTGGTGGGTATCTGTCACTGACATCTATTTTTGGAAGTCCCTACAAGGTTTAAACCCAATAGTTTTCAGTGGGGACATATTGCCTTGCACACTGAGAGAAAATGTTGACAAAAATGTTTTCAACAAGATGAGTAAATCTTGAGGAAGTGAGCTCTAGATACACGTCCAAAGGCACAGAAAGAAAGGAACAGACATCAGCGCACAGGGACGGTGAATATATGCGTCTAGCTTCACAGAGCCACAATACGCCACCAACCAGCACACAGGAGAAATGCTGAGAAAATCTCTGGATCCAGTTTGGTGCCTGGGGGTATTCACAAGGTGAGGAATCTGCTGTTAGATAGAGTATCCACCAGAAAGAGAGTTAACAAAGTAAGTAACTTGTTCCTCTAGGCCAGACCTAAAAATGCATATTATCCCATTAGACTTGTTGCTTTTTTTCTCCAAAAGGAAAACATAGCTCCCTTTTGTGAAACCTCTAGTCCTACACCTGTGGAAAAATGGAGCACGTAAGTAACATTTCCATAAAATGTCCACGCCACTGACAACAAATTTCATTGCAAATGGGTTGAAAATAATATTAGGGAGGTATGTGAATATCCGTTAGTGACATTAGGTCAACCCTCAGTCTTCTGCAGGAAACACTAATGTTCCTTTCCCTAACAATGAAGATAGTACTGTGGAAAATCTACCACTTTATCAAAGTTTTATTGCTGCTAAGTCCCACCTGTGGGTGCAAATGATAAAAGATCTATTTGAGGGATGTAATTTACATCAGCAGATGTTTTTTAGGTGTCCCCTACGCAGCGCGCATGCGCTGCATAGGCAAAAAGACCTTTTGCTATCGCCATGGCTTTTCAGCCAAAAACGTGCACGCGTACCATTGCCTTCAATGGCAACGCGTGCACGTTTGGCGATTCACTTGCGGGAGCGAGCGCCACCATATGGTAGCAATTATCGCTCCCGCAAGTGAATCGCGCAGCCCCCCTCCTCCCCCCTGCTGAGCCCTGCTGCCGGCAGCCTGCCACGCCAAAGTAAGGCTCTCACTCCCCGCGCGTTACGAACCAAAGAGAAGTGCTTACTGCTTTGTAAGAGGGCAGTGTTTACAACGGCCTGATTGTCCCGCCCGTCTGTCTGTTTCTATCCCCACAGTGTACCGGTGCCATGGCCTCCCTGCCGCATTCTAGGCCTCCAGATCCAGACTCCCGCCTTCGAAACCTGTTGCCCTCCCCCGTGCCGGAAACCGCGACTGCAGCGTGGTGCGGCGGAGTCCCAGCATCGGGTAGGAAGATGGTAGCTGTGCATTTACACCCCCCCCCCCATAACAGCAGTTTGACACTGCTCCTAAGCTGTTATGAACTGTACTTGTTTTTTGGGGGTGCGGGGAAAGTTGGGGATTGGAGAGAGGATGGGTAGGCCTCCATGGCGAGCTTATGCTCAATATGTGGGAGGTCACTATTCTAGTTACCACATGATCTCTTCAGTCATGTTAACGAAAAATCTTGATTTTTTTTTTCCATAGCGCCTAATGTTACATACAGGCTTAACGTTTCTAAGTGCTGTGCCTGATTGTCGTTAAAGCACTTTACTGTAAATTTAGCAGTTGAAGCTGGCGTTGAGCGTATTTTAAGGGCTCCCAAAGTCGCGACATCTGGAAACTGTAAAACTGAGGAAGGCACTCGAACACCAGCTTTAACAAGTGGGAATGGCGGGGTTAGAACCTAGGTCTGCGCCCCAGGGTCTACGACATGGCTGCAGCTGTTGCTGGGGGTGTCTTCTTGCAGTTGTGTATCAAAATCCCTGTGTACATTCCCCTTCAATATCCCCACAAGTAGAGGTTTTTTTATCTGCGTAGTTCTGTGTCTGCGCTTGAAAAGAGCGACGGCCTCTGCGGCGGAATGCGCGCACACGCTCTGCTGTATAAAAGCGACACTTATTTTGCTGCACAAGCAATCACTTGGAACATAGTGCAAAGTGGCTTCAACGTGTCGAAGCCTGTTAATACAGCGAGACACCACACTTCCCCACTATATTCAGAAACACCGATTTACTGCATTTCTTAGGGAAACATCTTCACACAATCTCCTTGAGTTGGCACCGCTTTTTTCTTTAAATCTCAAAGTAGCAGAGCTATAAGAGAGTCTAGAACAAAATACTGACAAGGGCTATTTATTACTACAGTGCCAGGACGGCTGCTCCTAGTGCTTTCATCAGTTTTAAATGCAGAGCAGTTTTAGGAGAGTCACGAAATAAGGGTGAGCTCAATTTCGGAAATGTGCACTAAAAACCGGAGTTATTTATCTTTGACTGCATTGCTCGGTCAGGTGCTCGGGGAAGTGTTGGTTTGCATGCGAGATGTGGGAGGAATGGGTTGGAGCTCGAAGACTGCATGGGGATACCACACTTTTTGCACTCTAGCGCCGCGTTCTCTTCTCTGCGCTGTCATTAAAGCTGGCCCAGTAAACCTTCATTTGAACTTTTTTTTAATACAATTTACAAAGCATCTTGTATTCTGCAAACCGAGACATCTTGATAGTGTATTGTAATAGGACATATATTTAGTTTTAAGGATTTTATTGTCATGGCTGAGACTAGCTCCATTCCAATTCCATGCCCTGAGCAAGGTTAAAGACGAAAAGGGCGACTGGGCCTTTTCAATTTCTATGTTTTCACTTCTTTCAAGCATGCAAAAAAACAGTGTTTGACTTTTTAGAATACAACTGCTTCTAATATTGTTGCTGTGACATTCACCCCACCATGTGCGTGGAAACAGTTTTGTCACCTTGGAACGTTTCGAAGTTTATGGTGCGATTATGAAGGCACATTGGAGTCCAGTATACATATTCTATAAGTAAGCTTTACATCTGCACAAACAAGTGTGCAGCGTCTACCATAGCACAGTCGCCAAGATGTGGAAGAACTTTGGCAGAATAAAAAACATTTTACACACTGATGGTGAAATGTCCCTTTTCATGAGGAATGCATTTATTAATTACCGTAGTTTATATTTGATTGTGGATCACGTAAACCATTTAAATGTAGAGCCCTTTCTTTAAGTTCTTCAAATTGTAATTTAAATAAAATATGGTACCTGACATTTTTAGGTCTCGTCCTGCACCAGCGCTTGTGCTGGTCTGGCCGAGAGTTTTAGTAAGCGGGTTTTGGAAGTGCAAACCCACTGGCTTTCGGCTGGCGACCAGCTTGCGTTCACGATGGCGTGCACGCGCGCAGCTGAGCTGCCATCTGGGTTTCCTATCTCTTCCTCATTTCCTCGTCATGGCTCATTAACTCTCTGGACTCTGATGTTTCAATCGCAGCAGCAGCTCACATTACCAACTGACGGCCCTGGACTACAGTCACATGAAAAACAACGGCGATTAGCATTGAAATGCAAGCTTTTTTTTGTTTAGTTAGAAATATTGCTTCGGTGGGTTGATTTCACCTTATATCGCTATTTGTTTTATATTGGGAGTCACAGCCTAATTACCAGTATTTTTGTCTCACTCTGTTTTTTTAAATATTTATTCACGCAAAGCACAAAGCTATATTTAAGGTTACTTTTTCCGCGTCACTTCTTCACTCTATTTAAACTCCACACCCCCACTCTTATTGTCTCTCTCCTTCTCTCTCTCTCTCCCCTCTCTAATTCTCTCTCTACTTAATTAACTCTCCCTCTCTATCTTTTTTAGCCTTTCATTCTCTCTCACCCCTTTATCTGTTTCTCTTTAAAACTCCTTCATTCACTCTCTCCCCTTCTTTCTCTCTCTCTATCCCGCTCCACTCTTTATTCTATGTACACCCTTTCTCTCTCTTTCTCTCTCACCACCCTCTCTAATTGGGCATTATATCTTCACTCTATCTCTCACTCGGCACCACCACAGCATCACTCAGCGCCACCACAGCATCACTCAGCGTCACCACAGCATCACTCAGCGCCACCACAGCATCACTCAGCGCCACCACAGCATCACTCAGAACTACCACAGCATCACAACAATATCACTCAGCACCACCACAGCATCACTCAGCGCCGCCACAGCATCACTCAGCGCCGCCACAGCATCACTCAGCGCCGCCACAGCATCACTCAGCGTCGCCACAGCATCACTCAGCGCCGCCACAGCATCGCTCAGCGCCGCCACAGCATCGCTCAGCGCCGCCACAGCATCGCTCAGCTCCGCCACAGCATCGCTCAGCACCACCACAGCATCACTCAGCGCCAAGACAATATCACTCAGCACCACCACAGCATCACTCAGTGCCAAGACAATATCACTCAGCACCACCACAGCATCACTCAGCACCACAGCAGTATCACTCAGCACCACAGCAGTATCACTCAGCACCACAGCAGTATCACTCAGCAAGACCTGAGTATCATTCAGCATCACCTCAGCATCGTCTCCGCAAGAGTAACCACCACCACCACTACCACCTCAGCATCACTCAGCACCACCTCAGCCTGCTCTCGGAATCTGGCATCTGTTGATTCTCCCCTAGCGTCTGGCCGCTGCTAGTGTTATAATACAGGTACTAGTTCCCAACCTTCACCCTCCGATTGTTTATGCCCCCTCAAAAAAAAAGCTTTAACAAACAACCATTGCAATAGGCAGAAACAAGTTGCCAGCATTGCAAGAACAAAAGAAAACTGAGGAAATTTTTTATTGTAAATACTTTTTTAATATGGTCGTTCAGTTTTACATAATGCCTTCTTGGTCATATATAAAGTAACAAAAATGCTTCTGACACTTTTTTATTATAACTTTTCAGCATGCTGCACAGCAGCCACACTTCTCTACAGCACAGCTTGAAGACATTGGCAAAGTCAATAGCTCTGGCTAAACACTTATAAGGCCCCAAAGGCGAGACCTATTGGCTATGCCAATGCTTGTTTAGTATGTATGTGTAACTTAATGTGCAAAAAACGTTTAGAAATCTGGTCTTGTATACGTGACTATTAGAAATGGGGGTCTCTAGTTTGCAAGGGTTTGCACCTTTGTCCAAGTAGGGACCCTTCCCTCTAGTCAGGATAAGGGAGTTACACTCCTAAAATAACCCCTGCTCACCCCCTTGGTAGCTTGGCACGAGCTGTCAGGCTTATCTTAGAGGCAGTGTGTAAAGCATTTGCACATAACCAACAGTAATACAGTGAAAGCACTACAAAAGGACACCACACCAGTTTAGAAAAATATCCGATATTTATATATACTTAAAACAAGGCCAAAACGATAAAAATCCACAATACAGTTCTCAGAAATCTTCAGTAATCAAAATAGACTTGAAATATAGTTCCTTGAAGTCGATAGCTCCACCTGGGGCTATCATGGCGTCGTGAACAACAAATCCAAACAGTTCTGGCTGACCGTGGCGTCGCGGGCCAGCTACGTTGTCAGGAAGACCCGCAAAACAGTACCTTTAGAAATGTAGGGCGCCGGAGACCTCTCAATGAGCTCCGAAGGGCCGGCGTTCGCAGGCGTCGGTTCCGGAGGTCAGTGCAGGAGTCGTCGGGCCCTTGAAGTCACACGCGTTGCAGATCGAACTCCTCGCGGTTGAAGTCGGGAACGCCGGTGTCGGGGCTGCAGTGCGAAGTGCAGTGGTGTGGCGTGCGGTGCCCTCAGGTCGCGGTGCAGGCAGTGGCTCGGTGACGGTCGTCCAGCAGCGTCGGTGAGACCAGGGCTGTGGTGCGAAGTGGTGCGGTGCTCGTCACGGGGCTGGCAGGTCACGGTGCAAGCAGCAGCATCGTCATTGCTGAAGCGATGTCGTCGGCTGGTGAACTGGAGTCGATGGTGCCGGCATCGGTGGGCCAAGGCTGCGGTGCGGGATGAGGACGGTGCGTCGTGTAACTTACAAGCGGTGCCCTTGAACCGCGGTGCAAGCTGCAGCGTCAATGTCGGCATGGAGCGTCGTCGTGGGGATACCAGGGCGACGGCGTAAAGCGAGTCGGTGCGGAGTGCGGTGCCCACAGGTCGCAGCGCAAGCAGCTGCTCGGCAGCGGCGTCAGGTGGAGGCGGCAGCGGTGAGACCAGGGTTGCGGTGCAAAATGTGACGGTGCCCTCTGCGGTGCCTTCAGGACACAGAGTCGGCAGCGGCGTCGGCATCGGCAGTGGCGTCGTAGACGGCGTTGGGTTGCTTTTTCTTCTGTTGCAGCACAAAACACACAGTCCTCAGTGATGATGGCAGAAGAACTGGAAGTCTTTGCTGTTCCTGAGGCTTCTTGAACAGGGGGCAAGCTCTACCTCAAGCCCTTGTAGAAACTCACAAAAAGGAAGTTGCAGAAAGTTCAGTCCAGCCCTTTCACTGCCAAAGACAGAAGCAGCCGCTGCAGGCCAGCACAGCAAAGCACACAGCTTCTCCAGCTCTTCTTCTTGGCAGATTTCTTGGTTTCAAAAGAGTTCTAAAGTTCTGGTGTCTGGGCCCCAATATTTATACCCCAAATTCCTTTGTCCTCTCAGGCAGAGAGTGTCTGTGCTTAGTCCAAACCAGTTCTGTCCTCTCTGGCCCAGCTTCCTGGCAGGGGGTGGAGACAGCTTTGTGGAAGGCAGACCAGGCCCATTCAGGTGCAAGGAAATCTCCTCCCACTACTCTAAATGCAGCCCAGGTCTATTCAGCCCAGCCCTGACCCATCAGACTCTCTGGAGCCACTGCACATCCCCAGCCCCTGTCACTCCAAAGCCAGACAGTCAATCCACATCCTAGCAGAGGCACGCAGGATGGCTAAGCAAGAACATTCCTACTTTCTAAAAGTGGTATTTTCAAACACAGAATGTAAAAATCACCTTTACTAAAAGATGCATCTTTAGATTCTGAGTTCAGGCATACTAAACTTTATTTTCCTATCTGGTCCCAATGGGAAGTTATAGTTATAAGATGTTATAAATTAACTCCCATGCTTTCTTATGGGCCAGATAGCCTTTCAAGAGTGAAAAACGAAATTGGCAGTATTTCACTATCAGGACATGCCACACACATCAGGGCATGTCCTACCTTTCACATACACTTCACCCTGCCCACAGGGGCACCTTGGGCCTACCTTAGGGGTGACTTACATGTAAGAAAAGGGATGGTTAGGGCCTGGCAAGTGGGTGCACTTGCCAAGTCGACATGGCAGTACTAGACTGCACACAGACACTGCAGTGGCAGGTCTGAGTTACATTTGAAGGGCTGCTTGTGTGGGTGGCACAACCAGTGCTGCAAGCCCACTAGCAGCATTTGATATACAGGCCCTAGGCACACACAGTGCATTGTACTAGGGACTGACTAGTAAATCAAATGACCAATCATGGAATTACCAATCCATAACAACAATTTACAACAGGAGCACTTGCACTTTAACACTAAACAGCAGTGAGAAAGTGCGCAGAGACACTAAACCAGCAAAAACAGAGTCAAAACCGGGAGGTCAGAAAGTAAAAAGACAGGGGAAACACACCAAAATATGCCAAGTCTAACATGTGTCCCCTCCAGCTGAAAGTAAGGAGAACTACCCAACCTCCTGGGAGTTCTCTTCACTAAGGCGGAAGAACCTGGACAGACCATCTGCGTTGCCATGTTCTTTGCCAGGGCGGTGTTCCACAGTAAAGTACATTCCCTGTAGGGAGATGGACCACCTCAACAGTTTTGGGTTCTCACCCCTCATTTGCATCAGCCATCTGAGGGGCCTGTGGTCTGTCTGAACTCGGAAGTGAGTCCCAAACAGGTAGGGTCTTAGCTTCGTCAGTGCCCAGACCACAGCAAAAGCTTCCCTTTCTATGGTACTCCACCTCTGTTCCCTGGGGAGTAGTCTCCTGCTAAGGAAGACTACAGGCTGGTCTAGGCCCTCATCGTTCAGTTGTGAGAGCACCGCTCCCACACCAAGCGTCAGTATGCACATGGCGGCCTTCAGGGCATCAAAAGCTTTCTGGCAGGACTCAGTCCAGATCACCTTCTTGGGCTGCTACCTGGAAGTCAGCTCTGTTAAGGGGGCAACAATGGTGCCATAGCCCTTAACAAATCTCCTGTAGTAACCGGTGAGACCTAAAAAGGCTCTCACCTCTGTCTGGGTCTTGGGGGGCTCCCAAGTCAGAATGGTGTCAATCTTGGGCTGTAGGGGCGCCACCTGGCCTCTTCCTACCTGGTGTCCCAAGTACACCACGGAGCCCTGCCCAATCTGGCACTTACTGGCCTTCATCGTGAGGCCTGCCCTCTGCAGAGCCTTCAACACTTCCCAGAGGTGCTGCAAGTGTTATTCCCAGCTGGAACTGAACACTGCAATGTCATCCAGGTAGGCGGCACTGAAATCCTCCAGTCCAGCCAACACCTGGTTGACCAACCTCTGAAAGGTGGCAGGGGCATTCTTCAATCCAAAGGGCATCACCCAGAATTGGTAATGCCCCTCTGGGGTTGAGAATGCTGACCTCTCCTTGGCCCCATCGGTTAAGGCAATCTGCCAGTACCCAGACGTCAGATCAAACGTGCTGAGGAACTTGGCAGCTCCCAACCGAGCAATGAGCTCATCAGCTCTGGGCATGGGGTGCGCGTCAGTCTTGGTGATGGCGTTGAGCCCACGGTAGTCCACACAGAACCGCAGTTCTGGAGTGGCACCGGGTGCAGCAGCCTTTGGGACCAAGACCACTGGCCCAAGGACTGTTGGAGGGCTTTGTCACCCCTAACGACAACATCTTAGAGACCTCCTCTTTGATGCTGGCCCTGACCCAGTCAGTCAACCTGTAAATCTTGTGTTTTACAGGAGGGCTGTCACCAGTGTCCACGTCATGGGTACACCAGTGAGTAACACCTGGGGTCAGAGAGAACAGTGGGGCAAACTGTCCCAACAACTGGTGACAGTCACCCTGCTGCTCTGGGGTCAGTGTAGGGGAGAGGATCACACCTCCCACTCTTACCACTTGCCTGGCAAGTTTGGCAAGATCTGCAACGTCCATCTGACTGCCTTCGCATTTGGGTCCAAAAGAAGTGGGTGACAAGCCTGTCAAAGGTCTTGTCCCACCCCAAATGTCCTGCCAAAGGCACGTTGTGAGCCAGACCCAGTAGGAAGGTCCTGAAGCGCTGGGGTACCACAAGCACACGGGCTGACCCGGGATCAGCAGCCTTAGGCTCGCTGTCCGGGACACCATTCTCCCAGTAGATCCAGTGTGGTCCAGACTGATCACTAGCAGCCTGGTCTGCAGCCTGTAGCCGCAAACCCTCCAGAGAAGGGCACTCTTTCTGCTCCCTGCAGAATTCCTTCCTGGTGGGACCACATTCTTGCTGCCAATGGGTCAGCTCAGATAAGTCCCACAGTTCGGCTACCTGCTCCCCTGTAGGTACCGGGGAGTCCCCCTCAAGGTCAGCCTCCTCCTGGACTGTGGGAACCTCAGCGGCGGGTTTCCCGCGTCCACTGCCCTTTCTCTTGGCAGGAACCTGGGCCACTGTTTCAGGCTCCAGGTCTGTCTTATCACCCTTTCCGGCCACCATTGATGGAGTGGTCATGCATGCCCACTCTGGCAACCCAAGCATCTCCAAGTGAGACCTGAGCTCAACATCCTTCCACGAGGACTGCTCCAGGTCGTTCCCTAGCAGACAATCTTCAGGCACGGTAGGGCTCACAACCACCCTCAGGGGACCTGAGACCCGCCCCCCCCATTCAAAGGGAATCTGCGCCACCATACACTGGCACTCTAAGTTGTCCACGGCAACTTCTTGGTGAAATGCCCCGGGGACTACTTGCTCCTCAGAGACCAGGTGACACCGGACTGAGGTCACACTGGCTCCAGTATCTCTGAGAGCCTCTACCCTTTTCCCATTGATGGTCACCCTGGTGCTGTATTTCTTTTTTTTCAAAACTTTATTAGGGCAAATCAGCAATACAAGTTATGCATAGGAATGTACAACACTCTCCATATATGTGGGTCAAAAGCAAGATAGCAACACCGGTGGACATTAATATATGGCGACATATATAGAATCTGAGCATGAGAACGACAATCAGGATTTACTGTGTCATATCTGTATAGGGGTGTACGTCTCCCTCCCTCACTGCACCCAGGTCTGTTGTGGAGGAGTGGGCTGCAGTGTCGTCAGTAGTTTGGTTATCTTCAGCATTCCGCTGTAGGTAGGACACTAGGGGGCCCCATATGTCGTGTGGTCTACTAGCGGGGGCATTAGACACCAGTATTCGTTTAAGTGGGTATGGCAGTGAGCAGCATCAGCCAGCCAGGCCTTGAGGGATGGAGCCGGCCTACGGCCCCGGTGGATTGCCACCCGGTGTCGGGCAAGAATCAACAACATCGCAGCCAGTCGGCGGCTGGAATCTGGAATCTCCTTGACGTATCCTAAGAGGCAAGTCATGGGAGTAGGTGTGATAGTGTCCAGGGTGATCTCACCGATGGCACAGCAAACGTCTTGCCAGAAGGATGCAACTCTGGGACAAGTCCAGGCTAAGTGCATGAATGAGTCATTGGCGGCGGAGCATCTTACACAGTTGGCATCCACAGTCAGACCCATTTTATAGAGAGCAGTGGGAGTGCGGTAAAATCTATGTAAGTATTTGAAGTGTATGAGGCGTAACCGATAGTTAGGAGATAGTTTTTGAGCTTGGTTGCAGCAGTATTGCCACTGCTCAGGTGTAGGCTCATCTCCTAGATCAGAAGACCAGGCAAGGCAAGCCCTTTCAGTGTTGTCTGGGGACGCCGCAAGTGCCAGAGCATAGAGCCTAGTAACCAGTTTGCGCGAGGAGTTGGCAGTATGAATATATTCTAGCGCTGCGCATGGGGGAGGGGAACTGGGGAAGGAGTCATTCGCAGCCCTGCAGGTGGCTCTAATCTGATAGTATAATAATTTGTCTAGTGGGGTTGCGCACTCAGGGAGGGAGAGAAATTGCCCGTTGGGGTATAGATCGGCATTGGTGTTGATGCCTAGTGTAGCCGCATTACGTGCCATGCCCGTTGTCTGCAGGGGAGGAAATTAAGGGTTATTTGCCAGATGCATCCCGGGAGCATATAAAACCTTAACTCTAGCGTGCTTACGAATCCCATCCCAGGCCCAGCGCAAGCATTCTACAGTGTCTATTTCTCGCCTAGGGGGTGTGTAAGGGAGGAACAGTGCTGTCTGCAATGGCCAAGGGGAGGCGAGGTCAGTCTCGACCGCAACGTGAGGCTGGAACGGCGTAGGGTGTAGCCAGAAGTGGAGGAAGCTAGCCTGAGCTGAGTAGGCGTAGAGTTTGAAGTTAGGCGCACCCAGCCCGCCTTTAGAGAAGGGCAGTGTCAATGTTTCATACAATATGCGTGGTTGGCGGCCCGCCCAGAATAGCGAGATCATGTTTGATCATAACCTCTGAAAAAAGTGAGATGTAAGCGGTAGAGGGATATTTAAAAAAAGGTAAAGGAATTTGGGCAGGATTACCATTTTGGCGATAGCGATTCTGCCCGCTAAGGAGAGTGGGAGGGTTTACCAAGTGAGAATTTTGGACTCGAGCCAGTCCATTGCTTTGCCATAATTTGCTCTCCATAGCTCTTCTGTATCTCGTGTGAGCCAAATGCCCGGGTATTTAGTCGGGCCAGTTGCCCACTGTATCGGGTATTCCGTGGGGAAGGGAAGAGTTGCGTTGGTTAGAGGAAATAATATTGATTTTGCCCAATTGACCTGTATCCCAGAGTAGCCACCAAATCGGATGACCTCTCGGGTCATAGGGGCTAAGTTTTCTTGAGGTTCACAGATGAAGAGTGTCACGTCATCCGCATACATGGACGTGACTAGCGCGCGAGATGAGAACCCTATGCCCCTCTGCGTGTGATGCTGTTGCAGCCGTGCCACCAGTGGTTCCATGGCAATGGCGAAAAGCAGAGGGGATAGAGGGCATCCCTGTCTGGTGCCTCTGGTGATGCAAAGGGGTTCGGTTAGTTGGCCATTTACCTGGATACGCGCTGCTGGTAGCGTATATAATAGCTTAATTTTATGAATGAAGGGTGGACTGAAACCCAGGCGGCCTAAAAGGGCAAAGAGGTAAGGCCATTCTAAGGAGTCGAATGCCTTAGTGGCATCCAACAAGGCCGCGACAGCTGGCAACTCTGGGTTAATCTGGTGTATGATGGAAAAGATAGTGCGCAAATTATGGGAGGTGGCCCGGCCGGGGATAAAACCTGATTGATCCGGGCGAGCGATGAGAGTCATGAGGGGAAGAAGGCGGTTAGCAAGTAGTTTAGCATAGATCTTGTTATCTGTGTTGATTAACGAGAGTGGGCGATATGAGTCACAGGATTCGGGAGACTTACCGGGCTTAAGTAGCAGAGTGATTAATGCCTCGCGGAGGGTAGGCGGTAAATGGCCCGTCTCGACGGACTCGTTATACATTGCAGCGAGATGTGGTATGAGGATGGGCGCATATTCTTTATAAAAAGCTGTTGTTAGTCCATCTGCTCCAGGCGCTTTGTCGCTGGGGAGGCTAGAGATCACTTTGGCGACCTCTTCTGGGGTGAAGGGCTCATCCAAGTACTCCCGATGTGAGTTACTAAGCCACAGTAGCTCAATAGTGTCAAAGTATTGTGTGAGGTCATCTGCAGGGGTTTCTGCACCGGCAGTATATAAGTTGGAATAAAATGTGGTTATTTGTTCGAGTATACCTTGGGGAGAAATAATTCTGGCCACATTCTCGTTGTGCAGCTCAGTGATATAGGAGGAGGCGTGTGGCTTCCTAAGCAGGTGCGCGAGGGTCTTGCCGGGGCGATTGCCCTCGCCATAGCGACGCACCTGTGTCTCACGGCCAAGGTGCGTTACTTCGCGTTCAGCCTCAGATACGTATTCGGTCAGTTTTTGGCGTATATCTGCAAGTGTGGAGGGGGATGGGTTACTGGCATAGTGTTGTTTAAGCTCCGCTTCCAGCCTGTCTAAAGTGCCCCTAAGAGATTTTAGGACTCCAGATTGTCTTGCGATGCATTCGCCCCGAATCACCACTTTGAAGGTTTCCCAAATGGTAGAGGGGGAGTCCACCGACCCGTTAATTTAAAAAAATTCAACCATGGCCCCGCGAAGTTCTTCTCGGAACACTGTATCGCGAAGCGCATGTGGAGGAAGGCGCCATGTAAACATGTGTTTGGGCATGCGAGGGAGCCGGATATCCAGAAGCACCGGTGCGTGGTCCGATAGTGTACGCGCTAGGTGTGAAGTGACCAAACCAGTACATCCCGGGTAACTAACCAGACGTCAATGCATGACCAGGAGTTGCGAGTGGTGGAGATGCAGGTGGTGTATTTCTTTGTGTTAGGGGGCACCTGGTTTCCGGGGACCATCTCACTGTCCCCTAGTGAGTCGAGGGTATTTTTCTTTTTTTTTTGTATTTATTTATTAAAGTGTTCGGTCTTTGGGAAAAACCGTTACACCAAGCAACATTAGCAGCACTAATAAAAATCATTGATAGAATTTTAAAACAGTTAGTCTTTGTTCTACATCTAACGTGCAATTAAAAAATTATTTTAAAATTGAAAAAACGATGTCATTATAAAAACCCATATGTAAAACAGCTTATTTTCTTTACAAGTTTTTTGTATTGTTCCAGTAATTCTAAGAATCTGTTTGGGTCTCCACAGGATTTTGACCAGTTTTCTTTAAATACAGATTTAAAAGTTTTACCCCCCTGCAGACTAGGGGGATTGAGGACCCACCAAGCCAGGTGGTTACTGCTTCTCTACTTGTTCGAATGTTCATGTTGTTAAATATTTCTTTTAATAAAATCTTCCTTTCTTTTAGTAGCTTTGGGCATGCGCAGAAAATATGTTGAAGTGATTCATATTTATAGCCACACAGTCTGCAGTCTCGGTTTTGCCTTTGATCTTTCCATGAAGGGATAAGATCCTTTGTTTCCCACATGCCGAAACGCAGTCTCATGAATTGATGTTTTAAGGTCAAAGAAAAATGGGCTGATAAATATTCCTGGGGCTTCCTTGTGCCATATGAGCTGATCACCATCCAGGTGTGACGTCTTTGTAATAAAATATTCTCATCTGTTGAATTTGACAGGAGTTTTATTGTGGTGTTGATTAGATTGTTAAAGGCCTTTTTCCCAAAGCTGGCATTCCAAATGTCTTCAGCACGCAGGTCCTCTATCGCCTGGTTTAGATAGCAACCCCAGGATCCTTGAATTTTGTTTGCTTTTTGATTATCTATTTCTGTCCAGCACAGATGGTCAATGGACCCGATTTCAGATGCACGCAGCCTCCAACATAGTTTAATAAATGCACCTTTACTCCGGAATATTTGGTTTGGCAGTCCGAACTCAAGACGCACTTGGGCAGGTGATGCACTTTGCTGGATGTGGAAAATGTTTTTATAAACTTTTGTTTGTATCTTATTCGAGGCTGGGATTTCACGACCCCTCATTATTTCTGTGCCGTAGGTTACTGTTGGCATTAACTGAGCGAGCATGACAGATAGTAGGTTGCAGTGGGATGGACAACTTAGTTTCTTTTTTAGTAGTTTAAAGCCATATATGAGGTTTTGGGTTTTGGTCCTCATTGCGGTGAGCTGTGATTTATAACTCAATTTTTGTTCCACCTTAAATCCAAGATATTTGTATGAGGCAACTGCCTCTACTTTGTTTCCCTCGAGGTGCCATGTGTATTTCTTATATTTAGCGTCCTCTAGCCGTACTACCTTTGTTTTAGATAGATTTAATTCTAGCCCTTGCACTTCCATGTATTTGGCTAATGTGCTCATTCCACGTTGGAGTTTGGCTTAGTAATACAATGTCGTCTGCGTACTGAAGGCACCTGATTTCCTCATTAACTAACCATGGTGGATGGCTGTTAATTTTCTGGAGGGCATCTTCGAGGTCAGATAAGTACAGATTGAAAAGGGTGGGGGCTAGCACGCACCCCTGTTTCAATCCGTTGTGAGTGTCTATTTTCTTTGTTATCCTCGAGCCGTCCCCTATTTTTACCCGCGTCCAGGTGCCTGTGTATAATTCTCTGATGGCATTTAATAACTTTGTTGGGATACCCCAGCTGTCCAATTTTTCCCATAGTTGTTTCCGGGGTACACTGTCAAAAGCGGACTTAAGGTCCACAAAGCAGGCGAACAGGCGGTTATTCTTATATTTGGCTTTTTCGGCTAATAGCGTTAATGCCGTGAGATTTGTTAAAGGGCCTGCACCGGCACTGAAACCTGTTTGTGTCCTTGGGATGCAATTGTTGTCATCTGACCATTTTTTCAAATGAGTCAGCAAGCAGCTCGCATATAACTTTGCCTCAACATCTATTACAGCGATTAGTCTGTAACTTGTCGGCTTTGTTGGATTTCCACCTTTGAAGATAGGGTGGAAAATGCTACCCCTCCATGAATCTGGAATTCCATTTGTCGAAAACAGCTCGTTGAAAAATGACGTAAAATAATGAGCCCAATATGGTACTTCTCCCTTGAAGAGTGCGTTTGGGATTCCGTTGGGGCCTGCTGCACCCTCTGTTTTTAGTTTCTTTACGATTGTTGTCAGTTGGACTACTTCCGTTAACTTGTCGATGTTTTTACTCTGAAGAGCGATGTATTTATTGTTCAAGTCTGTGACCCCAAGGGGAGTCTGCGTTTCTTGTACTACGCTCCACCTGCTGTTGATTCTTGCAATTTGGCTAACTGGAATTGTTTTGAACTCTGGTTCTTTGTACATTGTCGTTATGTGGGCTACCCATATGTCCTCATTAATCCCTGCGTTTTGTTGTCTATTTTTCCCAAATGTCAGGGAGTTTATCTGCTGCCAAAAATGTTTTCCATTCCGTTGTTTGCACGCCAGAAGAAGTTTATTCCACATTGTGACTCGGTGTCTAATTTTTGCTTCATGACAGTTTTTCTTATATTGTGTTCTTAATTTTTTAAGCTCACTTCTATCTGGTCTTTTTCCTTCTTTTAACTGGTTTGAGACAGATCTAATTTCTCGTGATATTAAACGTTTTTGCTTACGTAATTCGAGACTGAACCAGGGGTGGTAACTGTTTGTCCGGTTTGGCTTCCTATGGTGATATAGGGGCTGGTGCCTCTTTTTATGAGGAAAGCTTTCCAATAGGGCACCTGTTAGATTTTCCCAAGCTTTTAATCTCTCACCCTGTGCTGCTTGTAAAGACTCTTGGCTTCCCATTTCCTTAATTCTTCCATCTTTTGTTCCTGCTTGGAAATAGACTTCAGCCATCACCTTCTCAATCCCAGTTCCTCTCCATTTCAATCTTTTTAGATTGCGAGCACGGGGCAAGGAGATTAGTTCTTTAGTTGCTGTCAACCGAGCTGTAGTTTGCTCCAATTGCATTGTTTGTGGTAAATGATCGCTCTCCGTGCGTGGCGTAATTTGGAATTTTAACATCTTGCGGACTACGTTTTCACTCACTAGGGTATGGTCAATAGTAGAGCTTTTAATGCCACTTAGAAAGGTGGTTGCTGCCGGTGAATCCTCTTTTGTATTTCCATTTAGGTGTTTTAAGCCTAGTGTTTCAAACTGACGTCTGAATTTGTTTCCCTTTTTGTGCTGGTTCCCGGGGTTGTTACATAGATTTGTATTGAAGTCACCTGTGATAATAAACTATGCTTGACAGTATTGCCTCTGCAATGATTTTATCATTTTAAACAACAAGTTCATGTGTTCGTCTTTTGTCTCCCTTCTTGGATGGATATAGACGTTTAAGAGGATGAGTGTTGTCGATGCCACATCTGTCTTGTGATATTCCAACTTCGTTACGAGAACCCAATTTGTCCCTATGAGTAGTTTTTCTGATGACCAGTCTAGTTTTGTTGAGAGATAAGTTGACAGACCCCCCTTAGGGTCATTTCTGCGGGATCCCCACCCTCCTTTGGGTACCCCTCCTCCCCAAGCACTACACTAGCCAACACCTTGGTCTGCCCACCGGTGGGTGGCTGGTCCCTCTTGGGATTCCCCCTTATGTGAGCCAACTGCTTACAGGCGAAGCACGTCCGGGGGCCGGTCTCAGCAGGCTTTCCTGAAGAGACTCCTTGTTTATAATCTCCTGGGGGATGGGAACCTTTACTCTGGGTATTAGTTAGGGGCCCTTTAGAGAAGTCCAGTGATTTACCCTTGTCCCCCCCACTTTTCTGCTGGGGACCTTGCCCACTTTTGGCTCAGTCTCCCCCAAACGCTTTCTTGTGGACCCTGGTACTCACCTAGCGGTCCGCCTCCATAGCAAGCTTCCTGGGGTCAGTCAGCTCACTATCAACCAAGTGCTGGCGCAGCTCTGCAAAACATAGACTAGACAAGTGCTCCCATGCAATCAAATTGTAGAGCTCCTGATAATCCGTCACATTACTGCCCTTCACCCAGCCATCCAGTGACCTGCAAAACGAATCCACACATTCCAACCAAGTGTTGGCATCAGTCTTCTTACTGGACCTAAACTGATCCCTGTACTTCTCAGGAGTGAGACCATACCTGGTGAGAAGGGCCTGCTTCATGTCAGCATAGGTGAGGTTACACCCCTTACCCAAAGCCACTAAAGTGTCCCTTGCTTCTTCTGGGAAAAGAGGCCACAATCCAGGCATGTTGTACTGGAAAGTTCAAGTTCAAGACCGACGGAAAGGCAAAAATAGACCACTCAAAAACAGATTGTGGTACGTAATGGTCTGCGATATGGTAGTAGTGCACACCAATCACTGTAAGTCAAGTGCAAACGCAAGTCCTATCCTCACCGCTGACAACTAATGTTAGAAATGGGGGTCTCTAGTTGGCAAGGGCTTGCACCTTTGTCCAAGTAGGGACCTTTCCTTCTAGTCAGGATAAGGGAGTTACACTCCTAAAATAACCCCTGCTCGCCCCTTGGTAGCTTGGCATGAGCAGTCAGGCTTGTCTTAGAGGCAGTGCGAAAGCATTTGCACATAACCAACAGTAATACAGTGAAAGCACTACAAAAGGACACCACACCAATTTAGAAAAATATCCAATATTTTTATAAACTTAAAACAAGACCAAACGATAAAAATCCACAATATAGTTCTCAGAAATCTTCAGTAATCAAAATAGACTTGAAATATTTCCTGGGGATATCACGGCGTCGTGAACAACAAATCCAAACAGTTCTGGCTGACCGCGGTGTCGTGGGCCAGCTACGGTGTCGGGAATACCCACAAAACAGTACCTTTAGAAATGTAGGGTGTCGGTGACCTCTCGATGAGCCCCAAAGGGCCGGCGTCTGCAGGTGTCGGTTCAGGAGGTCGGTGCAGGAGTCGTCGGGCCCTTGAAGTCACATGTGTTGCAGATTGAACTCCTCGCGGTTGAAGTCGAGAGCGCCGGCATCATCAGGGTTGCGGTGCGAAGTGTAGCGGTGCGGTGCCCTCAGGTCACGGTTCAGGCAGCGGCTCGGTGACAGTCATCCAGCGGCGTCGGTGAGACCAGGGCTGCGGTGCGAAGTGGTGCGGTGATCGTTGCGGTGCTGGCAGGTTACGGTGCAAGCAGCGTCATCGTCGTTGCTGAAGCGCTGTCGTTGGCTGGCGAACTGGAGTCGATGGCGCCGGCATCGGTGGGCCAAGGCTGCGGTGCGGGATGAGGACGGTGCATCATGTAACTTACGAACGGTGCCCTCGAACCACGGTGCAAGCAGCAGCGTCGATGTCAGCGTGGAGCGGCGGCGTCGGGGATACCAGGGCGATGGCGTGAAGCGAGGCGTTTCGGAGTGCGGTGCCCACAGGTCGCGGTGCAAGCAGCAGCTTGGTGGCGGCGTCAGGTGGCGGCGGCGGTGAGACCAGGGTTGCGGTGCAAAGTGCGGCGGTGCCCTCTGAGGTGCCTTCAGGACACAGAGTCGGCAGCGGCGTCGTAGACGCGTCGGGTTGCTTTTTCTTCTGTTGCAGCACAAAACACACAGTCCCCAGTGCTGATGGCAGAAGAACTTGAAGTCTTTGCTGTTCCTGGGACTTCTTGAACACGGGGCAAGCTCTAACTCAAGCCCTTGGAGAAACTCACAAAAAAGAAGTTGCAGAAAGTTCAGTCCAGTCCTTTCACTGCCCAAGACAGAAGCAGCCACTGCAGGTCAACACAGCAAAGCACACATCAAAGTGGTAGTCTCTCCTCACAGCTTCTCCAGCTCTTCTTCTTGGCAGTCTTCTTGGTTCCAAAAGAATTCTAAAGTTCTGGGGTCTGGGCCCCAATATTTATACCCCAAATTCCTATGTCCTCTCAGGCAGAGAGTGTCTGTGCTTAGTCCAAACCAGTTCTGTCCTCTCTGGCCCAGCTTCCTGGCAGGACATGGAGACAGCATTGTGAAAGGCAGACCAGGCCCATTCAGGTGCAAGGAAATCTCCTCCCACTACTCTAAATGCAGCCCAGGTCTATTCAGCCCAGCCCTGACCCATCAGACTCTCTGGAGCCACTGCACATCCCCAGCCCCTGTCACTCCAAAGCCAGACAGTCAATCCACATCCTAGCAGAGGCACACAGGATGGCTAAGTAAGAAAATACCTACTTTCTAAAAGTGGTATTTTCAAACACAGAATGTAAAAATCACCTTTACTAAAAGATGCATCTTTAGATTCTGAATTCAGGCATACTAAACTTTATTTTCCTAACTGGTCCCAATGGGAAGTTATATTTATAAGATGTTATAAATTAACTCCCATGCTTTCCTATGGGCCAGACAGCCTTTCAATAGTGAAAAATGAAATTGGCAGTATTTCACTATCAGGACATGCCACACACATCAGGGCATGTCCTATCTTTCACATACACTTCACCCTACCCACCGGGGTACCTTGAGCCTACCTTAGGGGTGGCTTACATGTAAGAAAAGGGAAGGTTAGGGCCTGGCAAGTGGGTGCACTTGCCAAGTCGACATGGCAGTACTACACTGCACACAGACACTGCAGTGGCAGGTCTGAGTTACCTTTGAAGGGCTGCTTGTGTGGGTGGCACAACCAGTGCTGCAAGCCCACTAGCAGCATTTGATTTACTGGCCCTGGGCACACACAGTGCACTGTACTAGGGACTGACTAGTAAATCAAATGATCTATCATGGAATCACCAATCCATAACAACAATTTACAACAGGAGCACTTGCACTTTAACACTGAACAGCAGTGAGAAAGTGCACAGAGACACTAAACCAGCAAAAACAGAGTCAAAACCGGGAGGTCAGAAAGTAAAAAGACAGGGGAAATACGCCAAAAGATGCCAAGTTTAACAGTGACATACACTGCTTTGCTTTACTAGCATGCCTTTCAAGGTGGCCAATGTCATGTGATTCTTTCAGACAGTTCTACTGTTTATTCAGCATCACTATACATTATTCTAGTTGTAGTTACATATTTACAGTTGTTTGTGTGGCTTTATGACTCTACATTCTATTTAGGGGCATGCAAAGTTGTCTCTTTTTTACAACCCCTGAGGCAAGGGGTTGCAAATGCAGTGTCCTGGTCACAAGAGGCAAGCCAGAGGTTTGATGGAAACCAAACATCTATGATGGAATGCCATGGACGTTTGGGAACACACAACATTTCATGTCTCAGTAAATTCATAATCCCTTTCCCGAACGTTGCTATGCTGGATATGTTTGAAGATGCACTCCATTCAAGGGCATGCATAAATAAATCCCTGTCCAGATTGAGAGGGGGAAGAGAATACACCTCAGTACTGGTTGGTATAGGGGGGTCATGGTTTTCCACAGTGAAACATTTAGGGCCCGATTCACAAAGGTACTTACGTGTAGTAAAGCTACGAGTGCAGAGTCTCCGCACTCGCAGCGGAGTCCCCGCACTCATGGCGGAATCTCCACACTCGGGTCCAACTCTCTGCATGGCACGCTCTCTGCAGTGCACTATACGGAGATTCCGCCCCCAGTGCAGATACTCTGTACTCGTACCTTCGTGAATTGGGCCCATTAATTCATAAAGATATTCCTCAAATATGCCTGGAAGATTGAGACTGACCAGATTTCTAGTCATGAACTAGAAAAGGTTTTCAGAAATCTATACAGCTCTGATTCTTCACTCCTGCGTGCTGGTAAACATGCGGGTGCACGCTCATGACTGTTTATGAGAATGAAGCTTGGGGTATTCTTTTCCTCCACAATGCCATTGAGCATACAAAATATAAACGTGAATATAAAAACTATACGTACATTTTTCAGGATGAATTTATGTTGCAATTAGGTGACTAGCATGAATCTCTCTCTTCGGGATGCATTTAGTTTATCTAGGTTCTATTAGCACGAACATGATCTTGCTCCGTGGTGAAAAACTTGTGCACAGCAAAATAAAAATAGGAAACTTTGCCACCTTCGTGGAGGGCAAATATAGGAAACTTAACAAAATTTTGGACATCATTATTGTGCATATATACATGAGTCTATCATGTGTGTTATATTACGTCCGTGGGCCCAATTCAATAAGTGAAGAAATACATCTGGATCCATTGCAGAACTCACATGAACAGATGCAGAATGACTACTTTTTGAAAAGTGGTGCCCTGTGACGTTCCATGGGCTCCCATTTCCCCTGTGTAGAATTGCATATAGCATAGAATTGTGTACTGGTGAAATGCAGCATTGTGTGCAATTGAACATCTTTTCTTTTTTAGGTCGAGCATCAGCGCGCATGCGCTGTCTGCAAGACCTGGAGTAATCAATAAAAGGACTGTATTCCCGCCTCCTACCTTCTCCTACTCACCATTGGTGCACTCCAGCATTGCTCTTCCTTGCTGCCTCCTGTTTCGTTCCTGCAGCCGACACCTCACTTCCTTCCAAGGCTGAGGAGCACCGGTAAAGTACAAGTGTTAGTACGCTTGTTTAATTAATGTTCCTTCCTGCGCACTTTTTTTTTACTTTTCCTCACTTCATATATTAGCAGGGCACCCGTTTTTCTGACGCTGCGCTTCATGTACGATGTTAACAATGCTTGTTTGTTGAGCTTCATGCAGCTCTGTGTTTAGCTAATAGCATTTTTTTATATATTTGTGCTAAAGCGCCACACATCGCGTGTTTAGCTGATGCAGTTTTCGGGCAGAGGAGAGTAGTGACAGCTTAACAGTCAATAAAAATCCCACGCTTTTAAACGAAATGGTCAAATTGTTTTGAGGAAGCGACTGGAAACATTTTGAAATGGCTTACGTGTTATGTGTCCAGCACTCTAGTGCCTATGAATTACCTACTTGCACGCATTGTGTTATCCTGGGCAAACTAGTCTATTCTATCTCCCTCTACTTTAGCTATCGCAACAATGATCCTAGTGCACAACCAGCATGAGAGCCGACTAGTTTGTGAGGTTAGCTCGATCTTGTCTGTCACGACATGTTTATCTCTGAGGATCGATTTGACACCTTTATTTTTGCAGTAAAGTTGATCAATAGCTGATGCTGGTACAGAGAAGGGCAGTGCATTTAATGAGCACCAACGTGTCCTGCAAGGCTGCGGAGTCTTACTTCCCCTTCTGCTCCACATAAATCTTGAGCTCGAATCTCACTTTAGTAATTTAGTCTGTCTTGTGCCCTTGTAATTCATAATTTTTTACCTTCCCGTGCTCAGCTTTTGAGGGTGCCGCTGTCTGTGTGAATGATTTCCCACAGTCCAAACATTCCTCCATCTCTCTCTTTTAAAATGTAGTGACAGCTGAACAGCCAATAAAAACCCCACGCTCTTAAGTGAAATGCTCAGCTATTTTCACCTAGTTTTCCCTTGGGCATTGAGACAGTTCACATTTTGCACTGCAGCCTCATGTGCCATGAGGAAAAACGTAAGTTCGAAAACTTAAAAATTTGATCCCAAATATGTGTTTTCTTCATAGAATATAACGATCATTGCAGGCCTGCACTGTAATGTAAGGCTATAATTCACTTGAGCGGTTTTATCGATTGCCTTTTGATTTTGGCTTTAGTGTTTTTCACAGCCCTACAGTGAAATATACCTTTTAAAACATGGCAGCTTCTGTGTTACACTGCGCACAGAAAAGGCACGGGAGTCGCCTAGCTTTGGAGTGATTGAAGCTGTGCCTTGGAGCGACCTCTTTCTTCAAACCTAATGCCAAGATATGTACAGGATGTTGCTATTTTTACCTTATCCATAAACCAGCTTTCAATTGTATTTAATTTGCTACCAAATATTAAGACCTTAGAATTAGGGATGATTATTTTGCTGTTGTTTAAGTCACAATGCGCAATAAGCATCCAAAGGCCTTTGAAGTCCGATTGTGGTCTGATCCAGTAAGATAATATCATCTACTTATTGTAATGCTCTGATCTTTGTTCTTGTGATGCTCTGCGGAAAGGACCTTACTGAGCCGATTGCTGGAATCATGTCTGCCAAATAGAGATTAAAGAGTAAAGTAGCTAGTATACAGCTGTGCTTTAGGCCTTTGTCAGTATTGATGCGTGGATAAGCTGATAACGCCCTTCAAAAGAATGGATGGGATGCGCCATTTGGCAAGTTTTGACCACAATTTAGTTCTATCTACATTGTCGAATGGTTTGGCAAAGTCTATAAAGGCCGCATAAAGAGGGTGCTCCCTTTCCTAAATTGCTTGTTCAACCAGGATGGCTAAACCTAGCAGGTTGTCCTCTATACTACAATCCTTCTGGAATCCTGTTTCATGTATTGGGATCAGTTGCTTCTTTCTTGCGCACAGTTCTAACTCATTATTTGAGATCTTAGCGAAGCATTTCCCTCTATATCAAGAAGGGTGATAATGTGAAAGTTCTCTGGTGCATTTAAAGAATCCTTTTATGTATTCACACCAGAATCAACCTCTCCAACTATCTCGGATGGTATTGGAGTCCCGCAAGACTTGAATAGTGGAAAGAGGATTGAAGCCCATTGTAACTGAGCAATCTTAAAACGAACCCTAAGATACCATTTGTAGTGGAAGTCCCATTGCTACAAATTTCTTTAATGGTATTCTCTACCTTGTCTTGTGTTTGGGTAGGGCATCATTACTTGGTAGTGCAGTCTTTAATTGCATTCCAAATGCGTCCAGTTCATATTTCAGTTTATTGTTTCCAGCCTATAGCTTTCCAGTGTAACTTGCCCAGGTCACATTTGATATATTTCAGCTGATCAGTTGGGTTTTCTGTGATGAAATTTGGGTAACAAGGTTCCATAAATTCCTGGAATTCTTTGCTTTTGTGTCTTCAAATAATTTGATCCATTGTTGCTTATAGTTTCTTTTCTACCCCAATAACTTTTTTTTATAGCACGCTCTGAAATCTTTTACTTTTTATTTTATTCCACCATTGCCTTTGACAGATTTCTGGTATCTTATGGTACTATTTAGTAGTTTTTTTTAGAACACTGATGACTGGTCCTTAAAATCATTGGGGATGCTACCGATAGGGCTTTTATGTCTATTATTAAAGCCTCTAATAAAGAGGCTAAGAAACAAGCTCAATCATGGAGACTATATAACTCCTGGTCATCGGTGCCATGTTTTCATTGTGCTTATGTGTGACATTTACACGTTTTCGGTCTGATTTGTGTGACATGTCAAATCATTACTCGTGACACTTTGAGTGACACTGTTGTGAGTGGAGCAAAGCTGTCATGTCCCTGCAAATAGATACATTTAAAAACAAGCATTAACGATGCAATAGGTCCTGCATTACTGAAAGTTTAAGCTATTGCAAATAATAATGCAAAGTCAAAAGCTCAAACTTTCCGTAATGCGAGACCTATTGCATTGCAAATGCTTATTTTTTTATGCTATGGGGAAAACATCGCTACCGGGAAAGAAGCCCCTTTCCCAACACCTACTTCAAGTTTTTAGGTGATCACTTTCCATTCCCACTCTGAACAAAGAGTTAATCTAGTCCTTTGCTGGAGTAAATTCCATGAATGTGGACTCACCAAAATGTTAGGGGTATCGGAAGTGAAGTTGTACACCCTTTGACGTTAATGACATCACAGGAAGTGATATCAAATGACTTATAACCCCGAATCCCTCTGGAATTGATGCCACATTACCTTATGAGGACATCAGAAAAAATTACATTGTTGAAGTTCCATAATAACGGCATGATTAAAATAAGAGCACAACACAGACAAATGTCTATTTTAGATATTGCCTATATCAGAGTGTTGACATGATCTGGGAACGTAGTGGGGTGTAATACTTGCACTGAATTGTAGCGAATAAGCAAAGCAAATGAGATAAACTTCAACGCACAAAGGAGAGAGATAGCAGTGAAAGACATGGGCACAAAATAAGAAAAAAGCAGTGGTGACAGGGCACAAAAGAGCAAAAGTGGCAAAACGGGGGGGGGGAGAGAGAGAGAAAAGGGGGGGCAAGATCTTTGATTTGTGAGATGTTTATTCGTTTTACAAGACTTTTTAAAGAATCCAAAGTTGTGCACCCTGAGGGAGACCATTGCCCATCTCTGCAATGCTCTAAGGCTAAATTCACGTATTGGCCCATTGACACAAGATGTTGCTAAGTTAAGGAGTAGAAATATGCAATCTTGCTATAAATATTTAATCCATTATATTTGTATTATGATATCATCAAATTAAAGAAAGGGCAAATGTTCCTCTGATGATTAACCAGGATCTATTGAACTACTGTTTATACTGATTGGTCAGTTCCATAGATCTCAACTTTTCAAAATATTGGGTGCCTGGCACATGGCGTCAGTGCCTACATCAGAAAAACATTCTCACTGCACATTTATGTCACAAACACTTCTGTGGAATAGTGTTTTTACATGATAAACAAAGAAAACAATAGTTATATATTAATAGAACACTTGATGATATAGCTGTGCAGCTTTGTAGCACTGCCGTAACAGATACCCTAGTTAATCAAATCAAAGTTTTTCATTTTATTGAAAGTAGATTGACAACAGGATACAACGTGGGGCCATATCATGAACAGTTGCTCTGGCGTAGGGCATGGGGTGGATGATGTCATCAGTTATGCCATTATTGATGTCAACAGTGATGTCATAGAACATGTCATGACTGATGTAATATGTGAGGTTATAAACAGTGCATGGTGGGGGCACAAGTTATAGTTAGCTCAATTAACTATAACTGATGAAGTTCAGTGTTTTTTCGCTGAAAATGGTATGCTTTAAGTGACATTTCAGCTAACTATAACGTCATAACGTCACTTTAACCTTTTTTTTCTCCCAATGTGGATGTGTGTGTGTACATAGAGAAAGAGAAAGTGAGAGAGAGAGATTATCAACTAAAATTACACAACAATGCACTTGAGTACGAAACGTTTAGGGTTAAAAAGTTGCAGTTTGGTTACAACGCAAGCTTTTGAAAAAGTTCTGAGTTAAAACTTAAAAATAATTTCCTACATTATGGTTTAATTTCATGCACTGTTTAAGCGTAAATGATATGAAAATGAGTGTGAAGTGATTAAACGTGCCAATTTCATCATTAGTAGAGAAAAGTACACTCTGTTTTGTTCTTTTTTTGATCGAAGGAGGGGTGCTGGTAATTTAAGCGTTCTTTCAACATTGTTTTGTGTTATAAAATGTTTAGAAACGCCATGAACTCAAATGTACCAGGATGCCAGACAAATTGTACAGTGGCACACGCTTTCCCTCTACAGGATTCTCTGAAAACAGCACCTCACTTCGTGTGTCTAAAAAATACAGATTTACATACCAACCACAAAGCAACATTCATAGTCTCCAGAGAGTGTCAAATCAGTTACAGGAACTCAAAGGAAACAGAACTCTTTGTGCCAAGTTACATTGGTGCAGTTCAACTTATTGTCAATGCCACAGCCCCTTAGCATCTAATAAGAAACTGTTAGGTGGCTAGAGGTGGGACAAGGAGGGGACCATCCTATGATGATGTCGATAGTCAAGTGGTGTGGGATGCAACTTTCGGTGCCTCTGGGCGTCCATGGTAACATCACTAAAGATAATTACAGCAGTCCTAATGTTATATGAGATTAGTAGTGGAAACACTACTGGCACATTGAAATCGGTTACGTTGGTTTGTTTTTGTGGTTACTGAATATTATGGAAAAATGGTAACGGAAGTTGAACATTTTTGAACTGTCAAACAGAGCTTTGCCCTCTGAGATATGCTGGAAAAATAGACTATTTCACTTGGTAAGGTTCAATAAAGGAAAATGTTTTACAACTGTCCTTTCAGCCTAATTTCCAAGTGAAAGAAACAGGTGTGAAGTGATTTTTTGGAAGTGCGTTTGTGTATTTCTATGCTGCAGCCGGACTGGATACTCGCTGTGGGACGTTTTACCCAGGCAGGAGGACGGTGTTTTGAAAGGCCGCAGCCAGGGCCACTTTCTCCAGTTACCATAGTGAACAGGAGCAGGGCGCCATGGTCCCTAGGACAAGCAAGGCAAACGGGTCCCCTTGCCACGTATTTGTTACTAAATTGCAACAATAATCCAGGTTCACTTGACTCTCAGGCTACTGGCCGTGGTGCTATTGATTACTACACCTCGGCAGTAGGCAGAACAATGGAGGTGAAGGGTAGGGAGGAGGGGAAAGTAAAGGAAACATTTATTTATTTATCGGTAGGGGGGTTGCTGGGGTTGGTGAAACTCCTCAATGCTGAATTGTGCCCGTTTCAGAGCCCTTTCAGCCAATCCGGAAAGCAAACAAGAACTACTAACCGTTCTTGGGTGCAATGCTCACCCACGCACCCTGGACAACCATAAGCCGTGACAGGGAAGAAGCCCCTAAGGCAAAAAGCATCGTTTGCTCACTGAAAATAATCGTGACAAAAAAGAAGCAAGAAAATCACTGTGGGCAAACTAGCATGAATGTCACCCTAGGCTCTCTCCCCTCCACAGAGCACACCAACAGCTCTTGCAGGAACAAACCTTGGAGCCTGGTCCTTACCGTCATGAGCCACACATACACTCTCCCCAAAGGCTGCCAATCTATACTATTGTAAGTTTATCGCCATTGTAGTTCCCCAGCCTAAGAGGGTGGGAAACTTAGGGTTACCACTGGCAGAGCTTGAGCTGCCCCTGCCAGCAAAAAACTCTTGACCTGGTGACCTGTTATCCACAGGGGCGCCAGTGACCATATTATACATTGTGCCCCAAGGTGCAACAGGAGCGTGCGCCCACTTTGTGAGCCTCTGGGGCACAATGGTATTACAGAATGGGCCGAAGATGCTTGTGTGTCCCCTTCTGTACTACTGCTAGCGCTGGTGCACAGGTAGCACCAGTGCTATCATGTGAGGGCGTTCCCTCATTTGCATGGGTCGTTTCTTCGACTGCAGAGGCAATCATGCCTTTAGGAGGCGCACGGAAGGTAAGTCCAAAAAGGTGGCACACGTTCTGTGCGCCTCCTGGGGTGGGAGAAAGTGGGTTCCATGAACACCCAAGACATCCACCTGTAGGTGGGTACAGTCACCCACTGCACCCACCTGCAAGGGAATCTTTCTCCCCTCTCGAAAGTGCAGGCGGTATGCTACCTGCACTGTGAAACACAGAACCTCTTTAAAGCAGCAGTTCCGTATTTCACATGAATGCGCTGCCCTCAGGGCAGCACACGTTAGCGGCCGCCCTGGGGGCAGTTCATTCCTTGTAATATGGCGCAGTGTCTCAGATTTCGTCCAGCGCACCTTTTGAGAGGTGCGCCGTGGCGGAAAAAGGGAATGGGCGCCATATATATAATACGTCCGCTGATCACAATGGTGCTCACAGCAACCTAATTAGTGCAGGGCCATCACTGGATTTCCGTGTCTGGGACAGCCATGCCAGACACAACAATCTTGGAAAACAAACAAAGGTCTACTACTTGTGCATCAGGGCCATAGCCTTTTTTTTTATTGTAGAAAAACAATATGCCAGGCTGGGCCAACAAACAGGGTACACCCGTCTGGCATACTGCTCTGCTTCCAGTGCATCCTCTGCATTGGCAGCAGCGTTGAAGGCAGAGCACTACCCACCAGGCAGGTGGAGATCTCATAATATGGCGGGAGGTGCTCTGCCTGGGAGCAGAGTCTATAGCATCAGCTGACCATGTGATCTGGTGGGCCGGCTGCAGGGGTCCAAATGAAACTGTTATATCAACATCATTACACAGAGAGCTGGGATGTAGTCTGAATATAGCCAAATTAAGCCATCATTCGCAATGCAAAAATATAGCAGTAATAATGTTTCAAGCTGCAAACTCCCATAGCAATCTTTAATAGGCTATTAAGTCAAAATTAAAACCCGTGCTCATGTTTAGATACAAGTTAACAACACTGAACTTTGGCATTTCATTTGATTTCACTTTTGCACCTGCTTTTTAGAGAATTGAAGTTTAAGGTCACGTGAACCTAGCCTAGAAACATCTATAGTTTGTTTTAAGCACGTGTGCGGCCTTGGCCCATGGAGCTCCTCTACTCCGTGGCTGCCCTGGTGCCCTCTACCCTGGTGATCACAGCTTTTTATTAAACACATCTTGCAGACTCATCCGAATGCAGTGTACTGATGTTTTCTTCCGCAGTGAGTCCCCTTATCTTAGTTCTCTTAACCACTATAATTGTAAAAGGCATCAGGCGCTCTCTAAACAATTAGGCAGTATAAAATGATCTCTGTGCTCCCTAATAAAATATGGTTCAGCTAAAGTTTAAATAGTGTTTATTGTAATCTTTTCAATTGCAATCACATAGAGATATAGATTAGATGGTTGTACATACATTTAGATTTATTATGCAAGATGTGGTGGCTAAGTGCATTTTCTTATGGAAAATGCTAATTCACTGTAGTATTTACAGAGCAATGTGCTTTTATGCTGGAAATAAACTACCTCCTATGGCGACTGACTGTTGGGACCTACCCACTGAATCTTATTTACTGCTTTCTTATCCTAGGCATGGAAAATATTGGTTCCAATGATATTGTCAGATAACGATTAGACCATTCATGCACATAGAGAAATGTGAAGAAAATGTTGCACAACACATTAAATGTAAGGGAACATTGACCACACTTTAAAGATAACAGACTTTGATTATGTAGTAAAGTATGTCCTTATGCATAGATACATCATTGACTGTGCAGTGCATAGTGAGCACACTAGTGAAAAGTGGAAAACAAATGCCAAAAAGTTTATGAATAGCAGTTCTTCAGTCTGGGTATGGTATGAACAACTGGTCCAGTTCTGAGAGACCAGTCACATTTAATTAATTGTGGCTGAAGGGGCCTATCTTCAGATCCATTTGTTTTGGATTTACCGCTTGGGAATGTAGGTGTTTCAACACTCCTATGCTATGTCAGCGTGGCATCATCACGACAGATGACACAATTAAACAGCATGTGAGAAGCACTCAGAAGAAAGAGTCATTACAGTACAAAATTCTGACAAAATGGTCTCTATGATGTGTCTTCAACTTAAGCTGAACGTTGAAAATAATGAAAAAATCCTTTCAAGTCGTGTTTGCAAGAAGCTCCCAGGTTTCGCACAGAATAGGGAGTTGCCTTCTTTCTTAGTGTTTTTCTATTAGGAAAAACATTGTTTAGCCGTGTTCGCCTGACTTAAAAATCTGAAAAACAAAGCCTACCAGCTGTATAATGTGAGAAAAGAGCCAGTTAATCAAAGATGATCCCGGAGGATAGGTTTTAAGAAAATAGGAGTTATTTATATTTTATTGCTGACCCTAGAATATGTTTAGGATATATTTTTTGGTCGTTTTTGCAACGTCAGAATTAGTAACAATCCTTATATTTGGCAAGCAGCTTTCTGATTGACCATTTGTGCTCTTGAAACACTGTGGGGCTTGTTGCTCACATTATGTTTCTACAGCACATTCCATAACAGCAACGTCTTGGCAATCATAGTCCTTATAAAGCTCTAAGCAGCAGTTAAGATAGTATCTGACTCCAATCTAGAAGGATAATTGCAGTGAAGTATTTGAAAAAATATATTTTGCACATTTTGCAGAAAGCAAAATCTGCAAGAAATCAGTATGAGGTTTCATGAAAATGCAATGTGCAAAGTTTTTTTTCTAATTTGGGCACAATGTACTGAAGAGAAGTCATCTAACATTTGTATACTTCTATTGGTAATAGAGTAGTGGATGTTCAGGGTTGTTCAGTCTTCTATTCTTGTACTGCAGGAGATATAAAGGGAGCTGCCGCATTGATAGTGCTAAGTAAATGTGTTTATCAATGGTACTGTGATGTTATTGTATAATGAGATCCTTGATGCTGTGACCAATGGAGCTAGCTCCTCTACAAACAGCAAGTTCATTTGCTTGGAGACCATGGTGTAATGTATTAATCCCAAATAAACATGTCTTTTTAATGGTGTTCATTGTTTTTACAATTACTTCAAGAAACACCATTTCATGTTAAAGCAGTTGCAAAAGCAGGAAACAACCTACGGAATCGATATCAAATAAGCCAAGAGGGCACTCTATGCTTAATGCATCCTGGAGACAACAAGCTCAACTAAGGAACCTTTCAAAATCATTGATGAATTTTGCAACCCAACCAGCAATGTACAAACTTCATTCACACTCAGGAACTCTGTGATACCTTAGCAAGATAGGTGTTAACCTTGAAGCTTATTTCCTCTCTAAAACAAACAACCTCTTCTCTGAACCTCTTAAAACACTAAGGGGCTGATTTCGATGTTGGGCGGCATTGCTTCTGCCTGACACCAACTCGGTCCTGAGACCGACCGACACCCGGTCAGTGGTCCCGACTGCCTAATTAGGATGTGCCCGAACACTGTTTAGTCGCATTCCTACATTTCCTTATGGGAGCATGGATTATGGCCATAAACCGGCCGTAATGCATGCTCCCATAGGGAAATGGGAGTTGTGGTTCATCCCTGCACCCCACGGCAGGCACCTCAAGGGATCAACAGGGGACCACCATAGGTGCCCCCTCGGCCCCCAACCGGAGGCCGCGCACCCAATGGGGCCCTGCTGGGGGCAATCAAACACACTTTCCGACATGGTTTCCATGTCGGACAGGCTGGCATGGAAACCATCCCGGAAACCGTGCATCATAATCCCAAGGGCGGAAAGGCCTGCCCTTGGGATTACGAGCCAGTTCCGACTGGCCGATGGGCTCCTTGAGCCTTTCGGAAGCAAGCCGGAATGACCGGCCAGTTTCAATTCCAACTGGCTGCATCTTTATCAGCCGGTCGGAATTGAAACAGATGATCGGTCGGAGGCTTTCCGACCGCCATCGTAATAGGCCCCTATATTGTGGGAAGAGGGTGAGGAGTTCTCCCCAATTACATTTTTTTTTTTAAATTGTGATCAAATGTGCATTTTACAGCACATTGACCTGTTGAGATTGCTTATAAATTGATGTGATTTGAGTACCACTTCAGTGGAGTTTGATGGGCTCTCCCCCAAGAAAATCTGGGGGAAAGATTGCGATGACTGGTGTATTATATGACACATACAGCAGTGGTCAGAAATCAATATATAATTTGAATATTAAGTGGGTGGTGTATTATCCCTTAAGGAAATCATGGGGCATTGGTAAATTACATATTTACAGACATTGGGCAACCAACAATAGGTGTACCAATCAAGGAAAGCAAATATCTTCCAGTAGTAATTAGCTATAAATTATATCATCAAGGGACCATAGGTCTGTTTGTTCTTGGTGAATAATTATGATTAATAATTAATAGATGGAGCCTGGGGAAAAGGTCGCTAGCTACTGCTTGCACATCTGAAACGTGATATTCTTAGTTGCATCAGGACCAGGGGAACTTAGACTTTAAAATCACCAAATGAATCCACGTAGTGATCAAATACTGTGGCAAATGAGCATTACCTAATGTCTATTCCACTAAATCTTTATATGCATGATAGGATGGAATAAGTGGAAAAGTGGATTTTATAGATACCAAATAGAATCCTAATAACAGTGACTAGGTATGGTCCATAGATGGAGAAAGTGTACAACAATAATGGGTACCACAAGTGACACAAGGCAACCCAAAAAGTACTCAAGCCAGGTGGACCTCAAGAAATGAAAGATGAATTACCCATGTTCGGGAAGTTAAGCATCTCGCTAGAGACATCTCTGATCATTCGCCAGTCTGGCTTCGTGTGGCTTTTAATTACAAACAGGTGGGATGAGTGCCCCCCATTAATCCGTGGTACCTTCGGGATCCTCACATCCGCCGGGAACTCCTCGTAGCCATGGATAACTATTTCAATGAGAATGAGGGCTCTGTGGAATCCCCGCGGACGCTTTGGGAGGCCTTTAAGACGGTAATTCGGGGCCAGGCCCTCTCTTTGATCTCGGGGAAGAAGAAAGAGCGCCGGAGGGAGATGGAGGCCCTGGAGGAGGAAGTACGGCGGTTAGAAATAGAACTAGAATCAGATGTCACACCCGATAAGCTCCACCTTCTCACACTTAAACAGCAGGACTATAGGGCACTGGCGACTGACCAGGCTAAGGCCCTGGGGAGAGCGGCGCAGGGACGGTTGTATGAGGTGGGTGACAAAGCTGGGAAGTTACTAGCATGGTTGGATAAAAAGGATTGGGCAAGTAGACTAGTGCCAGAGCTCCACGGGCAAGGGGGCGGGTCCCTTACGGATCCACAAGGCATTGTGGACCAGTTCGCGGCCCACTTTGATGCAGTTTACACTTCGGCTGCTCCCTACTCCAAAGAAGACTCCCGCCAAATGCTCACTGACATAGTTCTGCCCAGACTGTCGGTGGAGGACCATGATTTCCTGGAGAGTAACATATCCAATGATGAAATAGCAGCAGCAATAAGGTCCCTTACATCGGGCAAGGCTTCTGGCCCTAATGGGTTGCCGATCGAACTTTACAAACTTCGGCCAGACAGATTGGCCCCATACCTAAAGGCTATGTATGAGGACTCTAGAAACACAGGGCTCCTGCCCCTAGACCAAAGGACGGCCACTATTGTTACAATCCACAAGAAGGGGAAACCTAAAACCGATTGCAGATCGTATAGGCCGATATCCCTATTAAACGCAGAACCCAAGATTCTGGCCAAGCTCTTGGCCAACCGGCTTTTGACGGTGGTTGAGACCCTGGTTCATCCGGACCAGTCTGGTTTTATTCCGCATCGCAATACTGCACTTAACTTGCGTAGGGTACATGGTGTCTTGGGCAGAGCAGCCTCTATCCTGGAGCCGGCAGTCATAGTTTCCTTAGATGCCGCCATGGCGTTTGATACCATTGAATGGCCATATTTGTGGGCAGTGTTGGAGAAAATGGGATTCGGCCCGACATACATACAATGGGTGCAACTATTATATTCTAAACCTCTGGCCCAGGTTGTGGTTTACAATAAAAAATCAGCCACTTTTGAGTTGGGTAGGGGGACCCGGCAGGGCTGCCCCCTATCCCCTCTTTTATTTGCCTTGGCATTGGAGCCATTGGCAGCTTGGGTACGCAGAGACCCGAAGATTCGGGGCATGCACTGGTCTCCGGAATGGGAGGACCGTATCTCCCTTTACGCTGACGACATCCTTCTTTATTTGACCCATCCGAGGCGATCTTTGATCGTGGTCCTAGATATCCTCACGATCTTTGGTAGATATTCTGGTTACTCCATAAACTGGAGCAAGTCCCTCCTGTTCATAGTGGCGGGAGAGCCGCCGATCCCACTGCGGGGGTGTCCTATACAAATATGCACAGAAGGCTTTAAATATCTGGGTATTTTTCTTTCATTGGACCCCTCCCTCCGTTACACTCATAACCTACGCCCCCCCTTGCTCAGGTTGCATAAAGATATCGACAGATGGAAATCGCTCCCCCTTTCCCTGTTGGGGAAGGCTGCCCTTTTTAAAATGATGTCTCTACCCCGGTTTTTGTATGCCCTGCAGAACTCCTTAGACCCGATACCTGCGTCCTATTTTAGAGAAGTGGAAGGCCTCCAACGGGATCTATTGTGGAATGGCAAACCGCGTATCGCCCTCGGTAAGCTTTCCTTGAACTGGTATGATGGAGGCATCAGCCTTCCCAATATCAAACTGTACTACTGGGCGGCCCACTTGTCCTCTATCAACCACTGCACTTACGCCCAACCCGGAAACCCGGGTTACAGTATGGATAGATGGCTCCTTTCTGGGGGGAACTTCAGCAGAGCCCTCTACTCTAAGCCCCGGCGTTACACACTTACGGGCCCCACTAAACACGCAGTACATGTCTGGCACACTGCCACTAAATGTCTTGGTTGGGGGCGGAAGCTTACACTTGCAACACCATTATGGGATTCCGAACAACTGGGTAATTTGTGGAGGAGTAAGGGGTTCGACAAGTGGGATCTCATAGGCATTTCCCATATAGGTGATCTGTGGGAAAAATCAGACATTAAGTAATTCGCTGTGTTGCAGCAACAATTCAATTTGGCCGACTCAGAACTATTTCGCTACACGCAGGTCAGACACCCATTACGCACTCATCTGCAGCCCGGGGCCACACCACCGGAATCATCCCCGCTAGAGGATAGAATACTGGACGGCCACATTCCTGACAGTACCATTTCATTGATATACAAAAAGCTGGTCAATAACATGTTGGATCCTCTCCGGGCCCTTCGAGAGAAGTGGACCAGGGATGGCATTGAGATGGACGATGAGGAGTGGCAGGAGGCTCTCTCCTCTCCTAAAGTAGTGGCAATACCAGCTCGTCTCCGACTCGTCCAACTAAAATTCCTACACAGGGTATATGTAATGGGGCCTCAATTGGTGCGAATGGGGAGGGCTGACGGGGGAGACTGTAGACGAGGATGTGGCCAGTTGGGTACCTTTATTCACATAGTTTGGGAATGCGAGCTGATCCAACCCTATTGGCGTAACATTCACGATATTATTAATACTGTGTTATCCGTACAACTCCGTATGGAAGCCCGCAGGTGTTTATTAAACATTTGGGAGCCAACGGATTTGAATGTTTGCTCGACACAGTGGGTCACTTTGGGGCTAATGCTAGCCAAGAGAAACATTGCCCAGCGATGGGGAGCGCCGCTTCCTCCTATAGTGCGGGACTGGGAAAAAGACTTGGAATGGGCAATGTTTCAGGAAAAAACGGTATATGTAGCCCCTGGATGTCCCAAGAAATGGACCCGTGTTTGGGGCTTGTGGAACTCCTATCGAGGAGATATATGTCAACCTCCCCTTGTTCCCAGTAATGAAGATCCCCCTTCGCCCTAGACCTTCCATAACTTATTCTGTATAACGTGCTTTGCCTACTGTTCCCGTGAAGCCTAATGTACTACTTCCTCTGAAATGTGATTGTATTGCTGATGTCTGTTTATCAATAAAAAGTTTTACAAAAAAAAAAAAGAAATGAAAGATGATCTAAAATATTTCAAGAGGGAAATAAATGTCAGCATACCTACGGAACTACAATAATACATGTGTACACACGAAGGGTGTCTCATGTAGAACGCTTACTGATCACGGGAGTCCATGTATATGAGCTCCAGTGGCGGCTGGTGACATTTGAAAGTGGTGAGGCGTAAAATTATTGTCGTACTGCACTGCGGCGCGCGAGCGTAGAGAGCGAGCCTGAACAACCTACGGAGGGTTCGAGGGGTTCTCCCCCCTGGAAAAGTTTGAAAAAAAAGTGGACAAATGGTGCATTTTCAAGCAAATTTGAGGAAGCAGGAAGGTTAATAAAGCAATACGATTTAATTATTTATCATTTAAGAAATTGCCAATTTTTATGAGCTATAGAGGACAATCTTTGCGTATGCTGATGTTATCATTTGCCCATATTAACTTTTGAACACATTGATACACTTGTAATGGTTTTAACTATACAATAAATACATTCATTGACTGTGCAGTTCTGTACATCAATATGATGACACTATTTCCTTAAATTAAGTTTCTGTTTTCATGCAAGAAACGCCATTTTAAAAAAAAGTGCAGAAAATATGAATGCATTTCAAGTAGTATTCTGTGTAAAAAATGCCTGCATGTAACAGCAAAGGCTTCCCATGTTATTGTTTCCCAAAATTCTCAGTAGAAAAGCCATCCCAGGGTCCGAGGTAGGACTTATAAGCTTATTTTCACTCTCTGGTCCCCTGAGGCTCCTTATGTTGGTGCCCTTGGAATCCTTCTCACTCTTAGGCCACATGATATCCCTGTTCTCCCTTATGCCATGTAGGTCTTGTGCACTATTACCTGGAGACTTTACGCGCACCATAAGATTCCTGGCAGCTTGTTTACCCTCAGCTCCACTGGTGCTCTGCTCACACAAAGATCCAAGGGACCCTGCTCAAACCCAAAACTCCGTAGGTCCTGCTCACTCCCAATGTGCTCACTCTGAGATTAACGGCAAGAGCCCTGAGGGTCCTGGCAGAGCTTCATGGGAGACCCACTCCTTCTTGGTGCAATGCCACAGGAGGATCAAGAACCTACATGTGTTAGAGGAAACTGTACTCTTTTACTGAAAACCAGTGATTGGTTATGTGTCAAGGGGACCACCGGCCCTCTCTTGCCTGAGCAAACAGGGCTGGTTTTTTATATGGATGGGAATGGTGAATCCCATGCAGCAAAGAGAGGGATTCTGGAGTTTGTGGAAGAGGGAATTGGGCCATGGGGAACCTTTAGCACCTGGTTCCCTGGGAGAACTCAAATATTCGAGTTGTAAGATGGCTTTGAGGATTGCCCCTCTGCAGAATCTCAATTAAATAATTTGTAAAATAATGGTGAAGTGATAGTTGAGGAAGAGCTGTGGTCTAGAGGGTAAAGTTGGTAACTTTGGCATATGGCGAACCAGGCTCCAGTGCCGATCTCGGCACAAATCCTGTGATGCTGACCAAATTCCTTAATGTACCTGTGCCTAAAATGAAAAAGAAAGTATGGTTCTGCTATATTGTGCTCCAAAGCACTTCTGCAAGGTTCGCGCTATTAAAGAACACTGCAGGGGAAAAAAAGATTAACATAAGCCAGGGCAACAAAGGCTAATCAAAGTGTCTGAACGGCAACTTAATAGGAACCTGTGCAACGGAAGCACACACACTGTCAGTGTTTAAATATACATAAAGTACAATTTGGAAACAAGAAAACCCAGTAACACGATTTTCTACGTGTTTTGGGTATTTGTCATTGTAATATCGCCGAACATGAAAAACTGTTAACCAATATTGTACAAAGGAAGGCATAGATTAAATATTTGAGGACAATACTTTCCAGAAACTAACCGATTAATGACTTGCTTGCTGTGTAACATTTATTTTCAAGTAGGTCGCTTTACCTGAGATCCCATCAGGTAGCAATAACTTCCCCTTTTGTAAGAAAGTCGCCGGACCGAAGTTCTCTTAATTCCTAACATGAGAGGATACGTTTTCAAGTTCAAAGCTGGCAGATCTATGTGTGTTTGAAATTTGATTTACACCATCCCCATTTAAAGACCTGGGTGGACTTGGATGAAAGTGAGAGGCTGGTGAATGTAAAGAGAAGTCAGTCAAAATTACATCAGGAAAGTTTTGTGACTGCACCAAAGGAATGATTCGTAGACAGCCACAGGATTTTCCACCCATAAGGGGCGGGACTTTCTGCTGATGTGAATACAGGCTTGGGGTAGAGATTGCGTTTTGCACGGATGCTGGAGTGGTAGGACTTTGTGCAACTGACACTGAGGGGAGTTGGTCCACGGGGACGTTGGCGGGGAGGGAAGCGGTCACTATGGTCTGGGACAATGCCAGGGGTGGCTGCCTCTAAGCAGTGGTGGTCCACGTGCTGTCCCTTGGGGAAGCAGGGCAGTTTCAGTTCCCGCTGCCATGAAGGGACACTGCACCTGCCACTTTTTTGTTGTTTTTGTAACTTTGTGATCTTCTCATTGCTCAGTATTTAGGTAAATAAATACAAGTTGTGAGTAGCTCATCATTGCAACTTCCCACAGCCTTTAGGAGGTTTACAAACGTTTTGAAATATTTCGTTTTCAGAATTCCTTTTTTTTGAGATTTTGAGTAAAATGTCCATTTGGGGAGTATGCCCAGCACCGTGGCTCTGATCTGTTGATTTTGTGTCAGGTGGCTTGTTGGCTTGGCTGCCTGTGACACCGCACACTCTTTTAGACAGGGCTGTGCATGAAATCATGCAATCATTCTGAGCTCTGACTCGGTAAACAGCTCCCGGGCTGGACTGAGATGGCAGTGAAGGGAGGTGTCCAGAAACTGGGAGCTGCCTGCCCGGATTTCCAGGAGCCTCCTTTGGGAAGGACGACTTGTCGCACAGCAACGCGCATCTCCCACTTCGATGTGCAGAGAAGCCGGGCTTGGTTGGACTCGAGGCTCTGTGCAGCGACCCGTGGAATAGAAGGGTGATGTAGGGTGTTTGGTTATACATTGAAGGGGTTCACTTGAGTAGATGTGAAGTGAGGCTTCACTTTAGAAATATACAGGTGCTACTCTAAATGTGCTCCAGAAGAAATGTGGGGTCACAGTTCACATGCACAGCTCATGCTGTCTAGGGATAGGAGGCCTGGCACATTTACACCTAGTCTGACCGAATAGTAAAGTAGCCACCTAGAGAGATCTTAAAGCCTTCTAGGATTCCACTGCTGCAGTGAGGCGATGCCCAGCTCGGCAAGAGTGCCCTGAACTGAGGGTGTTGTTCAGTTGTGGTTCCTGTGAGGTGGTTGACCCCACAAGGCTTGCTCTGCCTGGAAGTTCTGTGGAGGTCTCCCTCAGTCGCGGTCGGCATGACGGGCGGATGGGGGGGTCGCGCGTGTTCGGGGGGGCACGCAGGTTTGCGGGGGGAAGCGGGACGGTGATTGCAATTTTTAAAAAACGTACCTTTCCCTGGGTCATGCGCTGCCACCTCAGCTCCTGCTGCTCCTGGCCGGGTCTGCGATTTCCACAGGCAGCCTCCCTCCCCTAAGCCAATCACAACGCTGCAATGGCAGCGTTGTGATTGGTGCGGACGGCGCCCAGCTGGGCGCCTGTAGGGACGCCATTTTCTCTATGTAGGCTGCATGAAACCTACATAGAGAAAAAGGGAGAGTGCGCATGACTGGTTTGGTAGGCCCCAGAGTGCCGACCAAACAGTCAGGGCCCACAACAGTGGGCAAGCCACTCCCCCCCCTGCCCTCGAACAGGACCGCACACCCGCCCGCCCCCAACCAGGCACTTCTGCTTTCTCGCCCCTGATGAGCTCACAAAGTTCGACATTGGAAATGACAATAAAGCACTCAAAGAGTGTCAGCGCCATCTTGGAAGTCCACAGCTTAGGGGTGACTAAACGAACCAAAAACGTATCTGGAAAACAAAATAGCATGCACAGTGTAAAAAAAATGTATTGTGTACTTTTTTTTTTTTAAATGATCAGTTGTACTTGGGATAAAATAAGGAGCATTACTAGGAGGCTGGATATGTTAATCATAAAGAAAGCCTGGGAGTTGTCGGCCCTTTGACATCAAAAGGGCTGACTGATGGATTGGGGCTATGAGTGAGTCCCAAAGGACGAGAGCTCCTGACACAATTTAATGTAATCCCAGAGAATACACGTAAGAAAATCTTCAGAGGAAATGCAGATGAAACAAAGTTTAAAGTACAAACCATGAAGGTTTATTTTAAAAATAAGAATGAATAAACAAAGCAAAATACAATGGTTAGTGAATCAATTCACAATATGCAAAATGCGAATAAATGTAATATATCACTTGTCGAAGGAAGGCAGTCTGGGGCCAGGGAGAGGAGAACATGGTGGCCCCTGCTTAAGTCGGTTGCTTGCTCACCGGAGATACCTGCGCCGCATCGCCATGGAATAGCTACTGCAGGTAAGCCTACAGGCTGCGAACCCCTTTTTGCCCCCCCCCACTGTAATTATAACGTACCTTCGCTCTTTCTCCCTTTCTTTCCCCGGATATGTGCCGAGTCGAGTCGGCTGCCTCGGCTGTTCCGGGTGCCTCTACCGTTGGCACCCGCTGGGAGGCGGCCGCTCTGGAGCTGAGGAGGAGCCGCTGGGCAGCAGGCGCGGTCTCCTCCGGAGCAACGTGGGCAGCGGCAGCACACGTTCTGTCTGCTTTGCCCTGGAGGAAGGGGGTCTGAGCAGCCAAGAAGGAAAGACGGAGGTGCCTCAGGAAGTTCAGAGGCAACTCCCGAGTTTGATTCAGCAGGACCCTTCAGACTCGGTCTCAGTGAAGGAAGGTAAAGGGAGCAGGGTGGGTTTCTTGAAGCCATCTAAATCCTCAGCCCCAGGGAGAAAGCAGGCATTCACGAGGGAGAAGGCAGGCAGTTGTGGATGGGGAAAGGATTTCCCCCCTCTTACCCAAGGATCTATACAGGACCTCGAGGAAGGACTTGCCTCACACACCTTTCTGCAGTGTGAGGTAAAAAGCCGCAGTATAAAAACAGGAAGGAGAAGAAAAAAATCTGATGATCATACACTTAGAGTTACCCCCTCCCTAAGATCTTACTTTAAGGTGCAACCCATTGTGGTGGATATCACAAAACAGGCAGAGGCACTCAGAAAGGGGTCAGTGGAACAGCCTAATATAGAGCAAATGGCTGCCATGGAGGGCTCTCCCATACTAAACCTTGCAAGCAGTCAGGGGCAGGCTCCCACAGATGCAAAGGTAAAAATTGCTTTACGAGTAATTCCAAAACCTCTCGTCCAAAGTGGTGAGAGCGCGCCGGACACAGTTGGCGTAGTCTCTAGAAACTCCATAGGGAATTCATCAGCGCCCATGGAAGCTATGTTCCATACCCTCTCGGAAGAGATTGAAAAGGGGTTTGCAGTTTCAGAATCAATTCAGGGAGAAATCAGGAGTTTTTTTGAATCATTGGAAAAGAAAATAGATCTCTTAAATACGAGAACTTAGACTCTCGAGAACTCTATGGGAGAGTTGAAAGATGAGTTAAATATTGCAAAAGCTGATATACTGGCTCTTAAAAGAGAAGAGCAGGAGGTCCGAGACAAGTTGGAACAACTAGAAAATAACTCTAGGAGGAGCAACCTTTGCATTTTGAATGTCCCAGAGGGAAAGGAAGGGGAGAACCTCAAGTCTTTTATCATTGCATTAATTTAGGAGACGTTACAGATCGAGGAGACTGAGGAAGAATTAAGAAAAAGACATCCAAAAGGTGCACAGGGACCCCTTTAGAAGAAACCCCAACAAAACCAAGCCTCGAAAGATTCTTCTGAACTTTCATACCTATTCTTTAAAAGAAAAAATCCTGACAATCGCTCTGAAAGTAAAATCATTGAGGGAGAAAGACTTTTCATTTGAAATTAGATCCGACCTTGCTCGAGCTACCTTAGATAGACAATGGGAGCTCGGGATAAAACTTGACCAGTCTAAAAAGCTAGGGGCTGTGGCGCAACTCAAATTTCATGCTTCCTTAAAAGTTATGCACAAAAACAGAATGCACAATGTAAGGTCTAAGCAGGTGGCAGACGAGCTCTTAGAAAGTATTAAGAAGGTGACAGTTAACATCGTGAATCCCTTTTAGATCTATCTTTCCTTCTCTGGGCTCCAAGACCCCTCTGTGTCTGTGTCAGGATAAAACATATTCAACTCCTCTTAGTTAATGTGGGGGGCGTAGGTAGGGGGGGACAAATAAACAAACAAACAAATAGGGTAGATATCCACTGAAACCGATGTGGCTATAGTTATTACACAAAAGAGGGTAATGGTGGCGGATTGCCCCTGGGCGTAGCAACTAGGACTAACATCATGTCCAGGGTAATAGCAGGTTGGGTTCTCCAGGGTGGGGTGCAGGGGTGGGGGTTTGGGATGGGTGCACTGGGTGGGGAGCATATAGGAAAAAAAATTCTCCTCATTTACCTCAGTTAGGCTACTTATCTCAGAGGAAAATGCAGTGGTCTGGTTCTTATGCCTCAAACTTGAATTATTTAGAGAATGGTCCAGTTTCTATCTTGGTACGTAAACGGGTTGAGTGTTAAACGATGAAGGGCAAAAATTTTGCAATATATTAGGGACTCCCCAGCACAAGCTATTATTCTGCAAGAGACCCACTTGATGAAAAACGAATGTACTGCGATCTTTAAGAGCTTAAAATGGGTTGGCCATATGATTTGTACCGACCATAGCGCCAACATAAGAGGAGTGGCAATAATAATAAAGAAGCAAGTCAAGGCACACATAATAGACTCATTAGTCGATACTTGTCGCAAATGGGTCATTCTTAAAACGATAATGCTGGGTAATTTAATCACCTTGGTAGGGTATTACGGCCCAAACTGTGATGACCCGGAGCCCTTAAAGACAATTTTTGCAAACTTGCTAGATTTTCCAGACCCTGTAATTATGGCTGGTGATTTTAATATTGTATTAGATCCCAAGCTGGACAAATCACCAAATAGCAGAGCTGTGGTCGCATCTAAATTGCGTATATATTTACATTCAATGATGAAGCAGACGGGGTAAAGCGATGTTTGGAGAGACAGATCTGGCCTCCAGTTGGGAGTCTCTTATTATAATGGGAAATACGGCCATAAATCTAGGATAGACTATGTTTTGTTCAGTCTTAGCCTGAGAGAGAAAGTCCAGGACATTGGGTACTTGAAACCCCATTTGTTTGACCACTCAGGGGTGCACTTAGATCTAGATCTGGAAAGCAGGAAGGTCGGGAGAGTTTGGACTCTAGACCGAACGCTGCTTCAGGGTACAGAGGAAATGAACCATCTGAGTCTTGAGACGAAGGAATTTTTAGGCCATAACGTAGGGACAGCTTCCATCCCAATAGTTTGGGACTCCTTGAAGGCTTATTTAAGGGGGAAAATTACTAGCAGACTATGCTTCAGAAACAGGTGGTATAGGGAAGAGGTTGCCGAAATAGAAACAGAAATGAAGATCGTAGAGGCAGATATGTGGCGTACTGTGGAAGAGGAAAAGCGGCAGGGAAACAAATATAAACTGGAGAAACTAAAGGAACAGCTCGATACTTAACCTACAGATGAGGGCCACAAAGCGGTGGGAGGCGAGCAAGTTGACTCACTTTGAGTATGGGGAGGGGGCAGGGAGACTACTGGCCTGGAAAACAAAAACAGACAGAACACACAATTTGATAAGAGAAATTGAGGGCGGCGAGAGTAAGGCCAAATTAACTACTGATGCGGAACTAGAGGGTGCTTTTTATGACTTCTTTCAGAAACTATATTCAAAAGATAGCGTGGTTAACAAACACAAAGTTGAGGAATGGTTGAGCTCGAACATTTTCAACCCTTTAGACACATCGCAACAGCATCTCTTAAAGCAGGAAATTACCCAGGACAAGGTTAAAAGAGCTGTACTTTCAAGTAGAGGGGGAAAGGCAGCAGGCCCAGATGGTTTACCAACCGAGCTATACAAAAGTCTGGGTGATGTTTTAATTCCAGCTATGACCCTGCTTTTCAATGAGATCCTAAGCGATGGGATAAAATTACCTAGTTCCTGGGGTGAGGCAACAATTACTTTAATATTAAAGCCAGGGAAAAATCCTACTAGCTGTGAGTCATACAGACCCATATCACTGCTTAATGCTGATTATAAGATCTTTGCTAAAGTCCTAGCTGATAGGCTGGGTACAGTAGCAGGTGATATGTTACACCTTGACCATAAGGGGTTTGTCAAGGGTATAAATCTGTATGAACTTACATATGACCTCATAGGTGCGATAGACCTAGCCTCAACACACTCGCTCCCTCTAGCAGTTATGACTTTAGATGCCACAAAGGCTTTTAATAGAGTCAACTGGGTATACCTGGCAGTGGTGCTAGAAAAGTATAATATTGGCAAGAACTTCAGCAGAGCTATCTAGTTGATCTATCAGGATCCATCAGCAAAAATGTTGGTTAATGGAAATTTAACTAAACCTTTTAAAATAACCAGGGGTACCAGACAGGGCTGCCCCCTATCCCCTCTTCTTTTTAATATTTATATCGAGCCGTTTGCCCAGAAGCTTAGAGACGAGGCGAATATTCTACCATTTAGGCATGAAGAGTGGGAGAGAAAAGTAGCCCTTTATGCCGACGATATACTGGTTTTTTCCTCAGATCTCCGCTGCCCTGCCAGATGTCATAAAGCATGCAGAGGAGTTCGGGAGGGTGTCAGGGTACCCAACATTGGACCAAAAAAGAGATGAGATATCTTGGGGTAAAGATAGTACAGGAGATAGTAAAAAATCACAGAAGCTAAAATGTCTAATGTTACAAGGGAGTGCTCGCGGCTTATGAAGAGCTGGGTCCACCTCCCCCTGTCAATCTTCGGGAGGGTGAAGCTGGTTAAAATGATAATACTCCCTAAAATCACCTTCTTCTTTAATACAATCCCTCTACATTTCGGCAAGTCCTCCATTGACAAACTTCAGCAGGCCATACATTCTTTCATCTGGGCTATAAAGGAACTAGAATTGCTTGGAAGAAGCTGAGACGTAGAAGGGAAAAAGGAGGACTATCCCTCCTGGACTTACAGTATTACGCGTGGGCCTTCCAACTGACCCACTCCAGAATGTTGTTAAAATCTCTTAACGGCCTGGTTAAGGAGGAATCATCTCTTTTCAATTCACAGGGCTTACCTAACCCCTCAAAGGTTATCAGAGATGACAAAAGGGTCTCCTGTAAAATGCAAGAAATGTGGCCTGGAGAGAGCATCAAACATACACATGTTCCAGAATGTCCGGCTATTCTTGATTTTTGGGTAAAGGTCGGTGGTACCATCTCGAATATTCTTGGGTTTCAAGTCAAGGTAAGCCTCTCTATGATTATCTTTGGAATCTCTAATGAAGTCACAGGCCCTGCGAGATCATTCCTTTTCTATCTCATACTGTTAGCAAGAAGAGAAATCTGTCGCAGATGGGTGGAATGTTCCCTCCCCCCAACACTCGGATTGGTTAGAATCTGTAATTTCGACGTCTAAGTTAGATCTGAGAGGGAATCCGTCTAAGAGGAAGAAAAGCCCTTTGGAACTTTCTACTGAGATGGCTGGATATAGAGGCAGGAGTAAATTGATCAGGGCTCCTCTATATATCTCGACAAAATTGTCCTATGATTATACCTCTCTGGATCTCTTTAGACTGCGATGGGTCCTCCGTTTCTTCCCCTTATGCCATCTTAGCAGTTGCCGGTTTATACCGGACCAAATCTGAGAGTGACCGTACCCGTTTGTGACAGTACCTTTCCAGTACGTAGGTGTACCCGCAGGGGGGGAGGATTCCCACAACTGCTTCCAGGGCACGTTGGGTACAGGCGTTTGAAGTGGTTATTGTGGTCAGAGGTGAATGAGGACAAAAAAAAAATATATATATATATTGATGATGAACCCTAATCAAGTCAATAGCCATAACCAAATACAGTTTAGAACAAGGCAAATCGGAAGCTAAGAGCAAGTGACATAAGGACTGCCCAGTGAGGCAAGAGAGGAAAACATGGAAAAATTCTAAATTCTGATCAGTAAACAGACTAATACGGAGTCTTATCTCTAAGGGGACTGGGAAGGAACCTAGCTCCTTACCCAAATGGTGGATGTTCTTACACTTATACACATAGAATTCGTACAGTCATTGCAGTTCGACATAAAAGTTGCATTGAGCAGTCCAATAGTAAAACAGAAAACACATGCCATGGTATAATGACTTTTACTCTACATATTGTGAATAATCCTTTAGTATGCCCTAAAACAGAAAACAAAAGTGCATTATAAAAAATAAACCACACCTCAGTTAGGCCAAAGGAGGTGGCCTTCAATTGTATGCAGTTGAAAATCTGTCCTCACTCCAGAACAGAAAATAATACATTTTAAAAATGTTAGAATCCAAGCAAGACTGTAGAGTAAACTGAATTTCGTACATCTATTCAAAGATGATGGTCACATTTGAGGCTGCTCGCTGCACAGGCGGAGAAAGAGAAAACGAGTCAGTGCCAGGTTGCACTTCACAAGCATTTTAAAATGTAAAAATTAAAGCACACTAGACCAAGATCTACGTATATCAATCTAATAACCTATGTATAATAAACACAGTTAAAATTTTGCTTTTGCATCTCTTTATTATTAATTGAAAATTCAGAATTACTAATTGTGGAATCTTTCCCTGCTCGATAGTGGGTTCATACATTACATAAAGCATGAAACAATCACGTTTCTATCTGCCAAATGCCCAGGCAGTATTTTCCTGCAGGAGACCGCTCTGCCCTCTCTGGTGGCCGCAAAGCCCAGGAGGGACTTGGGGGCTTATTTACAAGCCCCCTGCACCGCCAGTATGTCACTTTTCCTCATATTAAAAGTGACGCACCGGTGGCGCAAGGGGCTTGTAAATAAGCACCTTGGTGAGTAGGTACTACGTGCCTGTAAGGAGGTCATGCTATTCGTGAGGAAGCCAATTCCACTGCTTGCTAGAAAGGTGGAGTGGCTACATTATTCAGGAGATCATTACAGTCATAATTCAAACGCTCTGAAGAGAAGAAGTGGTACGCTTCGCGTCGTCTTTCACAAAATATTCGCAAAAGGGGTTGTGTTGGGTTCAGTCAATGCTCATAATGGCAACAAAGTCTCCTTTTCACGATTGTCTAGAACCATCTCATAGTTTGGTAGACACCAGTTGACTGCGCGGTGGCGATTAGGGCATGACAGTGGATCCGACCCAGGACAGATCGAGTGGACTCCAGGGGTTGTGGCCTTTTACTCGATTTATTTGAAAACGATGCACTTCGGAATGTGTTGAGGCTGCTACACCACGGAAACAGAGAATATGTGTTGGTATCTGGGGCGTCCTTCAACCCTGCACCCATAATGATTTCTTTGCCTCCCCAGCTCTCCTGTCACTACCCGAATCCTGTACTATTCTTGAAAACAGCATGTTGAACCACAGACCAGTCCAACTGAAGTCTGATCTTGGCCTAATGACACCTCCTCCGTGCCAATGATGTAAGAACACATGAAAATATAAATTGCTGGCCGAGAAGAAAAAAATGTGCACCCATCTTGCTGAATTCCTACTGTAAAATGAGGGGATGGTACTCCCAAACCAGACACTGTGGGCAGCTAGCAAAGCCTATGTCAGGGGAGTCTCATCTCAAGGGACTCCATGCTTTCAGAAACAAAAGCACTGAGAAGACCAGCTGTTGCTTGACACTTCCGTCAGTGACCTCTCTAGCTACCACTCTGCACCCACTGACCACCAGCTTTGACAAGACTTAGCCAGGACAAAATACAAACCTAAGATTCTTCTCACGACTTAGGTTGAACATGCGCTGCACTGGATAAAAGGAAACATTATGAGTGGGGAAAAAAGTGGGCAGACTGTTGCCATTGCATTATAGACAAAAAAAGGCTCTGTCCACCATCCCAACAATCTGATCAATGGACTATACTGACCCACCTGTTAGACAGATGCTCAGGGAATTCACTGCTTTTTTTTTAGCAACCTTTATGACTCAAACCCCAAAACCACCTTGCACTTAGAGGATCAGTTTCTCACTGGCTTTGTGTTGCTCTGTCTGATCGCGGAGCAAGGGTGTCCTTAGGTGGTAGTATGAAGACAGAAGAAGTAGAAAGGGACATAAATAAAGTGTGTGAGAAAGGCGCAGGGTGTCAATAGCTTCTCTACAGATTACTAAAAGATTAACAAATACAAGACCTCGCAGCTGTTGCACAAAGTCTGGAGTTCAATTGGGCAGTTAAAACATTGATCATGAAACCAGGCAAGGACCCCCTTTAATGTGCCTATTTTCCTGCTAAACATGGACATGAAAATCTTGGTGACGGCCCTGGCCAAGAGACTCAGCCCAATGATCCCTGCCTTGAGTCACCCTGTACATCCGGGTTTTGTGCTCGGGGGTTTCGGCCGATGACAACATGAGATCGCTACTCTACCTCCTTTGGCTGGTCCTTGGAGACAGTGATGACAAGGTGCCCATCTCTCTTGACTCTGGGAAAGAGTTTGATCTGATACAGTGTGGATTCCTTGTTAGGACTCTGGAAAGAGATGAAAATACAGGAAAAGTTTTCAAAGTGGTCCACACTCCAATTATCCTTGTGGAGCTAGGTCCAGGCACTAAAACTGATTGTTGAGCCTCGGGTCAACAATCAGGCATTTGCAACGCTCTCCTTCCCAAATCCAAAGACCACTCTATCGGAGTTTGACGGTCTCAACAAAAAGTTCCATTGGGGGTGCGTTGAGACCTTACAAATTACACATGACCACAACGAGGGGAGGTTTACGCTTGCCTTACTGAAAATGTATTATTTGGTGCACCAACTGTCTTACATCTCACACTTGCTTGAGACATGCTGGAAACAAGCCAATACATGTGAGAATAATCTTGGGCTTCTTCAGAGAGGCTAGTCATGAGTCATTGCACGCAAAGCATGTTACTGGTTTCACGCTTACATACTATAGTGAACCATGCAGAGCCTGTCAAAAGTATTAAGACACTAATCACTAGTACATGCTCAAAGACATCCCCTCATGAAATATAGAACGCTAATTACTATGACATGCTCATAGACAACCTGCCACAAAACTTAAATAACATGTCTACTCACAAAACATTATATACTAATCAGCAGGATATGATCAGAAACCCCACTTATACAATGTGATCACCTGGGCCACTGGAATTATGCCATTCTGCATTTGCATCGTTTTCTACATACTTATGGATTTGCCACATTTGCCAAATATCACATCATATGCTGCATAATTTGCAGATTATAACAAAGAAATTGTTGCTAGCACAAACAGATTAAACGCTACTAAAAACTCAGTGACGTGTTGACTGGTCGGACCTCTTTCAGTTGTTTATTGCTATATGTAGGTGTTAAACTGCTACTAAAGAGGTGAAATCTTTGGCCAAACAGTGTTAAACTGTGTGAAAAAGTCAAAAGAACGAAGTAAAACTATTATAAAATTTGTCGTATAAGGCCTCCTAATTTACCTTTTCATGCCACATAATTTAGCTAGCCCTGCTGCATAATTTAGTCCTCCCCTAGTGAATAATTCCCTTGTCCCTGGTGATCACTATTCGTGTTATGTTCAACATGCCTTTGTATCAGCTTTGTTGCATCACCAGAAAAAGAAAGTGACATGCTTGAATGAAGGTTTATAAAATAGCAGCAGACACGAGATTAATACTAGGCTCTTTAGAGACTCTCCTTGTGATTCAGTGCACCCTGGGAAGCTGTGACATTGGAACGGGTCCCTATCGAACTCTATGTTCATGTTCTAAATTTTACTGGAAAATAACACTGATAGAGTTCTGAACAATGAATGTAAAAAAAATGTTATGGTAATGCATGTCATTTATTTAGGGCTTGATTTAGATCTTGGCGGACGGGTTACTCCATCACAACGGTGACGGATATCCCGTCCGCTGAAATATAAATTCCATTATATCCTATGGGATTTCTCTATATCGGCGAATGGGATATCCGTCACTGTTGTGACGGAGTAACCCGTCCATCAAGATCTAAATCAAGCCTTTAGTTCCTGTTTATATTTCACATGTTTTACTTAATCTTGCATGCCCCGTATTTTTGCGTGTTTTTTTCGTGCGGCGTATTACTCTTGTATAGTTCATACATTGCAGTGAGCCGTCTCCAGGTATTTATAACGGACAACGATTGAGAGTTCTGGAGTTGAGGATGAAGGCAGTGCAGCGTTCTCAAACTGCCTGTTAGTGGGTCAAAAATGTTTTCAGGTTTCATGGTCAACAAATCCTTGGCCTCTTTACAGAGCAATGGTTCTGTATTCCATATGCAATTGTGATTCTGTGCAAATGTGTGTGTGAAGGTGGTACATAGTTTTCAAAATATTGACAAGGCCAAAGTTGCAGGTGAGTGGGTGTGTTGTGTGTTTGGAGAGGTAGTAAAGTGAAGGAGATACAAGGAAGAGCATTTAGATGAGAGTGAAAAGAGGGGGCAGAGAAGGAAAGAGATGGGGTGTAAGATTTGCACATGGAAGAGATGTAGAGAGAAATGGGCATACATGTCTAACACAGTGAATATAACGGGAGCGATTGGGACAGTATGAAGACCACTACTCCTTCCACAAATCTCAGTAACGTTTAATCCACAGTCTCACAATTTCAGAATTGAAGCACACGTGATATTGTTTACAACAAAATCATTATAGTTACTCTTTTTGTTAAACAGCCACCACCCATTGACAAAGCCAATAGTACTGGCTTATTTTTAGGTGTGTCAGTTGCTGTGTTATATATCTGGATGCAATACCAAAAAGCTCAGAGGAACTAAAACACCGGTTTGGGGGGCACACTATGGGAATCACAGAAATTTGGGGCAGATTTACAAGCAAGTGCCGCAGCGCGGCAACGCAAGCCCTTTGGCTGCGCCACGCTGCAGCACTTTCAAAGCACAGGAATGCAACATATTTACAACATTATGTCGCATTCCTGTGCTCTCCCCTGCGCTGGCGCACAAACATCTGCCATGCACCGGCGCAGGCACCCTTGCACCATAGTGCAAGGATGCCTGCGTCATAGGGAGATTGTTTTTGTGCAGGAAGGGGCACCTTCCTGCACAAAAACAATCACTACAGGCATTTTCTTCTTTCAATGCATGCTGTAGAATGCAGCACGCATTGAAAGAGGAAAACAACGAGGAGAAATTAAAATATTTCTCCTCCGCGCACCTTGCTACGCCACCCCTAGGGTGGCGTAGCATACTGACGCATTTCCAGGTTTACGATTCCTCGTAAATCTGGAAATGTGTCTGGTTCCATGAGTGTTGCGTGGGAACACCCACAACAACACCCATGGAACGCCCCTTTCACGCAAAGTGTTGCGTGTAAAGTGGTCGTATTTACAAGGACAGGAAAAGTCACGCAGGGTGGCTTTTCCTGTCCTTGTAAATATGGGGCAGTGAAATGCGCCAACGGTGCGTCACGAAAAGTGACGCACTGGTGGTGCAAAGGGCTTGTAAATCTGCCCCTAAGGTTACTTGTTTAAGCCACGCCCTTAATTACACGGACCATGCCCTTTTCTGACATCTCTCGCTTTTTTCATCCCACTTAAAGCCATGGGGAAGGCTAGGGACACAATGCATTTTACTGATCCGAAAATCACAGCGCCAAGAAGACTAATGGCTTTATAAAGCTTGCTAAAGGTTCTAGATTCCACGTGTGCTGATGAACAGCGTTTCTCTACACAGACACAAGACACAACATTACCCAGATCGTCTGACTTTGGTCATGGAGCTAAAAAATAATGTTTGTTTCTATTTTTAAAGCTAGCACTTCCTTTAAGCAATGTGTTCTTTGTACGTGTTTCCTTACTTGTAACTAAATACATTCCTACACTTTTCCAACTTTGCCACTAATTATACAATTGTCCAACAATGAAAAACGTTAGTATAGCTTCAATAATTAGAGCAATTATGAGTGTTTAGAGAAATGCAATTTGGGCACTCTCTTTGCAGTGCTTGTCTGCAAGTGGCTGTCTGTTACTAGTAAAACACCATTTCACTTTGGCTTTTTCGTCAACATTAGTGGACAGTCAGTCAGACAAAAGGAAGCAACGTAGATCTGCGTGGAGTAGCAGTGTGCCATCTTTCTACCAATTAGCAAGGTCAAAAGATGCCCTTTTTTATCGGAAGTGCAAAGAATGATGCATATATTCAAATCCCAATGTCTAGCCTTCAAGGCACTCCACGGGGTGGGTCCTGACTTCTTGAAAAAGCAACTAAAATGGTATACCCCACTAGAAATTTGAGGTCGGCTCACTGCAAACTCCTTCAAACGCCCAGAATCAAAAGAGCCTGCTGGGGCGGAAGAAGCTTCATGTCGCTAACCGTTAAAACCTGGAACGTGCTTCCCGCTGAGATAAAAAATTGTCAAACTATTATGGCCTTTAGAAAAGCTTTAAAAACTTGCATTTTTGTAAATTAACTTTCAGCCCTTGATTGCATGGTAACTTTCTATTTTCCATCAGGTTTGAGCGCCTAGACGCCTTCGGGTATGTGTGCGCTATATAAATGTTTAAATCAAATCAAATCATCCACTGGCCGAAATGTACTGGGTCCCTCGCGAGATCACTTACAAAACATTTTGCCATAGTGGAGCAAATGGGCGGCTAAACCAAAACTTAATCCAAAACTTAATCATGTAAAGTGTTTTTCAAACATATTAACGGTTGGCTTTGAACTTGAAGTCTCATGTACTTAAGACAGGGTGAACTGTGTGTGGTGTATTCGCTGTATGGTTAGCCTTTTCACTAAACAGTGAAAACAATGAAATTAAATAAAAATTACCTGCTTCTTCCCTAGTCCAGGTACCTCAATTATTTTGAGGTGTGTGTAAGACATAGCAAAGCTGGGATGCGTGAATATATTCTTTGTTTAAAAAAATAATATTTTTACTATGTATAATCCAAAGATTTGAAAGAAAACAATTATAACTAAATCTTAAAACACCCTTAATCGACAGATTGCTGTATGTATGGGACTTAGTTTTTTTTTTCTTATGGCTTCCCATCACAAAATTCGCTTTTATAAGCATAAGTATACAAAGCAGAGCCCAAAGAAAATTCATTAAAGTCTTACTCTATAAAATTCATATTAAATGACATTACATCAAATATAAATAGCGGCAGAATAAAACTCTCATAGATACCACAAATACATTTAAGTTTATATCACAGATAAAACAACCGTAGAGAAAAGGGAGCCCTCCCTAAGCTTTTAAATATCTAAGAATTATCACATCCTTCTAAAATCGGAGTACAGATCCCTCAGATTTAGCAAGTCCTTCAGACTTTTTGTACCTTGTATCCCTTCCATCCAGGTGGTAATCGGTGCCCAGATTCTGTGTCCCAAACTTCTTTTCAGAGCCCCTTTAAGGTCATACAAAGAAACCTCCATATTATATATTGCTAACAACCTGGATCTACAAGCTGCGAAAGTGGGGGGCTTCGGACTTAACCATTTGGATGTAATACAAAACTGAGCAATTGACATAGCTAAAAATAAAAAAGATGCGCAATGTGGCTCCACTACGTTGTTACACATATCATCTTTAACCCCCAAGATCATCAAAACGGGAATTATTTGAAACTGTACACCTAATACTGATTCGAGGAACCTCTCAATTTCTTGTAAATAAATCCCCAATCCTAGGCATGCAAACAACATGTGGAGATATCTGTAAGCTGAGCCCCACGCCTATTGCAATTGCCCCCCACTACACCGCCCCATTTTGCCACCTATTCTGGTGTAAAATACAAATTAAAAGCTGTCATAAAGTGTTTACTTTTCAGGCTAGATGTTAGGAGTGTCTTATTCCCTAACTCCAGTGACTGATGGATATAGGGCTCCTCAACCCCTAACATTTGGCATTTTGTTTCTGTAAATCATCTGGCAGTTCATGTAATAATAACTGATAGAGCGTACCAATCTTAGATTTGCGTTTTATGGCTTCCACCAGAAGAATCTTGATCACTGCATTAGAATCCTTCATACTTTTAAGGAGGAAATCTCGAAGATGTAGATATTTAAAAAAAATCACCCCTAGCCAAGCCATACCGCTCTTGCAATTCGGCAAAGGAGCAGAGTTGGCCCTTTATATATAGGTTCCCCAAAGATGTCACCCCCTTCTTCACCCATCTAGATGTCACTTGATCTTGAAACACTATTGGGAGGATTGCTGAAGCAGTCATGGGGGTGTACACATTTACTTTAGGAATCCCGGCTACACATTTAACCTGTAGCCAGACCCTGTATGCAGCTTTTAGAACCTTAAATCTGCTTTTTTGTAATAGCTAGGTTCAATTATCTTAGCTAGAAAGCTTTTTGCTTCAAGCCCCAAGATCAGTTCATAAATCGAAGGGGTCTCTGCAGGATTCATCCCTCCCAGGTTCTCCTTAATCAATATGCCCATGTGTTGTATCATACAGACGCAATAATAAAGAGTGAAACTCGGGAGTGGTCAGCCTCCCCAAATCTTTGGCAAAACCATCCATTTGGCTGCCCGTCTTAAATTCCGATACCCCCACAGAAATCTAGAGCATATTCTCTCCAGACTAGATAGCCATTTTTTATTGATTTCTAATGGGACTGTCCTAAAAAATATAAAATTTCTTTGGTAAGATGACCATTTTCAAAACATTGTTTCTATCAAATAGGGACAAATGCAGATGATCCATTTTGACTTAAATAGATTTAATATTAGCCAAGAGTGGAACCAAATTTAATTCTGCTCTCCTATCCACAGTTGATGTAAGCTTTACCCCTAGGTAGACTGCCTCTGAAACACCCGGGGATCCTCAAATCTTATTCCTTCTGTACATATAATTTGTGTTTTGCTCTCATTTAACTTGTACCCAGAGCATAGCCCAAACTGATTTGCCAAAGCTTCAACCACAGAGAGTGCATCAGATGGATCGGTAGTGAGGACAGCTACATCGTCTGGATACGCACGGGTCCTATATGCCACTTGGTTAACACTCACGGGTTTTATAGCTGTGTTATTCTCTAGCCGTCTCAAACAAAGATCTATATACAGAGCAAACAGTAACGGGGAACATGGGCACCCCTGTCTAGGGCCCCTTGAAATGGTGATATTTTCGGATTCTAATCCCATTATCCGAATACTGACCCTAGAAAATCTGCACAGAGCCCTAATAGCCTGAATACATTCATCCGTAAACTCCTTCCAATGTCGAACCGTCCGCAAGAACTGCCAAGACACTCTGTCAAATGCCTTTTCTGCATCTAATAGTAAGAGACCAAATGGTAACCCTGTGGCTTGGACAAGATCAAATAAAGTAATAACCCTTCGAACATGATCAACTGTACTTCTTCCTGGAATGAAGCCATGTTGATGAGGTGACACCAAGAGAGCGATGACCTTACCTTATCTATTAACTAACACCTTTACATAGATGTTACCATCACAATTGATTAGAGAGATTGGCCTGTATGATCCCAGTAATACCACAAGTTTCCCCTTTTTCTTAAAGGCAACAATAAAGTTCCCACGAAGTCGGTGTTATCCCCGTTTGAGCCAGCCAAAAGGTCCTTAACATATCTTGTTGAATTTCCTTAAAAAATAGTCTATAAAATTCAACTGGAACATTGTCAGGGCCAGGGGCCTCCCCTACAGCTAAAGAACAAACTGCTTCCCACAGCTCTTCCAGTGTTATTGGAGCATCCAACATGGCTTAATCCTCTTTTCTATCCTTAGATGTTACCAGATCCCGAAGAAACTTCATGCAATCATCTTCTGAGGGATCTATCTCTTCTGTATATAGCTGCTCGTTAAATTCCTTGAAGAGCCTGATAACTTCCACTTGGGATTCAAACACCTGCCCTGTCTGATGTTGTATGGCTAATATTTGATTTGGCATTTACTTTCTGCTGGATTAGTTTAGCCAAGAGCCGTCCTGTATTTTCTCCGAATTCATAGCCCTCTGATCTATGTTGCTGAAATTTGAAAGCTATTTCAGACCCAAAGTGCCTATTGATTTTAGATTTTAAAATAGCTATCAACTGCAGAGAATCCCGAGCAGTCGATCCCTCAGTAATCTTACTCATGAGATCAACTTCAACCAATGTTAATTGATCATATAATCCCCTGATCGTATCTCTTTTCTTCTTTTGTTAATAAAGAGAAAAGCTGAGAGTTTCACCTCTCAACCCGCTTTAAAAGAGTCCCAAACTGAACCAACCATCGCTGACCCTCTGTTTTTCTCAATAAAACTCCACAATCCATTTAGACATGTGTTCTTTGTATATTGGATCTTGTAGAAGCGTCCGTTCAAACGTCCAAGAATTTTTATTATTCACAATACCAACAACAGAGACCTCCAAAACGAGGTGATTATGGTCAGACATGGCCCTAGGGTAGCTTTCTATCCCGACCTGTCCTATCAAGGCTATTGAAACAAAAAAATAATCTAACCTAACTTATTAAGTGGAGAAGAAAAAAGTGAATCCTGGATCTGGAGCCTTGAGTTTAGCCCAAAAATCGATCAATCCATGATCGTACACCAGTCGTTTTAAGGCCTTATAAACCCCAGGTTTTCAACCTGAATAGGGCTTATTTCAACTGAAGTCAACTTCAATATCCAAATGTATATTCAAATTCCCACATAAGATAAGGGGGTGAGGCCATAATGCTAACTCTTCATTTAAAAAATTGAAAACCCCAGCCTCATCGATATTGGATCCACATATTGAACAAACCGTAAACTGGACATTCCCAATCAAGCACTCCACAATAACCCAACCCACCTGCCAAGTTTATCTTCCTTAATCCATTTCCCCGGACCCATGTTTTTATTTGCTAATATTGCCACACCCCTAGAATTGCACCTTGCCGAGTAAACGTCACTACAGATAGACCCAGATCCTTCAGCCTTCCCCGCTTGTCCCGAGGGATAGGAGTCTCCTGTAGACATACAACATCTGTCTTCATGTGTCTTAAACCTAGGGCAACCCTGCTCCTCTTATTCCTGTCATTCAATCCATATATGTTAATAGTACTAATACGTATTTTACCCCCCATCATTCCCTGCAGGGAAATACATTTGCAATAGCTGCTGCTGTAAAAACAACTCCAAAAAACCCTGCTGTTTGCTGCTAAAAAAAATCAATCTGCTGTGATATTTATAGAAATCAAGAGAAGCATTTCTTTTTCTACAACTCCCCTCCTCCCCTGCCCCCCTGAATCTCCCCCGCCCCCCTGAATCTTCCCCCACCCCCCACTCTCCCCCAAACCTCCCCTCCCCCTACCTCTTCATGGAAGCAATCGGACCAATAGGTCCTGTGATGGAATACCATCATCCTGCCCATCCCCCCAGCCCTACTCACCCCCCATGAATCATGCCTTTGTGCAGTCCCCTATCAAAAGAAAAGTGAAAAAGCAAACACGGGGAAAGATAAGGGAAAAAATCACCACCCTCTACACACTATTCCAAGCTATTCTTATAGAGAGAGGATAATCCCCCCCCCCACCAGACATAATACATAGATGAAAAATCAGAATATGCGGGGTAGCGTTGCTTAGCTCTTAAATCAGGTTTTCTAGAAATTCTTTTGCCTTGACCTCAGATGTGAAAAAATAGAACTTTCACGCCACACAAACTTCAATTTTGCCGGACCCATGAGATAGGCCTGTGCACCTTTTGTTGAAAAGGCAGTATTACCTGACGTAGCCGCCAGTGGCGCTCAACTGTAAAATGACAAAAATTAGGCCTAACAAAAAACGTACAGCCATCATATGTGCGTTTCCGATTCAGACGAGCCAGATCTGAAATTTCTTGCAGCAACAGAAAATTCCCCACATAAATGAGTATTGCTCTGGGTCTAGCCCCTCCCTGAGATTAACATGTATTCTGCCTAAAGGGGAACCTATGAGCCTGTTGAGCCTCCTGATCCCAGTCCAAGCTTGCCAGTTCCGGAAAAGCTACCTTGAAAAGGTCAAATACAAATTTACAAACATCTTCTCCTTCCTGTCCCTCTGCAATACCCAAGACCCTAAGATTATGCCATCTCAGCCTATTCTCAAAGTCTTCTAATTTCCATTGGGTATATGCCATTTGTGCTTCTAAAGCCTTTGTTGCTGTTTTCTGTATTGATGCCCCGCTCTCAAGAGTCACAACTCTCTCCTCGACTTCACCCATTCTTGTTGCAAACTTCGAGCAAGTTTTTGCAGCCCTTCAGATAGCCCCTTGCACTTTCCAGCAAACTGACTGAGTCTTGTGGCTCCCAGCACAAGTCTCTTCCCTGTGGCTTATTATACTCTGATATAACGACTCCAATGAGGCCCCTTCTGACTGTTGAGGCATCACACCCATACCCCTGGACCTTCTTCTAAGGATGGTGAGGCAGAGTAGTCCCAGAGAAGTTCCTTTGACCCAGTCTTAGGCTTCTCCCTATGAGCCACCTTCTTACTCTGGACTGTAGTGCCATCCCCCTGATGTTCATCTTGGGTGCTTACATCACTCAGCAAACTGTGGCTCTCATCATCTGACAGCCAGACAAACTAGCAGCTTGCCGCATCCCCGGTCAAGATTAGGGAGCTAGCATTTTCACCTACAACAGGCTGGGCGAGCAGAGAGGATAGAGTGAGCCACAATCAGCGGCCACCATCTTGCTTCCATGCATGGGACCTTCTTAAAGGAATATTTTGTAAAAATGGACAACTGTTCCCAACTCTGTGGTACTCATTTCAGCACTCTGTAATGAAGAGAGGGTAACTAAACATGCTTGTATTAGGAAGGCTGCTATGGAGGTCGATCACAGATGTTAACAGCAAGCTCTGAGCACAATAATAATGCGAAAGCTGGTAAAGCATGAATTAATTAACCAGTGACACTGCTGAGGCTAGCACTGTGTTTCAGCATGTTCTTGCCAGTGGCGCAGCTGGTGGGGGGGAGCTACCCACCCCAGGCGGCACGAGTTTTGGGGGCGGCGGCCTTTCCCCAGCTCTTACCTGCCATCTTGGGGTGGCAATCGGCAGCACCTGCCCCCCGCTCTTCAGTGCAGTGGTTGTGGGGTGGCAATCCGGGGTATTGCCAGCACCCCCTCCCGCTTTTCAATGCGCCAGCTAACGCAGGGACTGCCCCTGGCGGACTAAGGTCTAGCTACGCCACTGGCTCTCGCTCACCTGTGCAAGTGCAAACAGGGGCCAGACATATCGGTCAAATCAGTCTTGGCCCCATCCGCTTAGCCCATTGATTGTGAAACACCAAACGTCCTTTCTACTAGTGTGTTCATTCTTTTATTATGTCCATCTTTATCCCACCATTCTAAATATTTGAAGCACAGTTGCCTTTGCTTAATCTCCTTCAAATTCTCTGGGGAGACAGGGATGGGCCCCCAGTGATATTAAACATATGGACAGTACTGATTTTCCTAATACAAATCTTTGTTAAAATTGTGCATTTAAATATCAGCAAGTGTTGAGTGCCACCCTCTATACATGTCCTGTCTACCGACATAGTTAGATCCATCTATCCACCCATACATCCATACATCTATATATCCGTCCGTCTGCCCATCCGTATATCTGGTCACCACCACACACTCAACCCATTCACCCATCCTTTCATTTGAGAAGCAATCAATTTTCTTCCTATGTTTTACCATAATTCTACTACTAAACTGCCTTAAGGTAAGTGACATTTCCTATTGAGAATTGCTCCAAAATATTGTTGGTTGGGTTTGTTCTCTTGAATATCGAGTACCAGGATATTATGGCACATAATATTGTGGACAAATTATCAAGAGAGAAAATCTCGTAAGGTAAGTGCACAGAGTGACGTACAGATTTAGCATTCTTAACTCCACATCTATGTACATTGATGTGTATATCTGTATATAAATCTGTACATATTTACCTTTCAATGTTTTGTCCACGGTATTAGTGTCTCACGACATCCTGGACTAGATATTCAGGAGCCACACCCTCGGTCGCTTGATCTTGAAAACGAGTATACAGCAACATCCTGCTGCTTATTTTCTAGATAAATTAAAGGGCCCGTTACCTACGAGTACAGTAAACCTAGGAATTTGAAAGCTAGTGAGTACAGTAATGCTTCCTGGTTTGTTCACTATTATTTTCCTGTCAAACAACGCCCTGATAGAAGCTTTACAGTACGTTTGATAGGAAGGTTCAAAGCAATACCTTGATGCCGTTGCTGGCTGGTTACTGCAACAGACATAGGGAAATTATGCAGCATTGTGTGGTATATTATGCGGCAGCATTATCTCACAATTTTTTTTTATTCTAGCACACATTGATACAAAAACAATCGCAATGCTGCAAAATAAATTATTTTTTTAAATTTTTTTTTAAAGTAGAAGACAATCATCAGATCATACAAATAATGATTTTGCCTTCCATTAAAGCACAGGAAAACCATTTTAACATTGTACCTTCTAACTCTCAAAGTAAAATACTTTGTATAAAACATACCGTTTTGCACTCAAAAGAAAGCAAACCTCCATATGCACAGTTCCTGCATTATTAGTTGTTTCTTTTGTTATGCATGGCCCTGGTCTATTTTAGCAGGGGCTTCAGTTTTAGTTTTACTCTGTGTCCAAACTATGAACTGCTAAACCATCAATTTCCATTAAGAAACAGCTTTGCAGAAAAGTGTTTTCCATTTCATACATAGGCATAGCTTGGTCAGTGATATTCGGGGAGGGAATCTCAAATTCCCTAACTAAAAAAGCAGTGAGCTGCAGGGTGAATGTGTGAGATGACCATGGTTCAGCTTCGACTGTTCCCATAAGGAGCAGGATTGTACTGATTTGCATTAGGTGGGCATTTGGGGCTGATTTAGAGTTTGGCAGACATGGTACTCTGTCGTGATGGCCATAGAGCACCATGTCCACCAAACAAAGTCTGCCCCCCTGACTTGAGTGTGGCAGACACACGTTGTATGCTGACAGAGTAAAATTTACTTCATCGGTGTAAAATTTCCTTCAATGGCCGACAAAGTAGGGACTATCGAGATCAGCCCGCCCCATTTAGAGTGGTTGGTTAGATGGCTTCTTTGTAACTGTCTGTTACCGTTAGGTATACCCTGATGGTAAGGGGCAGTTAAAATAAAAGAAAAATGACCACAACACCATGGGAGAAAACTCCCATAGTGTGGGGGGTTATTCGTTTTTCTTTTTTTTTTTCAGAAACAAATTTCTGCTTTAAGAGGTTGTTTTTGAAAAAAAAAAGGGGGGGCTGTAGGCTGTCAAAGTTTTCCTATATTGACAGGAACTGCAATGATGGAAGTTCCTGCCAGTGTAAAGCGATGTCTGAGTGGTGGCGGACATCTCTACATTTTGTGGGGAAAGACAGGGTGACTGACGTAATATGCCCTATCACACTGACTGCCTTTACTCCAACCACCAAACCCTGAATCAGGCCCTCTTTTTAAAGAGGCATAGTAGGCAAAAAACAATGGGTTGGAATGCCACCCCGAGCAGTTGCCAGTGGTTAGACTAATTTAAAGCATTCATCCCATTACCTTCTTTTTGGTGTTTGATTACCAGTAGTATGCCTAGAAACCTGAGACTGGCACAGCTTTCTACACCTACAACTTCCAATGTTTGTGGATTCTAAAAGGTAGCAAATTTGCATCTATTCAAGTAGTTCTTTGTGAATCTGTCACTATATATATTTAAGTTCCTGATCCCAAAAAATATACAAGTTAAACCCTCTTATTGAAATCAGGTTGATGAAAAAAAACAACTCAGACATAGGAGACATGACTCAGGACCCCCCGGCCCAACTACCAAGCCAAGAATGCTTTTATTTGAGGGGTGTCACAGCCTAAACACCCCTCCGATGCTAAACTCCTGATTTAATATGTATAACGTAAGCACGTCATTACGAGGCACTGTAAGATTCAAGATACCAGACTTTAAAAGAGAAGAAAAATGTTTGGAATTTTCCTGTGACCTAAGATCCTTCTTAAAATAACTGCTTCTTTGAGAACAGTGTGGCTTAACAAAAAATTATACAAAAAACAAAGCAAAATCATTTTCGTCACAAAGAGGAAATCGTTACTTCCATCCTGCTTGTATTATATTTAAATGTGTCTGGATTTTTTGATGCTGCAAACAAAAGCCCATCCTCAGACCATCAAATGGGGACAATACTGCTGTCTGGACAAAGGTATAAGCAACCTTAAAATTACTGGTTTAATAGCTGAATGCAGCAGTCAAAATCTAAAAGGTGCCACTGCACCTTGACAACCTATCACTATGTGGCCCTATATGGGGCACATTTGAATGCATTTTAATCAGTTTGAGCTAGAAACCTTTTTTTGTTGCAATCCTTAAATTATGGAGCCGGTGATAATTTATATGTGGCAAGTGCTGTAATTCCATAATGATCTGGAAAATGTGGTGTGATCACATTTTTCCAGTGACCAAGCATATTATGCAGATCTTGATTCCAGCATGGTGTGACTCCAGAAAGAGGTTTGTTCCATTCACAGTATGAAGGCAAAACTTGTGCCTAACAGAGGAGGCCATAACTTTGTGTGAAGCATGCATATCCACCACTCAAATTACTTTCATATTTCACTATACTAATTCAACACTAATCCTTTGTGGGTTCCCGAGTAGAGTGCTGCTAGCCGAAAAATCGCTACGCGTCTCGTCAGGGGTAGTAAACGCTATATAAATGTGATTACAATACAATACAATTTAATTCAGGGCATAGCTATCAGTCGGGCAGCAGGTGCAGTGGTACTGGGGCGCAGTGGCTTTGGGGGGAGGGGGGCAATAATCCCTGACTTTTGTTGTAACCTACTACCCAACCAGCAATCAGGGAAGTTATGTTCCTTGCTTGCACTTGGGCCCCGGGCACACTTGTTACGCCACTGATTTAATTGGATGAAATGCGTGATGACGTAGATGTGAATGCATATTTGCAGTTTTCATGCAGCAGCATTATGCAGGTGTACATATTGCAAATCACTTGTCGCTGCATCTGACCATTAGTGCATTAGACAGTGCAGCTTCATCCTTGCTGAGTTAGTTTCTTAGGCCCTTATTTATGGGGATTTGGTGTAGGGCAGCGCAGCAAGTCACCTTGTTGCGCTGCCCTACCCCAAAGTGAAAGTGCAGGAATGCACCTTATTTATCCAATACAGTGAATTCCTGTCCTTTCCCCCTGCACCTGTGCCGCTTCGGCAGCCTAACACCAACGCAGACACCCGGGTGCAAGGGTGCCTTTGTTGCTGGCAGGATTGTTTTTGGAGGCATAAGATTTTGATGCATTCCCAGGTTTACAAGCCCTTTTAAATCTGGTAATGTGTCAAAAACCATGGGAGTTGCATGGGAGCACTCACTGCAAAGCCCATGGAACGCCTCCCTTGCGCAAAGTAAGGCAGCGCAGTGATTTGCGCTGCTTTGCGTTACTCAAGATCTATGAGGCCACTTAAATCCATGCATTGTGGCTTTGTGTGGCTTCATAAATCCGATTCAGAGCCTCACGTCACGCATGTACCACTTTGCGTGGTGCAAACGTGATGCAAGGCTCTCATAAATATGCCCCTTAGTATATAGAATGCAGTTGTGAAAAAATGGCATGTCAAACTCAAAGTATAGGTAGAATTGGTCTCCTCAAAGGGCGTTAAAATTTAGAAAAGTATGTGTTACTGAAAACTGTTCAGTTACGTTATGAAAAAAATAAATATAATGTTTCCATCTTGGCTCGCACACTTGCCTGATACCATTTGACATAGTGTTCAAAAACCTATGATGTGAGCTACAACAGGTCATTTTCTAATATGGGGGAGCTAAATTTCAAAATCCCAAACCGGTACAGGGATCACACAAACAGAAGAGATGGGTCATTCATGAGGCACGTTGGAAGAGTTGCAGTCGTGCAATCTATAGGTTTTGGAGGGGATGATCAACTGGCAGGCAGCAAGGTAGGTGGGCAGAAAGATGGATCAATGGGTGGATGGATAGAAGGATGGATGAATGGTTGAATAGAAAGATTGATGGGTGTAGTGTAGTGTAATTGCATTTATATAGCACTTACAACCCCTGAAGAGGTGTGGAAATGCTTTATGGATGGTAGCACGCTACCCTGCAAACCCTAGGGTAGTGGGTAATTGACTGGTTATTGTTGTTGATTTAGATTAGTCTTGTGCTCTCAATGAAACCATTCCATGAATTTACTCCAGTTTCTTTGTGGTAGATTAAATTGACAGGAGTTAGAAGTGATCATCAGTGTGAGTTCATCCAAATGGTTGGTGGAATGCATGGACTGATGGAAGGATAGATGGATGAACGAATGGATGAAAAAACAGGTTGGTTTACAGCATATGTAAAATAAGTGAGTCGAAAGACGGTAGATTGATTGATAGACATTAGATAGATAAGATTAATCGAAGCATTTACTGATTAAAAAGAATTGGGTAGAGTGGATGATGGATGAAGAATGGATGAACAAGAGGGAGGGTTTACAGCATATTTAGATAAATGTATTGACAGACAGGACAAGAGATTAATTGATAGCCATTATATAGATAGATAGAAATAAAGAGATAAAAATTGTTGAAGCAAACAAAAAAATAAGCTTTGCCGTTTTACCATTAAAACAGTCGATGAAGTAAAATTGTAGACAATTAACGAAGGTTAAAGTTTATAGCCTGCCTTCACTGCTGGGCATTTTGAGGAATTGTTTATGCAGGAAGTCGTTGAAAAACTAAGCCAGAAAATGAAGCTGAACAAGGTCATGAAATCCTCTTCACAAAATCGGCAACCCCCAGGGCTGCGCGAGCTCCGCGGCTCGCGCCATTTGCCATGTTGTGACAGGAGCCCGCGCTTCAGCACCAGGAAATGTGACAACAAACTTGGTCTGGCAATGTGAGGCCACAAACAGTCCTCTGGCTACGCTGGCGTGATATCATATGCGCTCGCGGCCCGAGCCTCGCACCACGGTTTGATGCCCAGCGACACCACACAGTGCTTGTCCCCTACTGTCAGGAACCAGGCTGTAGGATTAGGCAAGGGTGCCCGGGCTGCCAAGGTTACAGCTTACCCTGGCTGGGGGTGTACGTTACATATATCTAACCTGTAGTTTTTCAGTCGTATGCTATCTCACGACAAAAGAGGACAGTGTGATATGTCTTTTCACCTCATATCAAATGTTAACGAACATTCTCACCAGAAATTAGGCGGGCCAGAGCTGAGCGTTTTACATGATGGATGAATTAAGGGACTTAAAGCAAGTCTTTATCACACATAATTAATTTACATGTCTTTTGGTTCTTCTTGTTGCCTGTTTGTATTTGACGTGCTATCTAATCATTGCATATATGATTCCAGGTCTACTGAGGTTACCAACCACTAGCTGGTAGCACAATACAAAAATTGTAAAATAAATACTTTTAAATTAAGGTATGGCAAAACGGACAAAGCGACAGTTACTGAAATGCAGCGCAATACAAATGCAGAATATCGTGCAGGGCTGCCACACTTCCGGTTCAAGATCATATAACCTGCAAGACCAACATCATAGGGGCACGCGACAGCATGCCCTGCACGTTCTCACAGGCCGACAGTACACAGGTCACTTTGGTCACCCTCACACATCCACGCACCAACACACACTCAAAGAGCCCGGATAACTGCAATAATTTACACCTGAGACAGTGCTGAAAGTGCACTTATGCAACTCAATCGGTTGACAAGCTCCAGAAGAGCACAGTAGTGTCGAAAGGGTGGAACGCATATAGCAAAAACATAGTAGTGGCTATATCATTAACAGCTGTGATGAGCATATCGGAGTTCCTTCCTTGTTTTTAGGTCATTGCACTCTCTAAAGCGCGTACATACACATGGCTTGGAAATGCTCCGAATTTGGGTATGAGCTGCTCAAGTCAGAAACAGGACAAGGCAATGACTGTTCCCTTTCCGAGCTGCTCTGGCTCCTCTGTTTCCTATGAAAGGCGCAAAATCGAGTTGGCTGGTTTTTTGAAGACATTTTAGAATTCAAGGGTAAAAAAATTCTGGGCAAGGTCTATGTGGCCATCAACGGGTTATCTATCTTGGGTTGGTTTCATCAAGGGTTGTTCCAAATGGTTCTCAGACCTGGTACTAAAGAACAAGTTGGTGTGGTTAATTCTACAGATTACACAGGAAGCATTATACAACAGTTCCCCTCAGTTTTTGGGGGTGGTTTGGGCAAAATCAAAGGGTTAGTTCATGAAATAAGATTAAAAGATGGGGCGATCCCTGTGAAACATAAACTTAGGAGTGCGCCTTTTAGCGTAAGAGAAGGTTTGGAGAAAGAGCTCACCGCTACAAACTCATACAATATTTCTGAGAATTTCCGAGGTAAGTAAGTGTATGCACTTTAGACACTGTGTGGCAGATTTATGAAAAATAGTGCAGAACAGCAGTTGAAGTGGCTGTGCTGCTCTGTGCTAGGGACAGAAAATAATGCAGAGCCATATCTAAAAAAGAAGTAATGCCCTTCTGCTCTCTTCCTCAGTGCCGGCCCACAAATAGGCTGCGGAGCACCACACACACCTCTGTGCCACAGTGAACCTGTGTGCCCTTGATGTCTGGCATAGACTTTGTAATGGAAGGATATCCTTTTAAACTTTTTACAGATTGGATGTTTGCTTCACAGTGCAGTACACATGCAATGTGTAAAACGTTAGGAGAAATGGAAAGATTTTACCTAGTTAGCGCCTGCCTCAAGCAGGTGTTATTTTTTTGCACAAAGAAATAACAATTTTAGTGGGTGGGGCTTTGCGTCAAAAACCAGGGGTGGTAGCATGGGAACACATATAGATCACCTATGGGACGCCGCCTGGACATCAAGTAATACGAAGCAGTGCAAAGTGCTATTTGCGTTACTTTAAGGGTTACTTTCTGTCGCAAACCAAAACTTGCAATGGAAAGTGAATACTTTATCAACACTTTGTGCTGCTTTGCATGAGTTTGTGGTGGCGCAAACTTTTGCAAAACCTGCCCCTGTCTTGTCTTAAAAACATTCGCACAGCTCTGCTCTGCACCAGCACACCCATTCATGATGTGAACCCATAGGCCCATGAATGGTTGGCCCCTCTGAAATGCAAAAACTATTAGCAAATGTATACTTTAATGTGACGTATCAGACATTTGTCCACCCCACATTAAAGGGAGCCTTACATTGGAGTTTGTTGGTGAGACGGAGACAATCTAGGCTGCTGGAGACCCGGGGACTTGTTTCTTGCGTAAGACTAATATCCTATTTTTACCACTTCTAAACGTAACAGGATCCTATGGATATCAGAACGGTGAAGGGATGTGGTGGTGTGAACGCTGGATTTGCATGCCTCGTGCAGACGTCAGCAGTGAATAATCAGCTCACTGAGACATCTTGAAGTAGATGAGTGAGACTCGGCATCGCTGCCATTATTATCTAAAAATATATCTTTCAGCGTGGTGCAGTCACTGCTGAAGAGCCAAGTAAAACTAAAAAAGAGAAATACGTAATGCAAAAAAAACAAAAAAAACACTTTTCCGAACACAGGTGAAATTATTTGCATAACAGACAAAACGTAGCTATTTACATTACTGAAATGTAAAAAAAAGTGTGTTGGGCAGAAAGCATGATACACGATAAATAAATCCAAGGCATGTGTAAGTTTGCAGTGCGCGCGCGCGACACACAATCTGCGTGAATACTGAATAGATCTTTTGCCCGTAAATATCTGAGGTAAATACTTCAGCCCTCGTGTGGTGCCGCGGTGGGGGTGGTGGGGTGGATTTGTGGTTGAGGATAAGAGGCAGACAGGGGACTGCCTCGGAATACCTCAGATGTGACTCCTTTTGAAAGGTGTAAGCCATCAAAGGCTCCGTGCGAGCCCCGGAGCCCCGGCTCACAGGGAGGTTTGCCACAGGCGCAAACCCAGCCGAGAGAGAGCCCGGGCCGTGATCTCCTTCGCCTTCAAAGCAGATTATGCAAAGCGGGTGAGAAGGGGTGAAAAGGGAAGGCTGGGGTGGAAGGGCGCTTGATTTTTTTTTCTCTGCAGACAGCATTCAGAAAGAATTTAGTTTTTTTTTAAAGTTAACCCGCGCCTGCATTTTTGTCCCATCCCGTGGTGCCAGCTTACTCAGTGGGGCAGGTGGGAAACTGAGCATTATCCTCATGTTTCCTGGGATGGCAGAGACATGCTTTAAGCGATTATGGGCGAGGGGCATTTAACACGCTGCATTATCAATTTACTGACTTTAACGTATACATTAACTCGAAATATCTGAGTCAGTGCTTGGGCTCCGGGCATCAGAGCATGGAAATCCTGCCAGTAATTGCCTCTTTGTGTTTCTGAGCTCTACTGTCCGCACAACATGCACTAACTTGGAGATTCTTTCAGTTAATGTATGTGTTGAAGACGCAGGCCTCGTTTTGTGTAAAGAGCTGCGCACTGCCTTACCGGACGAAAAATAGGACTTGAGAACTGCAGGCCTCGCTTCTTGTTATTTTATTGCTGCCTCTGTCTTATGCATCAGCGCCTCAAACAATCTGGTACCGTATAGTGACGTGCTTTGCTGGCTCAGCGCACATACAAACATCTTTTTTTTGTGTTTGAGGTGAAAAAAGTTAGTACACATAAATCAGAATTTCTCCAAGTTAATGCATAAAACACAGACAGCACATCTGGAAAAAGGAGGAGGCAATCCCTGCTCAGCTTTCCAGACTTGTCATGTCTGCATTTCATGCACTAATGTGGAAAATTCTGAGTTATTATGCAGGGCCGCTGGAATTATGCGGCAGGAGAGGGCCAAATTATGTGGCAGGGTTGAGTAAATTATTTGACAAGAAAAGGCAAATTACGCAGCCTAATGCGGCACATTTTGTAATAGTATTACTTCATTTATTTGTCATTTTTATTAAACTTGGTAACACTGTTTGGGCACTGCTGCACCCCATTAGTACCAATTTAACACCCAAATTTAGCAATAAGCAACAGAAAGTTGCCATTCCAGCTTTTCAAAGGACTTTCCACCACGCTGCAACATGTGTTGCTGCATTTTTAGTAACTTTTGAACCATTTGAGCTAGAAACATTTTTTGTTGTTAAAATCTGCAGAATATGCAGCAGATGATGGATTATGTGGCAAATGTAGCAACTGTATAATTATGTGAAAATTGGAGCTTCCGCACAATCGCATAATTCCAGTGGCCCTGGTTATATTTATTAACTTTAAACACCTCAAATGCAAAAAAAGCGCTGGTCACCATGCTAAGCCTGTGCTGCTTTTCATGCTATTATTATCATGCGTGATTTGTAGAGAGCATGGCTACCTAAAAAAGTTTTCCCAGCACTAGCCTCCTCACTGCTAGGCCCTTGAGGTCGCGTCATGAACACTGCACGCAGGCACAGAATGAAGCTGTGCATCTGTTTTCAAAGGAATCACTCTGCTTACAGCAGGTATTAACTGGGTGGTTCCGGTGTCGCATTATGACCATTGCGCTCAGAACAGAGCTGCGCATGTGTTTTCAATGGAACCGCGCAGTCTACCGCACATGGTGCGCAAACATAAACTCAGTATTTGTTGTTGCGTCCCGAACAATATGCACTGAGACAGAAATTATGTTAAATAAACACACGCCAATTCCAGAGGGTCTATAACAAACAGTGCACACAGAACAGAGTTGTGTGCCTATTTTTATTAAAATTGGGCTCTCTCTACATTGCGAGCATGCGCCAACTCAGTTATTCCAGGAGTTAGTGCATGAACTCTCGATATTGGGCACATAGACTGCCAACCACAGCTCCATTTTTCCGAGATGCGCTGTCTGAAGCTCATGTGCTAGGTGTTACCAAGCTGATGTATGTGCGGTAGGCACTGTGATTTCTTTCGGAACACAGGCGCACAGCTCTGTGCTCGGCCTATGTGCAGTGTTCATGAACCCAGCCATGAAAGTTAGGCCATTAGCTCTGGATAATGGATGCAAAAATAACTCCATCTTTATAGGCTCCCGTGACTAGCGCTCATGCACTAATTCCGGAAAGTACAGAGTTAGTGCCTACCCATGATGTGTTGTAGCCAGCACGATTTTGTTGAAAACAGGCGCAAAGCTCCTGCTGATGATATGGCCCTTGGGCACTTTCATGTATTGTTGTTATGTTATGTGAACTTGTAGAGCGCGGCTAGTCACCTGTGAGGGTATCCAGGAACATGTAAGAGGCACATGTACAAACAACTGTTGTGCATGTGTTAGAGACAATTTATGCACTGTAATGATATGCAAAATTCTTTTGGCATGCCTCTTTAAATTGTGCATGTATATAAAATGCAGTAGCACAAACATACACAAAAAGTATTGCAAATCTGGAACTGCGCTAACTGCAATTCCACATTTGCAAACAGTACTGCTAAATGTAGGAAAGTCATTTGCATATGCACACCTCTTTCTCATGCAGTCCCAGGCTTTTATATGGTGTTTGTAGCCTCAGCCTGCTTCCATGAATACAAATGTCACTGTCAACCAGCCAGTTTGTTCTGTTTTACTCTCCACACGGTGATGATGTTAGAAATAGAAGGTTCAAGACCACTGGATTGTGATGTGGGCTTTTCTGCATTTATAAATGAGGCTGTAAATAGTTCTCAGGTTATATGAGGCATATGGTGCAGAAGCGCAAATGATATTGTGCATGTGTTAGTGGCACCTTTTCCCCCCATCATATCATAGAAACTTGCATTTTGATCTCTGTATTTCTTCACGTGTGCTGCCTATTTGCTTGCACACATATGCAAAATATATAATCACTGATGTGGATTTTCCCTAACATAAGGCAAATACATTTAGCACTGGGTAAACATTTTGCCCAAATGCAAAATATAATATGTTTCATATGTGAAAAATATTAGGTGCCATAAATGAGTTCTGCACATGTGTTTTAGGTGCTAAATTGTCTACTCAGGGTCAGATTACAAGTTGGCTGTTAAATTGCAATCCCAGTGCAGGCACCTCTTTGTGCAGCCATTTCAGTAATAAGTATTACATCTGATAAATTCAAAAAAACATTGTCAGATTCCATCAGGTGCGATAAAGAATGGACAACAATGGGTAGCCATAAGAGTCCATAAAATAAGCACAAAAGTTGTTTGAACATTTACACCTTTCCACACAGTTTCACAAAAATGCAGCATTAGCTTTTACGCAACTCTTCAATAAACACATTGAATGAATACAGATGGTATTGAAATATTGAGCCATTCACGACGGTGACTCCTATGTAACAGGTAAATTGTGCAGCGTTCTTTGATGCAAATACATTCACTCACAGAGTTATCTTACCGGGCTTACACACTTTAGACCACTCATCATCATCAATAGTTTATTCAATAAAAAAAAAAAATCTTACAACTACAGCAAAAAATAGAACATCAACACAGTTATACAACAAAGTAAAAATATAAATATTTACATAAAATTGCATAAAACGTCAAGAGCCGGTTCAATAATAGCCACTACCACTTATTAAAGATTTGAAAGAGATGCCCCTCCATTGTGACAACAAAATTAATGTATTTTACATTTTAAAACCTGCCATTTACACCACTAAGAAATGGGCAAACTGCAGTTTGGAGAGCTATAAATAAAAGCAAGTTATTATTATTACGGCTGATTCCGTGTGTACAAAGCTATCTAAGCACATTCGGATTCTCAAAATTCTAGCTGTAAAAAAGTTGTTTCTGTCGGTCTGCTGGCTCGCCCGACATCTCTTTCTCTAGACATTCCTGTGCGCGCAACTCACAGAACAAATGAAGAAAGGCAGAAAGACCAGCGCATCAGGTTCCCTAACTTTACACGAAAACAGGGTGTGCTTTTGTAAAAATCAGTGAATATGCAACTGTTAATATGTGTAAACTATCGAATCGTCAATCGCAGCAGGAGAAAGCTGAGTTTATGGTGGAATTACCGTCGGAAGCATGTTTAGTGCAGTTTATAGCTCCACATAAAAGAAATAAAACCTGCCTCGTGGTTCTAGTTTTAAAGTGTGACGAAAGTAACACTGTGTATATAAATGAATAAATGAGAAACGTGCGTGCTCTGGGCGTTGCGTGGCTTTGAGGTTGGTGTAAGGCGCTTCCCGCGCACTCCACCCCGAGATGAACCACCTAGCCCTCAGGAAGAACTTGCTATCCCATTAATTCAGCCCACAAACCTTTTCAGCCAAGAAGCGTGGAATGGCAATTTAGCTAGAAAGGCATTCATGTGGAATGTTCTTCAATCGTTCATTCATCCTGGCGTTGCTGATACGCATGGCCAGTGCTGACTTCCCAACTACAGAACTACTGACCGTCGCACTGCTAGAAATATGCGGTAATGGAGTGTCGGGAAAAGAAGTCTGTGGTATCCGAAAATCCATCCATTGCGCTACAGAGACCTATACATTTGCAGGCAGGCTAATTAAAGGGGTCAAGGCCTACAGAATGTTGCTTTTTTAAGATAGACGAACAAAGTGACAATTAATTACATCTTGGCAAAAAAAAGGTACCATAAAAAAATACTTGTGTATTTAATTGGAAAAGGTGTTTGAGTCAAAGCTCAGCTTTGCATACTGTCCTGTCAGCTCCTAGAGCAGTGCCACCCATGGGCGCAGTCACGCAGTTCCAGGAGAAAGCGAAGGGCCCCACTGGCACTTACCAGGAGTGGCAGGTCTGAAGAACGCGAGCCAGGACGACGACGAAGACCGCGAGGCCCCTGTGACGCATAATCCACGCGCAGCAGGTCCCAAGAGCCAGCGAGAAACAGGTTCTGTTCTTGCTCTGAACCGCGCCTCCGGCTAGACTCGGTCTAACTCGCAGCCACTGCGATGGGTGAGCTCTGGGTAAGCGAGCCAATGCGGGAGCCAAAGGGGCAGCGAAAGAGAGCTGCAAACTTCCTAAGCAGAGATTATCTACTTAATTAAAGATTTTCCCCCTAAGCCCTTCAGCCAATCAGGACTCAAGTGCCAGAGAGAGATTGGGTTGATCAAAAGAACACCCCAGGCTCCTAGAAGACAAACACACCAAGTAAAGGGATCAGGATAAGCGAGAGAGAGAGGGGGACAGATGAAGAGGAGGGAGGGAGAGCGCATCATGTGTATGCTGCCTGCCTACCAGCTCCTAGAGTCCAGGCATAACTCCCCCAGAAATGGTTCATTCCCACCGCTTCAACCTAGATGGGTTCTGCACCTCGTTTGAAGACAGAACCGGAGAACTGGAATTTAAACTGCGTCTGTGATACTCTGTTCACTGGGCGACGGGAGCGGCTGACCAGACAGGCCTCATAATCAAACTTCTAGGCCCAAAGTAGTGTTTCGATGTCACGTTTCAGTCATGAGGGCCCGTTTGAAACTTGCAGCCAATTATGAGGGTTTCAAGACCATACATTAGAAACATTGTATGCAAATTAGTTGCATAACCTGTGAAGTGACTATTCTGAAAGGCCGCCCACATTCGGTCCCTACCTAGTCCCTCATTTGTCTCGCTCATAGGCCTGCTGGGCTTCCAAGCACGTGCTCCTTTTTGCCCCCTAGCTCTGCAGTGCACATTGCAGAAGTAAGAATGCGGAAGTATGTTTCCTGCAGACTCCATGTGCAACCAGCACATATTTTCTGAAGCTCTCTTACATTCTTTGGGGGGCAGCGAACTACGGTGGAAGGGTACTAATGAAAGTCAGGGGCTCTGTCATTCCAAGATCCTCTTTACTATTTTTTTTTTTTATAATTGATTTTCATGCAAGGTTAAGTAGCATCGCTACCATGCAAGGTAGCTTATGTAGAAAATCTGTCAACACAACAACAACATGTGATTGATCAACATTGGGGGAAAGAGGCAGTACATATCAGATCAGAGTCTCCGTCGTACCACTGGACAGTTAAAATGTTCCCAAGGAGAAACAGTGCCAGCATAGCATCAGCTTGCGATTGATTAGCATAAGGGGACATAGGCAATACATATCTGATCAAGGGTTCCATTATACATCAGAACTAATAAAGCGTTCCCTTTGAATAAACTAATCTGCTTCAGATTGAGGGTCAGCCACGGCTTGTTGTTGCAGAAAGTGACCAGGGGCTCCCAAATGTCCTTGGGCTTAGACGACGTCGGGAGTTCTTCGGCATATAGCTCCATGTTTTCTTTGCAGTATATCAGATCTTTAAGCCAATGGTCAACTCTTGGCGCCTGCACTCCTCCCCACTTAATAGCTACTCGACGTTTGGCCATGAGTAACGCAATACGTATGAATTTTCCCAATACCCCTTTCACATGAGGGACGTAACACAATAGACATACCAGTGGTGTACACTGCAATTCCGACCCAGACATGTCCCTTATTCGTTGTACCACTTGCTTCCAAAATCGCGCCACCCTCTCACATTCCCATAAAGTCAGCCGCCAGACGCCCACATCGCTGACACCCGCTGGAATCTCGCAGCCCATATTTGTGTAAACGATAAGGCGTATGATATGTCTGATGTAAGTATTTGAAATGTATGATTCGGAGGTTCCCATTCGGTGTAAGCTTACTGGTAAGATTGCAAACATGTTCCCACTCCGCGAGCGTCATAGGGGGGGGTCAGTGTATCATTCCATCTAGCAAGACTCTTATCTAGCCCAGTAGTCCTCTCTTCTCTAATTGCCCGGTATAGTTTTGTAATTAGCTTTCTCCTCGTCGGTGTAGTCAAGAGCAGCTGTAAAGACTGTAGAGTAGGAGGTTCTAGTGGATATGTAATGTAATGGGATTTCATTGCTAATCTCAACCTGTGCACAGTGAATTGAAAAAGTAGAGTGGGGTTAGTAATATACTGGAGATCGTCCGCTTCGAGGAAAGTGCCGCTCGGGTATAGATCCTGCATTGTGGTTATGCCTGCCTCCTTGAGCAGTCTCAGGGGGCCCGCCTCTTGTGTTACCGATATAGCAGCGTGGTGCATCAAGGGCATTGCTGGGGCATATAGAGGTAATTTGTTAGCGAGCTGGCCTATTGCCTGCCACGCTGCAATTGTGGCATCAATCGTGTTTATTTCGGATTTAGGAGTCCCTCTTCGCACGTGAGTAAAGAGACTACAAAGAGGGGTCGGGTAGGCGTCGCCCTCCTCGACCGCCACATGTGGAGTGTAGGCATGGGGGTGTAGCCAGAAATATGCATATTGCGCTTGACCACTTAAATAGTATATATACGGGTCTGGCGCACTAAATCCACCTCTGTCATAGTCAAGCGTAAGTGTAGTCCAGCCCACCCGAGCCTGTCTACCCCCCCAAATCAGTCGGAGCAGGGATGTTCGCAGTGTGTTAAAAAAATGTTTGGTTAGTGTTAACGGTATATTAGCAAATAGATATAGGAATCGTGGCAATACCACCATTTTTATGATTGCAATACGGTCTGCTAGAGACAGTGGCAGCGCTATCCATGTATCAATTTGCTTATCCAGTGTGACGCATGCCCTCCCATAATTTTCCCGTATCACTACGTCAGGGTCTCGGTGAACCCAAATTCCCAGGTACTTTACCGGGTCTGACGTCCAAATTAATGGGTAGTCCATAGTTGGAGGGGGGGTGCTCGCCGTCAGAGGGATGACCACTGACTTATTCCAATTAATATTCAGGCCTGATAGCAGTCCAAACCTAATGTACTCTCGTAATACTTGTGCCAAATATCGATTAGGTTCTCTAATGAAGAGCACCATGTCGTCTGCATAAAGGGAAATACCAACTGGTCTGTGATTAAAGTTGAGTGCTGTTTCTCTGTGCCGTTGGCGTATCACACACGCCAGTGGCTCAACTGCAATAGCGAACAGTAACGGTGAGAGGGGACAGCCCTGGCGAGTGCCGCGTTTGATAGCGATTGGCTCGGACGTCAGCCATCCCACCGAACCCGCGCGGAGGGGTCTGCGTATAGCACCCTCACCCAACCCAAAAATAGTGGTGGGAATCCCATTCGTTGAAGAATGTGGAACATATAGCTCCACTCGATGGAGTCGAAGGCTTTAGCGCATCAAGCATAACAGCCGCAGCATGGAGCTGTGGGTTGAGGACATGCAGCATTGCAAAAATGGTCCTCAGATTATGTGATGTAGAGCGCTCCGGGATGAAGCCGGACTGGTCCGGTAGGATCAAGCAAGGCATCAGGGGCTGGAGCTTAGTGGCTAGTATTTTTGCTAGTATTTTAGCATCTATGTTGATCAGCGAAATATATGATATGATATGATTCGCATGCAGCAGGAGGTTTGTCCTTCTTAAGTAAGGTGATGAATAAAGCCTGCCGAAGGGACGGAGGGAGGACCCCGGACTCATGTGCCTCCGCATATGTCTCTAGCAGATATGGTGTGAGGAGATCAGCGTATTCCTTATAGAATTCTATGGTGAGACCGTCCGGTCGCCTTTGCATTAGGTAGGGCATAGATTGCTTTTTTAATATCGTCCTCAGTCAGTGGTTGATTCAGATATTCTCGATGGCCATCTGCCAACCACGCACAGGCAATGTCCTCTAGATATTCCCCCAGCGCAGATTCCGACCCCGTTCCCTGTGATGTGTACATTGTGGCGTAGTAGCCCCTAAATTGTTCTACTATATCTAGTGGGGCATAATATTCTACTCCCTCGGACTCAGTTATTTTGTCTATGTGGAAATGGTCTTCATGCTTTTTGAGTTTCTCAGCTAAATTGCGGCTCGGTCTCCCTCCCTCTCCATACTTCCTTGCAACATGTCGGCGTGATATGTATTTGATTTCTGATTCAGCTAACGTGTCATACTCCAGGACCAGTTCATGTATGTGTGCCAGGATGTCAGGGGACGGTCGATTAGTGTAGGCTGTCTCCAGCTCTTGTAGAGCAGTCTCCACCTTGGTAAGTTGATTTCTAAGGTCTTTTAGGATGCCAGCTGTAGTGCCAATGCAGACCCCCGGATTGTTACCTTAAACGCCTCCCATAGTGTCGCTGCACTGTCCACTGTACCCCTGTTGATCTCAAAGTAGTGTATTATTGCTTTGCGGATGGTGTCATTGTAAATGGGATCTAGGAGGGCCGACGATCGGAATCGCCATGTAAATGGCTGGTGAATCATGCTTGGAATATTAAGTATCAGCTGCACCGGGTTATGGTCAGAAAGTGTGCGTGAAAGCGTGTAGACGCTCATTACCCAATCTGTCGCATTTTCGCTCAGGAGCCAGTAATCTAATCTTGACCAGCTGTTATGTGCAGGTGTGGCATGCGTACCCTCCCTCACCTCACTGTTGCGAAGCCTCCAGACGTCTACCAATCCAAATTCTAACATGGCAGTGTTAATACTTTGGGCCACTTTCGGTGTGCGAATGCTTTGCGGGCTGGATTTATCTAGTTTAGGGTCTAGATAGGTATTGAGATCACCTCCCCACATGATCGGTGTCTCTGGCCACTTTCTCAGTGTGCAGTACATTCTATGAACTACTTCTGGCTCATCTGCTATGGGTCCATACATGTTTATGAATGTGATCATGGAGTTCCCAAGTTTACCCTGAACCATAGCGCAGTGACCCCCATCATCTGTGTGTATTTTATGTGGTGTGAAGGGGACACCCTTTTTAACTAGTATAAGAACTCCCCGAGCATAGGAGGAATATGAGGAGGCCATTTTGAACCCAGCCCACTTATGTGCAATCTTCGCCTCCGTGAGCTTGGTCAGGTGGGTTTCCTGTAAAAAGGCGATTTGAATGCCATGTCTGTTCAGATATGCAAATGTTTGACGGATTTTCTTAGGGGAGTTTAGCCCTCTAATGTTCCATGTCAAGCACCTGTAGCCATCACCCATGTCCCCCTGTAGTGCTGTTCATCGCAGAGGGAACAGTCAGCTGGCATTCGGAATACAGCCCGGTAGAAATGTGCTTTTCACACCCCGCGTCGATACAATCACAATGAACCAACCTCTTAATTATAACGACAAAACAATTATCTTCAACACATGTAGTGAATCCCATTGTCCACCCCTCTCCCACTACAACCTCCCAATTAGGTCGAGAAATTACACCACCCACCCTCCCTAGTCTTGCCCCATACCCATATGCAAAATTCGAACACATTGGGGATCTCCCGTGGGGGGGGGAAGGAACAGCGGCAATCACCTGCCTAGTGGCAGGGTGGCCAGGCTATTATAGCATAAAACCCGCCCCAGCCCACCGAGAATTAATAAATGAGTATGTCAACAGCTTAACACCGATCTGACAATAGTATGCTATTAAATCAGGACCTATAGCATAGATGTCCAGCAAGCCCGGGGTCTTATATTGAGTACACCTCTCCGGTGCGCTTGCAGTGCCAATATATGTGGAGTATTAATAGTGAAGTGCGAAATGGTAGATCATATTAGTCATTGTCAGTGAGGAGTGGTGAGCTCGCGGAGCCCCCGGAGGTGTCTTTGGGAGCTCTTCTAGGGCAAATGTGCTTCGCGAATTTCAGAGCCGACTTGTGGTCTGTAAAGAAGTGAGCCTGACCGTCATGGGTGATTTTTAGTTTAGCAGGGTAGAGCATGGCGTATTGGATGGAAGAAGACTGCAGAATTTTCTTTACTGGCACAAAGTCCCTGCGAGCAGCCTGCACAGCTGGGGTATAGTCCGGAAAGAAGGACAAAGTGTTACCCAGATGATGGATGGGGCTCTTAGCCCTCGCCTCTCTGAGGATAGCATCCCTATCAGCATAGTTAAGGAGGCGTGCAATTATCGGGCGCGGCGGTGCTCCCGGCACCGGTCGGGGACCAAGCGAACAGTGCGCTCTCTCCACGATCATGACCAAGGAGAGCACCGGCCCAAACAACTCGCGCAGGAGAGTCTCGGTGAAGGGCTCCATTTTCGAGATAGCTGTCGACTCTGGAAGGCCATTAATTCTCAGGTTATTTCGTCGGGAGCGCGCATCCAAATCTTCATTCTTTGCCCTTATCACCTCCAGCACCTTTTCCATACTCAAAATCTGCGACCTCGATTCAGCCTGAGAATCCTGCGTGTCAGAGAGCCGGTTTCCCAGAACATCAAGACGGGTTTCATGGGTGTCCACCTTTCTCTTTACAGCGTCTAGACTGGACGTGAGTGCATCTATTTTGCAGTCAATGGACCTGAGGTTGGAGCGTACCTCCAGCAAAATGGACCGCATGTCCTCCTCTGGATTATCTGGGACGTCGACCGGGCCCTGGGCAGCGCCCGTCTCTGTTGTGTGGTCCATTGTGCGCGTTAGGCACTTACTCTCGAACGGGATCTTGGGTAGCTTGGGGACTGCCTTGCCCATTATTCTGAATGAAGTATAGTCTTAAACGGTGGGGCCCACTTGTGCACTACGTGCTACCGCACCAGACCGCAGCTCCGCACACTGTCGCAGCCCCAGCTCAAAGCATGCACCCAGGAGCCAGAGACAAAGGCACAAACGCTCTGAGGTGCGTGGGATATCAATCGCACCCTATCAAGAAGCGAAGGTTTCCAAATGTAAATCTGTGCTTTTACAGGTGACCTTAGTGCGATCCCACTATGGCACAGTCAGCGGGGATGCGAAGACAATGGGCCCGGGGCACCTCGGTTAGTAGCACCAGCAGCGCTGCACCTCCGGTTTGCGCAGCCAGCAACCAGTGTCTGCGGTGCAGACTCCACGATATGACCTCCCCTTTGGTGTGATGATCTGCTACGCTGGTCTTCACCTGTGCCATACAGGTAGGTGCCCAGTGGAACCATACAGCATGTCGCTGCAGACAGGGGACCCCCAGCAAGGCCACGAAGCTAGGGATAGGAGGACCCAGCTGGACCGCACGTCGCCAATGCCGCCCCACACCTCAATCGCCGGGGGAGAGCCAGGCACCGTCCGCCGTCCACCTCAGATCACTCCCCCCCACACCAAGCATCCCTACAGAGCAGCACCCCGCCTGGAGGGAGCAGGTAAGGCCCAGACTTCTAGCGGGGGTGGCCGCCGCCCCCCGTCAGCCCCAGGCCCCACGAGGCACCAGCACCTCCGTAGGCCTGGGCCGCGTTGAGCAGGTCGGCAAAACCCCAGCTCCAGAAAATAGGCTCGCCACACTCACCTCCTCAATGCCCGGTCCCAATCCTCCGCGGCGGCTCCAATGAACTCTGGCACCCCTCCGATGTCGTCTCGGCAGTCCGCAGCAGCGCACCCAGCAGGCAGGCGCGATAGGCTCCCGATGGTGAGCTCCGATTACCCCCAGCGGCCTGCTCCGGTGTACCGTGCCCTGTCGCTCTCCGCACCTCTTTGCGTCAGCACATATCGCACCGGATCAACAGCAGCTCCCGCACTCAGCGGTCGATCTGCAGGGCACTTGTCTCATGCTCAGTAGCACCGCGGTGGTCAACGCTCCACTCCCCTGTGATGGGTCGGGCAGTAATCGGCGTGGCGGCCATTTTCTCCGCGATCAGCGCCGCATTTTCTACTCGCCAGTTACATCGGTAGAATGCTGATTTTTGTCACTCTGTTCGCCACCATGTGTTCCTCACGGAGGCGGCTGTCTGCGCTACAAAGTTCGGTGAGCTGAGTGCGGGCATAACGGTGGTATTCGCCGGATTGTGAAGCCCGGCCTGCGGAGCTCCCTCAACAGGCAGCCATTCCGCAGCGCGCCGTGACCTCGCCCCCATCCTCTTTACTATTTGTTGAGCTGCAAAGTAATATACAGCCTACATCTCGAAATACCGAAACAACATGCCAAGAAATGTTCTTACCTTCTTTTCTTTTTTTTATTAGTCCAAGAGATCCTTACTCTTCCCTCATCAAACCACATACTGCTCATAAAAACCCGCAGCCTACTCTATTCCACCTTCTTCTTTGCTGCTCGACTTTCTCAGAGAAGTAACATTGGCCTTAATTCATTATGCATTAGTGTGAGCGACACAAAGATGTGCAATAGGCTCAAATAGGATCAACTTTCGCACCCAAATTGATTTTGGCGTCAAAAAGTGACACAAAATGGTTCAATGGCCTTGCATCACGTAGGACTAAACCTACAATAATTCACGCAAAGTGGGCATAACTGCTTAAATTGGAAATGCAAATGGTGCCCTGTTAGTTGGCGATTTCAGTGCGACTGCGTATGATACAATTCAATTATCTACACACCACATACCTCGCCCCCAGCGTTTGCAGCGCTTCTCGCCCGACGCCCCTGCCGTGTACGCAAAGTATGCGCTTCCGGCAGCTGATTTTTTCCATATGCCATGGGACTGTCCAGCGCTGAGGCCCTACTAGGACGGCATAGTTTTGGTGTTTTCTTCTGCCCTGGTCCACACAGTGGAACTCACCCCATGTAATGTACTGTTGGTGATGTTGGAGCGGGCCTTTTTGGGGGTGGCTTGTTTGGTCGCCAAGAGGGATGTATAACGTGCTTGGAAGCAGTGAGCTCCACCGACTATCAGGTGCTGGCGTAAGAGGGTGGACTGGTGTCCGCATCAGGAAAAGCCAGTTTTTGTGGCTCATGGCTGTCCCGAGAAGCACAACTGAATATGGGGGAAATGGTATAACTATTATGGACTGTCATTGTAACTCCATGCAGTTTGGCTATACTGATGTAAGTTCCTGCCATGTGATTGCCTCTACGCGATCTCTGTTTTTGGAAAAATATGTGTCTTGCCACACAACTTTCCATATAATTGGTTATCAAAAAAAGAAATTGGAAATGCAAATGTGCTAGTATTCTATTCAGAGTACCTATTTGCCTCTGAGAAGTGTGGGTACACCCCTATTAAATGTATTGAAGAAGATCTGAAAAGTGCAGGCACTCTCCATTACAAATTAAAGATTAAAGAACTGCAGGTACTCAGTACCAGACAACACCTGCCCATTTAAAGCACTGCATAACGGGGGAGGAACTGGACAAGAGCCACAGGATTCTATGCACAGCCCGATCACTCAAAGTCACACAATGTAGTGTGTGATTTTCTCATGCGAAATAAAGTGCACTTTCCACAAAATTACACATAATAAACAAAAACGCTTGCGTGAATGTCTGCAAAGATATTTGTACTCAAGGGTGTGCCTAGAGTTCAAATCTCATGTAAAACAGGTTTCGCTCGCTATTGCACAGAAGTGTAATGCTAAAACGTGCTTGGCATTGTGCCAAGATGGCATTCTTTGCACTATCATAGCCGATGACATGGTAGGGCACAATACATAGTAAAGACAGTGCTGCACCATATTTTACCATTTGCGCAAAGCAGTGCTACAGAGTTCCACACAGTGTTGTGTTGTGCTAATCTTGGTAAATGAGTGGCATTCTCTTTTGCTTTGAAGGAGTTGTATTTATTTTTACAAGTGTGAGGTGCTCTTGTACACTGTAGCGTTTTGATGCGCATGCTGTAGATGGTTTCATAAAGGCTGCTGTTCTGGACCTCTCTCAGGCCCTGGTGCTGTTCCCGGGTACTAAAGCCCAGATTTACCAATTTCTCATGCAGCGCAGTCACAAATGCTGTGCTGCATGGGAAGGTGAGAGCAGGAGAGCACCAAATTTATCTCCTCCCTCTCCCTAGCGCCGGCGCTGAAATTAGCTGCTGTTCGCCACGGAGACACCTTTACGCCATAGTGCAAGGGTGTCTCTGTGAGTCGAGCATTGGTTTTGTACTGGAAGGATACCCTTCCAGTACAAAATACTATGCTTAGACTAATTTTAAACATTTTCTCACTTAGTATGTGTGCTGTACACTGCAGCACACATGCAATGTTGGAAAATAAAGGGGAAAAAAGCATTTCTCCTTCATAGCGCCTGGTTGAAGGGTGCTCTATTTTCTGACGCTAAACCTTGTCTACTTTATTTAGTAAACTGGGTTTAGCATCAGAAACCATGGGTGGTTGCATGGGAACGCCCATGCACCACCCTTGGTACGCCCCCTTGGCACTAATCAATGGCAGGCAGCAATATGCGCTGATTCACGTACTTTCACGTTATTTCCAGCAATAAAGAAGTTTAGCACTAAATCGGACAAAAAGATTTTGCGCTGATTTGCTTTCCTTTTGTGACGCAAACACAGCGTAAAATCTTATTAAATCTGTCCCCAAGTATGTGCTGTTGTCACTCATGGTGTACACATCAGCTGATGTGTATGAGTGACTGATCAGGTAAGTGGGTCTCGTGGAGACGCAAACTGGAACTTCAGGAATGGCTGGGTAGACTCACATAGGAATCTCAACAGTGCAGGCACACTAAGCAAGCGCTACAGCCATGCCAAAACTATACATTTCATCTCCCCACTGGTATTACATTTAGATACATAATGATGATATGTTCATTGATCCAGGATCTAGAACAACATCCCATATCCATCAGGACCGCCTCATGCTGCTCAAATTTAGGAAAGAGTTGAAGACTCACCTCTTTGAAGAACCCTACATCACAGATCATTAACCATCCCCAACCCAGCTTCGTCTCCTTTTCAGTGGCGGCTGCCATGTACCCATGGTAGTGGGGTGGGGCAGAAAACGCAAAAACAATAAAAATAAAACACTTACCTTGAAGCGCTGTCCTCCTCCACTGGTCATCTCTCTTCCGGGCAGGCTCCAACGCAGGACCAGGAAACTGCACTATCCAATCCTGGCGCTGCTCTCACAGCATGAGAGCAGTGCCAGGATTGGATAGAGCAGGCTCTCTCAGCGCTTCTAAGAGCACTGGAGGCCTGCGCTTTCTCTAACCCAGCTGTCTATGACAGCTAGGTTAGAGAACTTTAAAATCTGCATGTCTGGCTGGCCGTCCCAAGATGGCCGGCCAAAGAAACATGCACATTTTAAAGTGCACAGCTCCCTGCTGCCATTCGGCAGCACTGGCCCAGCCCCGTCCTGTGACTCAGTTAAGGACGGGACGGTTTCTGAAAAATAAAATGTAATAAATAAACTTTATTACCATTTAGTTTTTCAGTTCTGGCCTGTGGGGCAACGCTCCTCCGCTTAAACGGAGGATCCGCCCCTGCGTCCTCTTGCTCGTTGATTTTTTGCTGGCCTTGGACAATGTACAATGCTCTACTGCCTTTTGGCTATGCTTGTGCAGTCTAAGTACTATATGCATAAATAAATCAAAACTTGGCTGTGTCAATAGTAATAGAGACAATACAGTGGCAACAAAGTGGTCTCCTAAGCTGCGTGTGGGTTGTGCAGTTGACCTGTTTTTGCTGGTTTAGATGCTTTGGGCACTTTGCCACTGCTAATCAGTGCCAAAGTGCAAGTGCTCCCTATGGTAAATTGATGTATGGATTAGTGACTCCACGATTGGCTTATTTGATTTACTGTCAGACCCTAGTACAGTGCACCGCGTGTGCCCAGGGCCTGTAAATCAAATGCTGCTGGTGGGCTTGCAGCACTGGTTGTGCCACCCACCGGAGCAGCTTGGAAAGCGTGTCTCAGGCCTGCCATTGCGGAGCCTGTGTGCAGTCTGGTACTGCCATGTCGACTTGGTAAGTGCACCCACTTACCAGTCCCCAAACCTTCCCTTTTCTGCATGTTAGTCACCCCTAAAGTAGGGCTGCGGGCAGGGTGCATTGTATGTAAGAGGTAGGACATGCCCTGATGTGTGTGGCATGTCCTGATAGTGAATTACAGCCAATTTCGTTTTTCACTATTGCAAGGCTACCTGTCCCCATAGGCCAGAATGGGCAGTTTGATTATAACATCTTATAATCCTAACTGACCCAGGGAACATGGTAGAAAAACAAATTTAGTATGCCTGAACTCAGAAAGATAAAATACATCTTTTAGTGAAGTTGGTTTTAACATTCTGTGTTTTAAAATATCACTTTTAGAAAGTAGGTATTTTCTTGTCTAACCATCCAGCCTGCCTCTGCTAGCTTGTGTATTGTATGTCTGGTTTTGTGAGTGACAGGGGCTGGGGGGACTCCAGGAGACAGGGTGAGTCAGCACTAGGCTGAATAGACCTATCTGCATGAGGAGTGGTGGGAGGAGTAGCACCTGGGCCTGAATAGGGTTGTGCCTGCCTTCCACAATGCTGGCTCCACCTGACAAAGGAAGAAGGAGTGCACTGGCAGAATGCACCCAGAACTGGTTTGGACTAGGTACAGGACACTCTGCCTTCAGAGGACAAATGATTTGCTAGTATAAATATTGGGACCCAGACCACAAGATTTTAGATCACTTCTGGGAATCAAGACGAACCTTTGCTGAGGAGAAGAACCAGGAAGCTGAAGGAGGAGACTACCCCTATGCTGCGTGTTGTTGGGGTTGGCCTGCAGTGATTACTTTATTGCCAAAGAAAGGAGAAAAGGACTGAGTGTGCTTTCATCATCTTGAAGATCTCCAAGGGCTTGAACATTGAGCTTGCCTCCTGCCTGAAGTCTCAGGGTTACAAGACTTCACCCCAGCTCCCCTCCTGAATTCCCTTGCTGGGAATTGAAGTGCCTACCGCTGTTGGGCCTTCTGAGAGACTGCGTGTCGCTGGGAGCTGGAAGCGCGACACAACGAAGAAGAAGCATGTCGCCGCCGCAGCAGTTGTCGTCGCATCGCGGAGTAAGCGTGCCACCGCTGTCGCATCACCAAAGCGCCCCGCATCACCGAAGGAGCGTGCCGCCGCAGCAGATGTCGTCGCATCACAGAGTAAGCATGCCGCCGCTGCCGCCATCGCATCACCGAAGCGCCTCGCATCACCGGAGAAGCGTGCCGCCGCCACAGAGGACGCCGGCGCACCACCAGAGAAGCGTGTCGCAGGGCCTGTCGCGGCTCAGAAGATCGCCGAGTCGCCGCATGGCCGTCGGGCGTGCATGCATCCCGTCAACGTTGTCGCACCGTGAGCCAGACGCCATTTTCTCGCATCGCACCGGTTCATCATTGCATCGGAACCGGGCCGCAGTAATAAACCGACGCATCCTCCTTTCTGCGTGTAAGGAATCGAAGCATCACCTTCCCTGCGACCCTTTTGTTTGTTTTGCGTTACGCATCCAAAGGTACATTGAGAGTAAAGTGTCGCATTTATCATCTTTCTTGAACTGAGCTATTTTCTACCATTGACAGTCATTTGTCGTATTGTATTGTGGATTTTTGTTGTTTGGGGTCTTGTGTTAAGACTATATAAAAATACTTATTTTTATACTACAACCTGTGTGGTGTCCATCTGTAGTGTTGTCACTGGGTTACTGTATGTGTTCACAAATGCTTTACACACTGCCTCTGAGATAAGCCTGCCTGCTCGTGCCAAGCTACCAAGGGGGTGAGCAGGGGTTATTTTAGTAGTGTATCCCCCTTACCCTGACTAGAAGCAAGGGTCCCTATTTGGACAAAGGTACCTACCTCTGCCAACTAGAGACCCCCAGTTCTAACATTGGTGGTCAGCGGTGAGGATTCTGGACTTGCATTTGTGACTCATTCATGGATTTGACACAAGCTTTCGATTGTGTGAACAGATCGAAATTATGGGCAATTTTAAAGGGTATGGGACTAGAAACGGAACTTGTGTCTTTCTTATATACTATCCATGAGAATAATACAGCGGCAGTGAGATATGATAGTGCAGGTGGTTTGACAACATCTTGGGATGTGAAAGAGGGGTGCGCCAGGGTTGTATCCTGGCCCCCTCTTATTTACATTATATATAATAAGCTAGGAGATTTTTTACAAGCTAGCTGCAAAGACATCCCGAGATTTGGTGAGGTAATGGTCCCGGCACTTTTATATGCGGATGACACCGTTTTATTAGCCAGAACCTCAGTGGCACTTTTAGATAGTTTTATAATTTTTATGGATTCCTTAGACCTCTCTACAAATTTTAAGAAATCTCATACCATGTCGATTGGCCCTGGAAAACCCCCAAAATATGTAAATTTTATTGTAAAGGGGTGGAACTAACGAGAGTCCCGACCTTCCCTTATCTGGGGGTTCTTTTTGATGATAGGGGAACGTGGTGCCCACAACTGACACAAAAAAGAACACTCTCATTAGGGCAACGAGGGCCACACTAAATTTTGCTAAGAGAGTAGGGATTAAACCAATTCCCGCCCTGTTGAAGATATATAAAGAGAAATGTATCCCCATGGCAATTTATGGCAGTGATATTTGGGGGTATAAGGAAGGTAGGGACATGCAGCGTGAGGAAGATAAGTTTTTACGCAAGATCTTGGCTGTTCCGCATTCCACCCCCGCTTACATTTTACATGAAGAGCTGGGAGTCGGATATATATCTGATCAAATTGCTGTAGCTCCTCTCCTTCGCTGGTTAAGAGCTTGGGCTAACCCTACTATTAATCTGAATCAGAAAATAATCACTGACTGTTTGGCACTGGATAAAGGTTACAGTATTTTGTGGCTAAAATATATAAAGGAGACAGTAAAATGGTTAGGAAGACCTGAGTTATTTACTAGCTTTAATTCCCTGGGTGAAACCGAAATCAGAAAGGTAAAATATCAATTTCTGTACAAACGCCAGGGACTCAGAGAAGAGAAGGAGTTGGCAAAATTTACAGTGAGAAGTTACATAATGTTATCCTTGGATAACCAAATTGAGCCGTATCTTCACATTGTTAGCAACTCCTTCCATCGATATGTTTTAACTAGATTTCGTTTGCATATGATTCCCTGGCTTTTGGCGGTTCCCCAAGGTTTTTCAAAACCAGGATCTCTAAAACCTTGTCCTTGTGACAATTTCTCTTATCAAGATACTCTTCATTTTATCTTTTTTGTGATTATTATGTGCTTTTACGAAAAAGGTTCATATTGCCATTAATCAGAGACTGTCACTTTACCCAAGTTAGGCCAGCTTTACTGTACCTCCAAATGTTATCCTCGCCTATGGTTTGTTTTGGGGTTGCGAGCTTCCTAACAGGAGCCATTAGACACAGAAAAAAATTGGTCTTTTAATTTCTTAATTTTTATAGGATTTTTTTATACTTAGGATTTTTGTCCTTTTTAGCTGTTATGAAGCCCCGCTGTACGGATATCATTTTTGTCTTCTAGCATATTGCCTTTGCATTTTATATGATGTATTTGTTCTAATTGTATTTTAGAATGATAGTATAGAGATAATTTCTTTTTAAATTGTGAGCCTTATTCCCAGGGTCTCTTAATCTTTTCATTGTTTCTATCTGTATATTGTATTTTGCACTTTATAAGATGTATTTGCACTAAAATGCACATAGCACTTTATTAGGGCTCTGATGCATTTGCATCATAAGTATTCTAGAAACTCGGCCGCTGATTGTTATTATGGATGTGGTGTTCAATTTTCATTTTAATTATAAGGCTTCCTCCTAAGGAAAACGCAAATTAAATGTAAATGTATTTTCCTTGTCTTATATGTGCACTTTTATGGCATTAAGTTGCCGAATAAAGTTTTCTGACTGACTCATGCACAGTAATTGGTGTACATTACTAGTGAGTGCAGACCAAACGCAACCACATACATTTCTGGTAGATTGTTTTTCCTGGGATTTCTATTTTTTGCCAAGAACTACCAAGTTTAGTCACCATGAGCAAAACATCATCCATCGCATCTGTGGATTTAGATTTTGAAGAAGAAAAGCTGGAAAGTTACAATGTGAAACTGCTAAAGTACTTCTGCAGGAAATTGAAAGTTGCTACCACAGGTCTCACCAAGAAGGATGAGTACCAAAAGGCGCTGAGGGCCTGGGTGGAAGCAAGAAGGACCCCAGAGCATGTGGAAGAGCATGAGGAGGGGGCTGAGGATGCAGGAGGGCAGCTAGATGGGCTATTGTGTCCAGGGGGGAGGAAAGCACCTTCCCCAACAGGTAGCAGTGTTTCTTCCAAGGGCCTGTCCCCAGGAGAGCTGGAGGGTGCATGAAATGGAGCTGACCAAGCTTAAGATGGGTGGGCAGTTAGAATTGGAAATTAAGAAATTGGCCCTAGAGGAAAAGAGGATGCAAATGGAGCATGAGAGAAGTTTGAGGGAGTTGGAGTTGAAAGCTAGGAGCTTAGAGATTACTCCCTCTGGTGGCTGCACACCGTCCATGCCTGTTGAAGCCAGGGTGTATATACCTAAAGATGTGGTGAAAGAGTTTTTTAAGAATGATGATATTGGTCAGTGGTTCAAGGCCTATGAGGTAGCTATGTCCTCCCACCGGGTCCCTGAGAAGGATTGGGGAGTGGGGTTGTGGGGACGGTTCCTTAGTGAGGGGCGGGATACCTTGTTAGACTTGCCCTCTGAGGTCCACAATTCTTATAGCCATATGAAGGAAGCATTGATGTCTAGGTATGGGTTGACTCCTGAACTGTATAGGCAGTAGTTCAGAAATTGCAAAAAGTTGGAGTCAAGTACTTGGGTGGAATATGTGACTTTTTTTGCAGAGCATTGGATGGTTGGGTGAAGGGTAGCAAAGTGAATGATTTTGACGCGCTCTTTGATTTGATTGCATGGGAGCACTTGTCAGGAAATTGTTTTCCACAGCTACTCCAGCACCTTATTGATAGTAGGCTGACTAACCCTAGGAAGCTTGCTGAGGAGGCGGACCGCTGGGTGAGCACCCGGGTCCACAAGGGTCACCTGGGAGACTCCGCCAAGGGTGGGCAGGGTCCCCAGCAGAGGAGTGGGGGGGACAAGGGTAAACAGAGGGAGTTCCAGAAAGGGCCCCAAAGTAATCCCCAAGGGAACCAAGGGAAAGGTTCCCAGCCTCCCCCTGAGAGGAAGGCAGGGGCCCCGACAGATAAGCCTGTTCACAGGGGGCCCAAGACCTATTTTAAGTGTGGTCAAGTGGGCCACTGCTCTTATGATTCAGCATGTCCCTTGTATGGGAAGACATCACCCACTGGTGCACCACCCCGGCAGGTGGCTAGTGTAGCCCTGGGGGGGGAGATGGGTGGGGTCCCATAGCAATGTCCTTGGTCTCTTTAGGAGACAGTGAGATGGTCCCCAGGACCCAACTGCCTGATAACACTAAAAAATACAGGCAGTGGGTGACCATCAATGGCCAAAGGGTGAAGGCTCTGAGAGACACCGGAGCCAGTGTGACAGCTGTCAGTTGTCGGCTGTTGTCTGAAGAGCAGGTGATCCCCAATGCATTCTGCCCGGTAGTTGCCGCGGACAACTCAGAGAGCCACTGCAGAGTGGCTCAGGTTCCCTTTGAGTGGGGGGGGGTCTCAGGTACCTTTCAAGTAGCTGTGAGGCCAGCCATGCCTGTAGACTGTTGGGCAACGATTTAGAAAGTTCACCTTGGGCAGAGGTGGAGAGAAGGTCTCATTTAGAGATGTTGGGTCTGCCTGAGTGGGCGTGCGGGACTACTCGGTCTATGACAGCCAGTAGAGGTGTTCAAGAGGACCTGGAGCCTGAGAGGGTGGCCCAGGTGCCTGCCTTGGAGAGAAGAGGCAGGGGGCGCGGGAAACCGGCCCCCGTAGTTCCCACGGTCAGGAGGAAGCAGAACCTGAGGGGGATGCTCTGGAACCTACAGGGGAGCAAGTGGCCGAACTGGGGGACCTGCCTGAGCTGACCCATTGGCAGCAAGGAGGAGGACCCTCCGGGGAGGAGTTCTGCGAGGAGCAGAACAAGTGCCCTTCTCTTGTGGGTATGCGGCAACAGGCCACAAACCAGGCAGCAGGTGATCAGTCTGGATCACATTGGATCTACTGGGAGAATGGTCTCCTGTATAGTGAGCCTAAGGTTGCTGAGCCTGGGTCAGCCCGTGTGCTGGTGGTACCCCAGCGCTTCAGAGCCTTCCTACTTTGTTTGGCTCATGATGTGCCTTTAGCAGGACATCTGGGGCAGGGCAAGACCTTTGAAAGGCTTGTCACCCACTTTTATTGGCCCCAGATGCGCAAGAGTTCAGACACTCATTGCAGGACATGGCAGACTTGCCAGGCAAGTGGAAAAAGTGGGAGGAAGCACAAGGCTCCCCTCCAGCCTTTCCCTGTGGTCAGCACCCCCTTTGAACGGGTGGGTATTGACATTGTGGGGCCACTGTACCCCAAGACAGCCATGGGCAACAGGTTCATCCTGGTCTTGGTGGACCATGCCTTCCGGTACCCGGAAGCCATCCCTCTTCGGACAGTGACGGCCCCCATGGTGGGACGTGCACTGATGGGGATTTTCTCCTGCGTGGGGTTCCCCAAGGAGGTGGTGTCTGACCATGGTACAAACTTCATTTCCAAGTATATGAAGTCCCTGTGGCAGGAGTGTGGTGTAACATACAAGTTCACCACTCCTTACCACCCCCAAGGTAATGGGCTGGTTGAGAGATTCAACCGGACCCTGAAGGGCATGATTATGGGTCTGGAAGAACCCATGAGGCGTAAGTGGGACGTCCTCTTGCCATGCCTTTTGTTTGCTTACCGTGAGGTGCCACAGAAGTCCTTAGGGTTCAGTCCCCTTGAACTGCTCTATGGTCACCCGGTAAGAGGACCTCTGAGTCTGGTGAAAGAAGGCTGGGAGAAAGCTCCCAGTAAGCCTCCCTAGGATGTATTTAGCTACATGCTGGCCTTTAGAAACCAGACTAGGCAATTCAGGCAACTCGCTGAGGCAAATCTGGAAGCCAGCCAGGAGGAGATGAAACGGTGGTATGATCAGAATGCCACTCTGATCGAGTTTCAGCCTGGGCAGAAAGTGTGGGTCATGGCCCCCGTGGAGCCTTGCGCGCTCCAGGATAAGTGGACCGGACCATTTGAGGTGGTGGAGCGCAAGAGTGAGGTCACCTACCTGGTGGACTTACGATCTCCCAGGAACCCTTTGCGGGTCCTACATGTCAACCGCCTAAAGCCCCATTTTGAGAGGTCCGAAGTGGGCATGCTCCTAGCAACAGATGATGGGATGGAAGAGGAGACAGAACCTCTTCCTGACCTCCTGTCTGCAACAGAGCAAGATGGGTCAGTGGAGGGTGTGAACCTCTCTAACTCCCTGACACCTGAGCAGCAGGAAGACTGTCGCCCAGGGGCGGTGCGTCCATTGGGGCGTTGGGGCATAGCCCCCCCGCCCGCAGCTCCCTCGGCGTCTTTGAACCTAAGTAAACTGAATCAGTTTACTTAAGTTCAAAGAGCCGAGGGAGAACTGACAATCATGTCAGTCAGCATGACGTCGGACCGCCCACCCGCTTCAGAGTCTGAAGGGGGTGGGCGGTCCTGCGTCATGTTGACTGACATGATTGTCAGAGGGACCAGGGGCAGCACTGCAGCACAAGTGCGCATGAGTGGGCAAGGGCACCGAATTTTCGCGCCGTGCCCAGTCATGCGCACTTGTGTGTGCACTGGCGTGCGCATGCCCATGAGGAGAGCGAGGGTTGAGCAAAGGCTCAAACCTCGGTCTCCTAATGGGCAGGCGGGCGAGAGGTAACCGTGCCCTAAGCCAATCCTGGTGCTGCCAGCAGCGCCAGGATTGGCTGAGAGGGGCTGTAGGCAGGGCCAAACGGAGTCGGACCCGAGGCGGCACGGACGGCGGACCTCCTCAGAGTCAGGTAGGATTTTCTATTTTTTCTTTTAATCCCCCGGGCCCCTGGCACAACACCCCCCCCCGCGAGCCGCGTCCTCGCCTCACCTGGGCCCACAGCGCGCGCCTCCAATTAAATCAAAAGTGTTTGTTTTAATGGCCCTTTAGGCTGACAAGTGGCGATCATCCCGGGCCACGAGCTGTCAGGAGCCAGAAATCCTCGGTTGATAATGCCCAGCGCTTCCAATTAGGGCCCGCTCTGCGCGCTAACGACTCCGCAGCCTCCCCCAGGGCCCGGCGCTTTCTTCCCCTTCTTGTCCTCCTTCCCGGCCTTTCCCGCTCCCTCCTTCCCGCAAATTACCGCACAAAGCATCCGGCCGGGCGCGCCGTCCTGTCGGCCCTAATGAGGCGATGCAAGTTTGCGCCTTCTGTGCTAAATTCTTTCTTGTTTGACAGCTGCTCGCGAGCCGCGCGCTGACCTTATAAAAGATTTAGTGTTTCTCATTAGGGTCTGTCAAGCGTCACGCGCATGGGATCAGCAAGTCATTTGCATTGGGTGAGCGCGAGTGTGTGTGTACTTGTGTCTTTCAGGCCGTGTCTGTGTGTCTGATAATCCATGTCTGCCTGGGTGTGTATCTGGCAGTCCAGGTCTAGTATGTCTGTCTGTCCGTGTGTCTGACAGTCCAGGTCTCGCTCTGTGTGAGTGTAACTGTCCAGGTCTATGTGTCTGATAATCCATGTCTGCCTGGGTGTGTGTCTGGCAGTCCACGTCTAGGTGTCTGATAATCCCTGTCTGACAATCCAGGTCTGGATATCTGAGTGACAGTCCATGTCTGCCTGTCTGTATACATGACAGTTCATGTTTGGCTAAACGTGTGCCTGGCAGTCCTGGTCTGTGTGTAGGGCAGTCCATGTCTGACTGTATGTGTGTCTGACAGTCCATGTCTGGCTGTATGTGTGTCTGATAGTCCAGGCCAGCTGTTTGTGTGTCTGACAGTCCATGTCTGGCTGTATGTGTGTCTGACAGTCCATGTCTGGCTGTTTGTGTGTCTGACAGTCCATGTCTGGCTGTATGTGTGTCTGACAGTCCATGTCTGGCTGTATGTGTGTCTGACAGCCCATGTCTGGCTGTATGTTTGCCTGACAGTCCATGTCTGCCTGTGTGTGTCTGGCTTCGACAGTGGATGTCTGATTGTGTCTGTTTTTCGTGTTTGAGAAGATAGCCTCGTTTGACCCCTTTTGACCTGGCGTTATGTCAGCCTATGGAGAGCTTCTCTGAAAGGAGTGGCTGTGAGCAGAAGAGGGTGGCGCGGTTTAGTCACCGTTCCGGGGTGCAGAGTTTGTTAACCATAAACTTATTGTGGAACGTGAAGCATTGTGGGACACTGGCCTTTCAGGGGCAAGAAGTAGAACTTATACAAACTCTAGGTTAAATGACACAAATGCTCATTGCCAGTGGCCGGGCTCGGCCGGCCTAGGGGGCTATCGTGCAGTGCCAGAAGGGCTGGTCTGGCAGGTCAGTGTGTGCAGGGCCGGCTCTAGGGCGGTGCGATCGGTGCCACCTCACCGGGTGCTGACTTGGGGTGGGGGCATCATTTTTCAAGTAATATTATCATTTAAAAGCACCAACCTGCTGGCGCGTTCCTGGCCTCCATCAATTTTTGTAGGCATCAATTAAAACGTCAAGATAACTCCGGTGATTTATCGTGTTCCTGGAAAGAGACCGGAAGTTTGTCTAGTGGACGTTTTGATTCATCCAAAGGTAGCGCAGAGGGTTAAAAATGCCTTCTGCTAAGGACGTGTACCATGCGGATAACAAAGTGCATGTAATGTAAATAGGTCAGTGGGTTACTGCTTCCTTTTGTTACTTGTCCTTTGTAAGTCAAAATCGTAATATAGAACATTGAGCTACTAACTGTCATCAAAGAGATGTGTGTAAACATCAAGGTATAAGATAGAGCTATATGTTTTTTTGCCCAGTCTTTCATTATCCTAATCTTGCCAAAAGGGTTCATTTGGGAGGAAAAAAAATATTTTTATTAAAGAAAACCCATAACAATGGTGTTACATTTTAAATTCTGAATTTGTACTTTTCCAGAATAAGGACTCTTAAACTAAATTGCCTACCTGTATCGATGACATGTTACTCCTACACTACACCTTGTAGTCCCGTCTGATGTAAAAATTTCCTATACACTGATTTACAAACCAATGATTGTCTCTGTGCAATGTGTGTGTGATGTAACGTGCTCTGACACCTTACACTGGGATGCCATCTGTATTGCTACAGCTCTCTTTTTTACTTGTCGAATCCGAGTGCTTCAAAGCACTTGCTGTATACATTTTGTTTGCAATGGATGATTGTGAAGGGGTATGCACATTAGATTGATGCAGGTGTATCAAGAGATCAACACGCTGTGCAGTATCCAGCTTGATCGGACCTATGAAACTTGCCATATTGGCGCAGGGTCTTGACTTTGTTTTCTGTGACAAATCTTTTCCCAGCAATTATGGGATGTGTTTCAGAGTGGAGGTTTTACCTTCTTGTAACAAACCATTCTACCAATAATATAAAACACTGTGGTATAGATTGATGTGACTCGTGCTGCACTAGTTGTTGGAAGAGACGGGCACTAAGGAAACGACAGGGATAAGAAAACAGCCGGAGCAGATGCGGGAGAGAGACAAGCAGCAAAGAGAGCGAGAGATAATAGAGGAGGAGGGAGTTGGAAGAGACCTAAGAGACACAGATAAGACCGGGAGTGAGGCAGTGACAGGGGAAACAGAGGGAGTGACCGAGAAGCTGCAAGACCGAGCGAGAGAGAAATGAGAGAGGAAATTGGACAGAGAAAGAGACAGCGGAATAGAGATAAGAGCTGAAAGAGCAGGGAAGAGACAGTCAGTCAAGGAATTAACTTGAGTGCAGAGAGAGTAAGACAGAGAAAGAGACAGGCACAGACAGACTGGTGGCCGTGACAGGGGAGAGCAGAGGAATGAGCATGAGGCTTAGGGGAGGAGGGATTGCTATAATTTATAAGCTAGCTATCCAATGTACTCTTGAGTCAGTAGACATTGTGGATAGCGAAGCTGGGTTTTTTTCGATTATGGTTTCCCCGAATTATGTTATTAAAGGGTTCTTAATTTACAGACCCCCCGGCCCTTTCATGCAGTTTACATCTAGCATCATGGAACAACTGATGCAGCCTGCTTTGCGTTATGAGAAATTCCTGGTGTTAGGGGATTTGAATCTTCATTTGGATGAGATGGCAAATACTGGGGTACAAGAATTCCGCCATTTCATGGCAGCTCTTCAATTGACTCTTAAATCGGTGTACCCCACCCATCAACTGGGCCACCTACTGGACCCAATCTTTGCTAATTGGGAGGCCTTACATATTGGGCTCCCGGTTCCGGTCCTCTGGTCGGATCATTTTTTGATATCTTTTTCTGCCTGGATGCCTCATTCTTACTCTCAGGAGATACTGGGCAGCAGGAAGAAGTTGAGGAAGTGGGCTGGGTTTTCTCAAGAGAAGTTTAATTCGGCCCTCCAAAAGGGTGGGCCACCTGGAGGCTTAAATATTGACTTAGCCTGTGAAGCCCTGGATAAACGTATCACGGAGGCATTAGACAGTAACGCTCCATGGTCCTTGAGAGCACCTGGGAGACGATGTAAAGCTGCACCCTGGTTTGGCAGTGAGCTTAGAATAGCTAAATCTGCCTGTAAACACCTAGAGAGAGTTTGGAGGAGAGATTTCTCGGTTCTTAGGAGAGGGGAATATAGAGCTAACCTGAAGATTTATCACTCTCTTATAAGGAAGACTCGGGCTGCCTATTACAGTGAGAGGATTGAAATAGCTGAGAACTCCTCTAAGGAACTTTATACGATTTTTAAGGAGATCTCGTCTCTCGCTAGAACCTCAGCCTCGACCAACAACTCTTTGGACTCTTGCAATAGGGTGGCTGATTTCTTTGCGGAGAAAGTAGAGAAGATCTACTCAACCTTCCCTGGTGCAGCACGTAATGGGTGCCAGGAGGATGAGGGGATGACTGACTTAGGGGAGGCAGAATGTCTTTGTAAATTTGTGGTCCCCCCTTGTGACTCGCTCACTGGTGTAGCCTCTAGCATTAAGTCTGGATCTCCTAGAGACCCCGCGCCCCCTAAGGTGCTAAAGGGGAGTCTTGAAATTTTGGAGCCTTATATTAGGCACCTTCTCGAGCTCTCCTTTACCACTGGAACGGTCCCAACTAGATGGAAAGAGGCGATCGTTCTTCCATTAAAAAAGAAGATTGATGTTAGTTCAAGCCAATTGGAGAACCTACGTCCGATTTCCCTGCTGCCTTATTTTGCTAAGGTTGCAGAGAAGGTAGTTAATACACAACTGACTGCTCACATTAGCAAACATAGCCTGCTTCACCCCTCGCAATCGGGGTTCCGGACATCATATTCCACCGAATCGGCGCTGCTGCTCTCCACCGAAATTATCCGCAAATTTGTGGATGCGGGACAAACATTGGCGTTAGTCCTACTTGACCTCAGCGCCGCATTTGATACGGTGGCTCACCCTACCTTACTTCAACGCTTGAGGAAAGGAGGTTTGGTGGACCGAGCCATTGAATGGCTTGAGTCCTTCCTGCACGAGCGCAGTTTCCAGGTGTCGCAGGAACCTCATTACTCTAAAAGTATTAAGCTGAACCAAGGGGTCCCTCAGGGTTCTATTTTAAGCCCCACCCTCTTTAATCTCTACATTGCCCCTCTGGCAGAGATTATTGAAAAATTTGGGATTAGTGTTGTGTCCTACGCTGACGACACACAATTGGTGGTGTCCCTAACACAGGAGCCTGAGAAGGCTGCCATCAATTTCTCGACTTGCCTTCAAGAACTGGCAGTTTGGATGGCGGACAACTGCCTTAAACTTAATGGCAGCAAAACTGAGGTTCTTGTGTTGGGTAGAGCCCCCACTGTTTGGTCATCAGCGTGGTGGCCACAGACACTGGGTCCTACCCCGCCCCCATGTGATCAGGTGAAGAATCTTGGGGTATGGCTGGACTCCAAGCTCTCTTTCGATAATCATATAAGGCGTGTGGCGGGGAAATGTTTTGGGGTTATGAGAGGTCTTTGGAAGACCTTAGATGTATTGCCAGTTGCAGCAAGGAAAACTATGGTCCATGCCCTGGTGACGTCACGCTTGGATTATGGGAATGTCCTGTATTTGGGAGCCAGTTCCAAGTGTGTGCAAAGACTCCAGCGTATTCAGAATGCTGCGGCTCGTCTTGTTTTAATGTTACCGAGGAGAGCCTCCTCCAATAAGGCCCTGGTTTCCCTTCACTGGCTCCCGGTAAGGGAACGCATCCTGTTTAAGGCTATGTGTGTGAGCCATCGTATCTTACAGAGAAAGGGTCCCACCTACCTGCATGATTTCCTTACCCCATACTCTCCTTCCCGTCAGTTGAGATCTAGCGGGACAGGGCAGGTCTGTATTCCTAGCATTAGAAGAGCGAGGATGGGTGGCCGCTCTTTCCGTTTTCTAGCTGCCAAACACTGGAATAAACTCCTCCCGGGGCTCGGTGTGGAGTCTGTGGAGACACTTTTTCGGGAAAGACTCAAGACTTGGCTTTTTCCTTCTCTGAGCTCTCTGGTTTAAATTTCGTGCCTTCTCTCTGCCAGCGTTTCTGAATTTGTGCCGCAGCGCGGGGACACACTGGTTAGTGTAACCATGCGCTTTATAAGTTTGTTATTATTATTATTATTTAGAGGGAGGAGACAGTTGGAATCATACTACAGTCACAGATCCGAGGCAAGGAGGGAGACATGGGCAGGAGAGGGACTGCCAGGGAGAGAGAGACAGTGCACAGACAAGCTGAAGGGAAGGGTAGTGAAACATGGAAGGAGAAGGGGGCATTTCTATTTACTTTTCGAGTTTATGAGCGGTTTCAGGGCGCGCACACTGAATATGGTCCCCAGAGTATCAATAGGGCACATTATCAAGGATAAAACATCAAAAAAATATGGACAGGTGTGAGTCTAGATTTTCTACACCTAACACCACATATTGTATTAATTGTATTTATATAGTGACTCTACAATAGTCTACAGTGATGAGTACATATCACAAGAATTACCACTTGCTATTGTTTAATATGCTAAACTGAGGGAGACATTAAATGTACTGTGTTCTGCTATAGGTGATGAACTTGCCACATAGAGAATTTTATGGCGTTCCGGAGCATGAGTTGTGTTTGAGTGTTGCTTCCTTCTTTATTCCTTTTTGTTTCCTTTGGCTCTCATTCATAGTATATGTACAATTGCTAAGTGCTTGTATTCATAAACCTTCTACTCTATTTAAAGGTATTTTCTGTATTCCTGGTATGAATGGTTCCAAACTAAATGGCCAAGAATGAGTTCTGGTGTTGGAATATGCAGAAGGGTTCAGGTTTGTGCAGTAGAATGTGATGAGTTTTCAACTTCCAGAGAAAATATAGAGAGGACATGAGATGAGAGAACTCTCTTAAGGGCATACTTTTTGAGGAGGCCCTCTGCTTTTGATTACAGTGGCTCAGTTTATTTGGTGATTCACAATTCCAATCATGGGTAAAACATGGCTTGTTGAACATAGATGAGATGTACTTGCGAATTGTTTGATTGCATATTGCATTTCAGGTTTTCAATTTGACCAATCCTTTGACTTCTTACCAACGAAATATGAGTGTCTTCCTGGTCGAGGACCACACTGCTTTTTCTCTTATCTGTCTTGTATCAAGACCCTGCTGGACTATGGGGTGAAAGAAAGCTTGAATAAGCAGCTACCTATGTTATATGACATCTCTTTATTAATGTAATAACTGCACTTTCACAATTGCTTTATTAACCATCCTGCTTTCTCAAATTTGCTTGAAAATGCACCATTTGTCCACTCTTTTTTCAAAATTTTCTCGGGGGGAGAACCCCCCCGAATTCCCCTTAGGTTGTTCGGGCTCGCTCGCTACTCTCGCTCGCTGCGGTGCAGTATGCCAATAATTTTACGCCCCACCACATTCAAATGTCACCAGCCACCACTGCTGTCGCCAACTGTTGGGACAGTTTCCTGACCTGTTTTCCCTGACTCCTAGTGTCACTGATTGGTGCGTCCATGATGTGGACACTGGGGACAGTCCTCCTGTCAAGCACAAGGCTTACAGAGTGACTGACAGGGTGAGAGATTGCATCAAGGAGGAGGTCTCCAAGATGTTTGCATTGGGGGTGATTGAGTCCTCTCACAGCCCTTGGGCCAGCCCAGTGGTCTTGGTCCCAAAGGCTGCCGCGCCTGGTGCCACGCCTGAACTCCGGTTCTGTGTGGACTACCGAGGACTCAATTCAGTCACCAGGACTGACGCGCACCCCATCCCCAGAGCTGATGAGCTCATTGATCGGTTAGGGGCTGCCCGGTACCTCAGCACGTTTGACTTAACGTCTGGGTACTGGCAGATCGCCTTGACTGATGGGGCCAAAGAGAGGTCAGCATTCTCCACACCAGATGGGCACTACCAATTCCGGGTTATGCCCTTTGGGATGAAGAATGCCCCTGCCACCTTTCAGAGGTTGGTCAACCAGGTGTTGGTTGGACTGGAAGATTTCAGTGCCGCCTACCTGGATGACATCGTTCAGCGCCAGTTGGGAAGAACATCTGCGCCACCTCTGGGAAGTGTTGATGGCGCTGCGGAGGGCAGGCCTCACGATCAAGGCGAGTAAGTGCCAGATCGGGCAGGGTTCTGTGGTGTACTTGGGACACCAGGTTGGTAGCGGCCAGGTGGTGCCCCTACAGCCCAAGATTGATACCATTCTGGCTTGGGAACCCCCCAAGACCCAGACAGAGGACTCACCGGGTATTACAGGAGATTTGTCAAGGGGGTATGGCAGCATCGTTGCACCCTTGACAGAGCTGACTTCCAGGAAGCAGCCCAAGAGAGTGATTTGGACTGACACCTGTCAGAGAGCTTTTGACGCCTTGAAGACTGCCATGTGCACGGCCCCCGTGCTTCAGGCGCCCAACTTCTCAAAAGAATTTGTTGTTCAAACAGACGCTTCAGAGCATGGTGTAGGGGCTGTTCTGGCACAGTTAAATGAGGAGGGCCTAGACCAACCTGTAGCCTTCATCAGTAGGAGGTTACTTCCACGGGAACTGAGGTGGAGTGCTATTGAGCGTGAGGCATTTGCTGTGGTCTGGGCGCTGAAGAAGTTGAGACCATACCTGTTTGGGACTCACTTCCGGGTTCAGACGGACCACAGGCCCCTCAGATGGTTGATGCAGATGAGGGGTGAGAACCCAAAGCTGTTGAGGTGGTCCATTTCCCTACAGGGGATGGACTTTACGGTGGAACACCGCCCTGGTACAGAACACGCCAATGCTGATGGTCTGTCCAGATTTTTCCGCCTTAGTGATGAGAACTCCCAGGAGGTAGGGTAGTTCTCCCCACATTTAAGCTGGAGGGGACACGTGTTAGACCTGGTACCATTGGCGTGGGTCTCCCTTCCATTTTTTCGCTATGCCTCCTCTGTTGTTGACCTGTTTTTGCTGGTTTAGATGCTTTGGGCACTTTGCCACTGCTAATCAGTGCCAAAGTGCAAGTGCTCCCTATGGTAAATTGATGTATGGATTAGTGACTCCATGATTGGCTTATTTGATTTACTGTGAGACCCTAGTACAGTGCACCACGTGTGCCCAGGGCCTGTAAATCAAATGCTGCTGGTGGGCTTGCAGCACTGGTTGTGCCACCCACCAGAGCAGCTTGGAAAGCGTGTCTCAGGCCTGCCATTGCGGAGCCTGTGTGCAGTCTGGTACTGCCATGTCGACTTGGTAAGTGCACCCACTTACCAGTCCCCAAACCTTCCCTTTTCTGCATGTTAGTCACCCCTAAAGTAGGCCTGCGGGCAGGGTGCATTGTATGTAAGAGGTAGGACATGCCCTAGTGTGTGTGGCATGTCCTGATAGGGAATTACAGCCAATTTCGTTTTTCACTATTGCAAGGCTACCTGTCCCCGTAGGCCAGAATGGGCAGTTAGATTATAACATCTTATAATCCTAACTGACCCAGGGAACATGGTAGAAAAACGAATTTAGTATGCCTGAACTCAGAATGATAAAATACATCTTTTAGTGAAGTTGGTTTTAACATTCTGTGTTTCAAAATACCACTTTTAGAAAGTAGGTATTTTCTTGCCTAACCATCCAGCCTGCCTCTGCTAGCTTGTGTATTGTATGTCTGGTTTTGTGAGTGACAGGGGCTGGGGGGACTCCAGGAGACAGGGTGAGTCAGCACTAGGCTGAATAGACCTATCTGCATGAGGAGTGGTGGGAGGAGTAGCACCTGGGCCTGAATAGGGTTGTGCCTGCCTTCCACAATGCTGGCTCCACCTCCTGTGGTGCGTCTGATGTCCCTGGCCCACACTGACAAAGGAAGAAGGAGTACACTGGCAGAATGCACCCAGAACTGGTTTGGACTGGGTACAGGACCCTCTGCCTTCAGAGGACAAAGGATTTGCTAGTATAAATATTGGGACCCAGCCCCCAAGATTTTAGATCACTTCTGGGAATCAAGACGAACCTTTGTTGAGGAGAAGAACCAGGAAGCTGAAGGAGGAGACTACCCGTATGCTGCGTGTTGTTGGGATTGGCCTGCAGTGGTTACTTTATTGCTGAAGAAAGGAGAAAAGGACTGAGTGTGCTTTCATCATCTTGAAGAAGATCTCCAAGGGCTTGAACATTGAGCTTGCCTCCTGCCTGAAGTCTCAGGGATACAAGACTTCACCCCCAGCTCCCCTCCTGAATTCCCTTGCTGGGAATTGAAGTGCCTACCACTGTTGGGCCTTCTGAGAGACTGCGTGTCGCTGGGAGCTGGAAGCGCGACGCAACGAAGAGGAAGCGTGTCACCGCCGCAGCAGTTGTCGTCGTATCGCAGAGTAAGCGTGCCGCCGCTGACGCTGTCGCCATCGCATCACCGAAGCGCCTCGCATCACCGGAGGAGCATGCCGCCGCAGCAGTTGTCGTCGCATCGCAGAGTAAGCGTGCCGCCGCTGACGCTGTCGCCATCGCATCACCGAAGCGCCTCGCATCACCGGAGAAGCGTGCCGCCGTCACAGAGGATGCCGGCGCATCACCGGAGAAGCGTGTCGCAGGGCCTGTCGCGGCTCAGAAGATCGCCGAGTTGCCGCACAGCCGTCGGGCGTGCACGCATCCCGTCAACGTTGTCGCACCGTGAGCAAGACGCCATTTTCTTGCATCGCACCGGATCATCATCGCATCGGAACCGGGCCGCAGTAAGAAACCGAGGCATCCTCCTTTCTGCGTGTAAGGAATCGAAGCATCACCTTCCCTGCGACCCTTTTGTTTCTTTTGCGTTACGCATCCAAAGGTACATTGAGAGTAAAGTGTCGCATTTATCATCTTTATTGAACTGAGCTATTTTCTACCATTGACAGTCATATTTTTCGTATTGTATTGTGGATTTTTGTCATTTTGGGTCTTGTGTTAAGTCTATATAAAAATACTTATTTTTATACTACAACCTGTGTGGTGTCCATCTGTAGTGTTGTCACTGGGTTACTGTATGTGTTCACAAATGCTTTACACACTGCCTCTGAGATAAGCCTGCCTGCGCGTGCCAAGCTTCCAAGGGGGTGAGCAGGGGTTATTTTAGTAGTGTATCCCCCTTACCCTTACTAGAAGCAAGGGTCCCTATTTGGACAAAGGTACCTACCTCTGCCAACTAGAGACCCCCAGTTCTAACAAACATATATAGAGAAAATAAAATGTCAGACACAGAGGCATCGAAGAAGTACTTTCTTGCTATTGGTATATATGGTCTCACGCTTGGTGGTAGTAACAGCCGTTTACCTACAATCCAGTAACGGACATGTGTCAGATTGTGATACAGTTGTATTTCATGTCATTTAAAAAATGTGCATACTGAGTTGGGGCCGAATGCGCATTTTGTTTTGAGGAAAGTTAATAAATTGTGTAGGCTGTTACAGTATGATCTGTTTGGTATGGAGGAAATAAAAACAGTGGCACCAGCGCTGTTGATAATAACCTACAAGGTAGTTTAGTACCAGCTACCCCATTGATAACTTTACCTGTGGGAAAAACTATGTTCATATTTACAAAATGAAGGGAGAATGTATTCCAAGCTTCAGTATGGAAAGACTATTTATTGATTGCCAAGGTATGTCTTCATTAAGGCCTGTTCTAGGTGTCTTCAATTTGAAAAACCATTCATGTTCTTTCAATAATAGTATGTTGATGATATTTTCTTGTATCAATGTTATAATCAAGATTTTCTAAAGCAACCTATCTCAGGTCATTCTCACAATAGCCATATTAAATAAAATAGGAAGTTATTCTTGTAGTAGCACGTTTACATAGTTTGTTGCTCCTGTGTTCACCTGTACATATTTTGACTTTCTTGCGGTCTTGACAGTGTATTGGCATTTCTAAGGACATTAAATAAGATAAATGATATTCTCGCTGTAGCAATTCATGTGTTTATGTAGTTCCCATAGAGTGGTCATTCCCAGATTAATTGCCTTAGTGAGTTTGGCAAACCTACATACATCACAGTTTCCACATGAAAAGTATCCAGTCACCGGTTGGGAACCCCATAGGGTAATTTACACAGTGGTTTATCTGGAATTATTTTCCTGAGTCTGGTGTGACTCAATTGGCCTTCAATGTGCATCCTCACTTGAAGAGGGATTTTTCATAGGTTTTATTGCTGGTATTGAGAATCTGCCAATGCTTATTCACAATTTTCATTAAGGTGTTGCAGAGGCTCGAAAAGATGGATACACGGCTTAATCTTTTGATCTGTGGTTCATTGTTGGGTTTGATTAATGCTTCTAGGTTGTTATTGTGCGCTTATATTTTTAAATGTTTTATTAGATAGTTTGGCTAAATTTGAGCAAGTTGTTTGCCTGTAAGCACATTAGCATATCGTTAACCAAGCAGTATCTATGAAATTATGTCTAAAATGTGGATACTGTCCATTCCGATAGTTCTCTCCTGAAGACTTGAAATGATGACTGCCAGACCATAGCAAAGTGTTCTGCTCAGTGAATTTATTACAAAACTCTGTCTGTAGCATCCCTTTCAAACTAACAGGATCAAGAACCCTAGGAAGGTCTCTGGCCAACTGAAACAGCCTTTGGAGTCTAGATGCACCAAGAAATGATCCCTATTAACCCCTGACTCTTTCATGACCAAACTGTCTATGAGCATGCCGGAACTGGAGGCCTCCACCCAGATAGCTGACAAACAAGTTTCTTCTTGAATTAAGGAAGCAGTAGATTCCTTAACACCTCTAAAACTCTGTAATTGTTTCTGCTCAAATCCCTCAGCGGAATGGTTTTCAGGGGAGTTAGTAATGCTTAAAAAAGAATGTAAATGTTTTGAACGTTGTTGGAGGGTGAACTATCTGCCAGAGAAAAAGCTGAAGTATTTAGAAGCGCTTAAACACTATAACAAACAAATTAGGAGAACACGCAGGGATTTCTATACCCATAAAATCGAATCTGATAAGAACGCCCCTAAAAATATCTTTCGTATTGTGAAAGAACTTACTTCCTTGGAGCGAGTTACAGCAGTGTTGCCAGCATCCACGGAGTACTGTAATAAAGTAGCTAGTTTCTTTTCAGAAAAAATAGAGAAGATATATGCCACTTTCCCAGGAACTAGTAGGAATTGTACTTTCGCTCCCCCATGGAGTGAAATATCTCATGAGGGAAGTTTTACTTTCCAACTACCAGTCGAAAAAGATATACTTCAGCTAATGTCAGTAGTAAAATCGGGCTCCCCCATGGATATTATCCCTCCAAATATGCTATTACGAGGGAAGGAAGTTATTGCACCGGTGCTTACAAACTTGCTGAACTCATCTTTCAAGTCGGGGCAGGTTCCTAAAAATTGGAAACACGCGATGGTAGTTCCGTTACTGAAGAAACCGTCCTTAGATCATGCGCTTCCAGAAAATTTGAGACCAGTATCACTGTTACCTTTCTTCACTAAAATTGCAGAGAAATTTCTCAACTCCCAACTGACTAAGTTTATGGAAGAAAATCAGGTACTTCATGAAACTCAGTTTGGTTTCAGGGTCTTATATAACACTGAATCTGCTTTACTCCTGGCCTCTGAGGCGCTTAAAATAGCAGCAGATGAAGGTAGGACGGCAGCACTGATCCTGTTGGATTTAAGTGCGGCTTTTGATCCAGTATCCCGAGGCCTCCTTTTGGAACGGTTGTGGGATGCCGGTATCAGAGGCAGCACATGGGAATGGATCAAGTATTTCCTACCAGACAGATCTTTTCAAGTCCTACAACGACCCTTTAAGTCGATCCGTCCCCTGTTACAAATGGTACCACAGGGTTCTGCCCTTAGCCCAACGTTATTTAACGTGTATATGCGCCCACTAGCGGATATAGTACTGAAACACAGGGTGAAGCTGGTGTCATATGCCGATGACACTCAGCTGATCATCACATTAGAACAGAAGGATGTAGAGGCTGCACCTAAATTCAAAGCCTGCTTAATTGAATTGGCTTACTGGATGAATTTCAGCTGCCTCCAATTAAATGCAGGCAAGACTGACATTATGGTAGTTGGTAAACAGCCTTCCTTCTGGTCGCATAGATGGTGGCCGGAAAATTAGGGCCGACCCCGGTTCCCAAACCTAAGATCAAAAATTTGGGAGTATGGTTTGATAATACCCTATCTTGTACGGAACAGATATCAGCTTTGGTCGGTACTTGCTTTGGCCTTTTAAGGATGCTACTGAAAATCTTAGATCTTCTACCTCTAGATCCTAAAAAGACCATTATTCAGGCTCTGATTACATCTCGATTGGATTACTTCAACATTCTCTACCTAGGGGTCACTAAAAGCAATATGAGAATGCTGCAGAAAGTCCAGAATGCTGCTGCCCTCATGTTATTGAACATCCCAAGCCCTGAGGGAACTACATTGGCTACCGGTGCAGTACAGAGTAACTTTTAAAGCTCTGTGTTTCTGCCATAGGATTCTGAATGAGGAAGGATCTAGCTATCTTTGGCCCTTACTCACTCCCTACAGACCTATCCGGAATCTTAGGTCTGCGGTCACGGCTAAGCTGACAGTGCCTAAAATCCAAAAGGAACTTTTAGGAGGCAGATTCTTTAGCTTTTTAGCAGCTCAAGCTTGGAGTCAACTGCTGTTGGAGCTGAGGATGCAGCCCTCAGAAATGCTGTTCCGTAGAAAACTCAAAACATGGTTCTTTCGGTCTCCTTCTGGGGATTGGTGCTAAATTTGCTGTCTTGGGTGGGGCCCCGTTTTTCTCAGACAGGGATGTCTTAGCGCGGGGACACTCCGTTGGATTAACCATGTGCTTTATAAGCTTTTAATCTAATCTAATCTAATACTAAGTGCATCTAGAAATGCTAATAATGCTCTATTCAAGGTACAAGAGAATTCTAGAATGGGATCCAAATTGTTGATCCATTGTAATGTGTTTCACCTCGTTCTCACTGCCTATCCAGATAATCAACTTTTTAAGCAATTGGGTCCATTTAGGTATCACTCTATCAAGCAATTTGTACAATTTCTGTAAAAGAAGGGTAGGATTGATAAATAATCACTTTGAGGTCTTTATCAAGACATTATTAATAGCAGTGTAAAGAATATTGAGATAAAAAAAAGTGCTGAGTGTCTATAAGGAAAACATGGTGCTTAGAAGTGAAAAAATGTCTCAAACTGGTGATCACATCTAAGAAAACAGAGAAAAGACAAAGATAATGAAAAGTGGTACTTAAAATTGTAAGATTTTACCAGAAAGTGCATAGTCCTCTCTATAGAGTCAATGAAAAATTGCCCTTTTATCTGGCGTTTTGACCCTAGGCACTATTGCAGGTCATCAGCAGGACACAAAGTGCGTTTTCTGAGCATGATGAATATAGCCGCTGAATAGAATGAAACAAACAGAAGTTAAAAAACAACTTCTTTCAGTCATTATATATAACCATGAGTAAGATTATATCCGATAAGTACCTTTATTTTAATAAGAAATTAAATGAAAATAAATTTATAAAGAGCTTAAATACCAATTGGCATCAAGCCACTAGGAGCCATATACACGTTCTTTTTTTGTTGTTGTTGAATAAACAATTTTTATTAAGGAAAGAAAAAGAAAAAACATATTGCAATGCAAAACAATAATGGGGTCTACAATACTTTTTACACAGTACAATGCAAGCAGATTCTGAAGAGTCCAATACACTCCCCCCCATTTAAACACAGCAAGAATTGTCTTGTACAACCACCATGCAGACATTACATAATTGATACGATGGGTAAATCTGGCGCGCACACCAGTTGATATTGAGTAATCGAGCAGTCACTTTAATCAGTCCCGGGAGTGGGCACATGGTCGAGCTCAGGGAGGTCCAGTAATGCTTATCGTGCATTCTGTAATTCAACTGTAGGAGATATACAGATTGTGCCTCTATACCTATTCCACTTCCCCCATTTGTGGTCCCATTTCTTAGGGCACCCCCTGAGCTTAAATACATCTTTCTCAGCAATCATTGCTCTATCCATGTCAAATGCCCAATCCCGTCTGGTCGGAGCCGCCCCCACCCCCACTTTTGTGCAATATTACGTTTGGCGATGGCCCATCCCAGTGAAGCCCATGTTTTCTCCGTTTGTGTTAGATCTGTGGCGTCCCATACATTTAGGAGACACAACTGAGGGGAGGCCTTCAGAGTCTTACCACCCGCTCTCTCCATCTGCTCAGTAACTCTATCCCAATATTGTCGCACTATTGGGCAATCTCATAGGATATGAAAAAAGGTTCCCAGTTGACGGCATTGCCGGAGACACAGGGAGTCCGCTCTCCTGCCCATTTTAGCCGAGATCTTCGCTTCGAAGTATACCCGATGGAGGATCTTCAGTTGGATTAGGCGCAGTCTCATGGGAATGGCCACCTCTCGAGGAGAGGCCAAAGCGTTGCGCCAGTCCTCCTCATCGAAATCCCCTAGGTCTGCCTCCCATTGTTGCCGCAGGCGCAGCATAGGGTCCGGGCGGTTGTTTAACAGCTTTTTATATGTGAGGGATATGGCTTCTTTAGGCATAGGGTCTAGTATCAGTCTGTCCTCCAGCGGAGAGGACTCGGGTAGAGGGACATCTTTGGGTAAAGCAGCTGTGATTGCATGGCTAATCTGCAAGTACCTAAATGTCTCAGTGTGCGCTAACTGATATTTGGTCTGCAGGTCCGCAAAAGTGGCCAGTTTTCCCTTCACCCATACGTCCCCCACTGTCGAGATTCCTATCATGTCCCACCTGTCAAACCCAGGGCATTTACTAAGCTGACCCAGTATGTCTGGTTCCCAGAGCGGTGTGGCTTTCGTAAGTTTATTATGCCAGCCCCATTTCTTATTTATGGCATGCCAAGTCTCCACTGTGCGAGCCGTGGGTCCCGTGAGGCGGAGCTTATGGGGGTTTGTGTAGAGTGCTCTATTGTAACCCCCCCTCCCCAATAGCCAGCGATCAGTACGAAAATTGGGGTCATCGCACTCCCCATGTACCCATCTGTTAATGGCAACCAATTGGGACGCCTGATAATATAGGCACATGTCGGGTAGTGCGATGCCCCCATCATACCATCCCATAGTCAGTTTTCCCATGGCTATGCGTGGAGCCCGACCATCCCACAGCAGACCCCTCACCACACTGTCAATACTGGCAAAGTAGGTGTCGGGAATCTCATTGGGGGTGTTCTGCAATACATAGAGGAAACGCGGCAGCGCCAACATCTTAAACAGCGCCGCTCGTCCCAGGAGAGTAAGGGGGAGGGAGCGCCAATGCTTGACGTCGGACCGGAGTCGAGTTAGGGGTCCTAGCAAGTTCGATTCATAAAATACAATTGGGTTTGGAGTAACATATATACCAAGGTATTTAAAGCCCTGGGAAGCCACGGGTATATTATATCCCCTAGGGTTGTATGGAGGTGCTCCCCACAGCACATTGAGTTGGGACTTAGTCCAATTAATCGCATACCCCGAGTGGGCACCAAAAATATGAAATATAGGGAGGACCCTTCGGAGGGACCGTGAGGGCGAGGCCAAATATAGGAGAATGTCGTCTGCATATAACGAGATACGGTCTTCATGATCCTCCGTCCATCTCAGCCCTCTAATCGCCGGGTCCCCCCTAACCCAAACACTCAAGCACCAGGGCAAAAAGCAGGGGCGAAAGGGGACAGCCCTGTCTGGTGCCCCTCTGCAACGGGAATTGCCTAGAGACGTGGTTATTTACTGTCACATGAGCGGTCGGCTGGGCGTAAACCAATTGGATCCACTTGATAAAGTTGGGCCCAAATCCCATCCTTGCCAGCACAGCAAAAAGATAGTCCCACTCGATGGTATTGAACGCCATAGATGCGTCCAATGACAGCAGCGCCGCATCCTCCCTGATCGTGACTCGCCTACCTTGGACCCCATGCAGGCACTTTAAATTCAAGGCTGTGTTCCTCCCTGGCATAAACCCGGACTGATCCGGGTGCACGAGTTCGGTGACGTAGGGAATGAGCCTATTGGCCAATAGTTTAGCCAAGATTTTAGCCTCAGCCGTGATAAGTGAAATGGGACGATAGGCCCCACAGTCATCTAATGGTTTGCCCGGTTTGTGAATGATCACTATGGAGGCTGTCCTAACATCAGCCGGTAGGACCCCAACTTCAAAACTTTTGGTATACATTTGCAACAGGTGGGGTGAGAGCTTGGAAGCCATTGGTTTAAAGAACTCTATCGGGAGCCCATTGGGACCCATGGCTTTACCGGACCGCACGTCTTGAATTGCCTTCCGGACTTCGGCCTCTGATATCGCTCTCCAGGGAGTCTCTGTCTTGTGTAGACAGACAGGCTACGTTAAGGGTTGCGAGAAGGTCTGCCGCCATGGAAGACTGGGACGCCTCGGAGGACGTGTATACCAATGAGAAGTGAGAAGCGAAAGTTTCGGCGATTTGCTGGGGATCAGTGATCATGTCGCTGTTAGTCCTACATAGGGAGGGAACCAATCTAGATAGCTGTTCTTTCTTCTCCAGCCAGGCCAAAAGCTTGCCCGTCCGTTCACCATGTTCATATATCCTATGGCGCGTGGCGTTGTATCTCGTCCTGGCCGCCTCTGTCAGAAGTTGGCGATAATCAAGGCGCACCATCTCTAGCGAGTGCTGCACCTCAGGATCAGGGGTGCAAGCAAGGGCCTTTTCCTGGGCCAGGATCTCCTCCTCAAGCTCCCTTATGCACTTGGTGAGTTCCCTTTTATGCCCGACCATCAGCGCCAGGGCTCTGCCTTTCATCACGGCTCCAAACGCCCCCCACAACATACAGGCCGAGGTAACCGACCCAACATTTTCTTTAAAATAATAGTCAGCTTCTGTAAGCAATGTTTCCTTAATATGAGGTACTTTAAGTGCCCAGGGATTTATTGTGAGGGTAGTGGGACGTTTGGGCAGTCCGAGTGTGAGCGACGCCAAGACGGGGCGAGTGGTCAGAGACTCCACGCGCAAGGCATCTAGAGTCGGTGAAAACCTGTATATCCTGGGCATGCGTGAACACATGGTCAATGCGCGATTGACTATTGTGGGCTCCAGAATGAAACGTAAACTGTGTGGTAGTGGGGTTAAGCCATCTCCAGATGTCCACCAAGCCCACAGCTGTCAGGAATTCAGACAATTGAGACCCATGAGGGGGGTCCCTGCGAGGCGGGAGGCGATCACTGGAGCCGTCTACAGTCAGGTTGAAGTCCCCCCCCAGCACCAATAGCCCGAGAGGCAAATCAAGCAAAACCGCTCCAAGGTCTCGCAGCGTTGGACGCTGCAGCCCAGGGGGGGACATAAACAGTTATAACGTTGAGAGTCTGCCCCTCCCAGGTGCCAGAGAGCGACACATATCTGCCCTGCTCATCCGACCAAGTCCGGTGGATTATATATGGACAACCCCTACGCAGGAGCACCCCAGCTCCACGTGAACCCGAGGTAAACCCTGAGTGAGCGGCAAGCTGATATCCCCATCTATTCAATGCCCGACATGAGTTGCCTACCAAGTGCGTCTCCTGGAGGAGAACAATATCCGGCGCCTGGCGCTTCAGGTACTGGAGAACGACGCCCCGTTTAATTTTATCTCCCAAGCCATTAATGTTCCACGTGAGGAATTTAAGTGTTACAAGAGGCCCCATTTGTGTATAGGGAGGTGAGGAATGCAGTGACAATAGACAAAGGGTATGCTCATGTCTAAACCGCAGATGTAGGGGATGCGCACAGGGCCGCAGTGCATCCGGAAATCAGACCGCGTGGCCGTAGAGTATTCAAATAGACCCAGGGACTGTGTCAAAAGTACTGCGTGCGCCCCCCATGGTGATGCAGTGGAACCCTGACTAGTAGCTGACCCTATCACAGAAGAGGTGAAGTGCTGGACAGAGTGACGTGACCCACCAATAAAAAAGACAATAGACATTTGCATTGCATAAAAATCAAAATCAAAAAAACAAACCCAAACCCCCCCTCCCCCCAACACCCAACTCTCACCCCCGCCCTGCCTCCCTGCATAACGGGTTCAAAACCACCCGCCACCCCCAACTTGCAGAGTGCCCGTCGCCCACCCTTAACAGTATCGAGAACGTGATCCAACCCCACTCCCTGGGGCATCGTTTCCTGAAAACCTTAGCATCCCCGGCAATCAACCCCGCATTTTCAAATAAGCCTCATTAAGTAATATCCAGCAATAGGCAAAAGAATACAGTGGCATAGCTACAGGAGCCCAACAACCGCACAAAAACCAAGACTTACAGGCACTCTAGCACACTAGAGGCCGTGCTATATACAGTGAATGCTAAAACAGTATGCCCCCCTCAAATTGGCACTAAGGAAGTCATTAAAGCCAACGGGCAGACTCTCGAAGTTGCGACCACCAACCTCTATCCATTAGGGCTTTGCGTCGTCGAGTCACCGCCTGTCGGGGACCCCAGCTGCTGATGTTGTCTGCCAGCCTTACCACTGTCACCCTTAGGCTTATGGGGACGTTTGCCAACAGTCCGCCAGCCCTCGAGCCAGTCCCATGCGTCTTCGGGTCTAGTGAAAAACCATAATTTCCCTTCCGACTCAACCCGCAGCTTGGCAGGGAACAGCATAGTGTATTTGATTTCCTGATCTCTCATTGCCCGTTTCACATCCAGGAAGCTGCAACGCTGTTTCTGGACTCGAAGGGTGAAGTCTGGGAAGATGGTGACTTTGCTGTTCTCGATCGCCAGCGGTGGGGCCGCCCTCGCAGTCTGGAGTATGACGTCCTGTCTCGAAAATTAAACACCCTAGCCAGGAGAGGTCGGGGAGGCGCACCAGGCTTGGGCCTACCCCCTGGGACTCGGTGTGCTTGTTCAATAGGGAAACATTTGGAAAGGCCCCTCGGTTGGAGTTTTTGGAGTATCAGTTCCTCAACAAAGAGGTCAGCAGCCTGCCCCTCGGCCCGCTCCGGCACCCCCAAAATACGTACGTTGTTACACCTCATACGGCCTTCGTAGTCGTCGAGTTGAAGGGCCATTGCCTCTTGCTTGACTTGGAGGTCAGCCACATGGCGTTTTAGCAGGTCCGTATCATTCGACAGTTCTTTGGCGGTGCTTTCAACGACACCGATGCGGTCCGACATTTTCCTCATGTCTGCCCTAATCAGGAAGACCTCCGCGGCGACTGTGTCAATGCGGGCTTCCAATGAGGTGCGCACCGTCGTTATGGCGGTTAAAATGTCCTGCAACGTGGGGTCTGATGGATTCCCACTTGATTTAGGGTGAACCTGTGTCTCATCCTGGCTCTTCTGCCAAGCGAATTTTTCCAATTTTGTTTGCGTCGCATTTTGGCTGCTGCGTCCACTTGCCATCAAGATGCCGGTGGGTACAATAGAGCAGATAGAGGGCCAAGCCGTGCCAGCTACTCACCGCCGCCTGCCGTGAGTACGAGCCCACACCGGCCTGTCGGTTTCCGCCAGCAGGGCCCAGGCCACAAGGTAGCACAGTCACAAGTGAGACCCACACCGGTGAGAAAGAGAGGGGGGGGTGGAGAAACACCCCCAAGGAGCCAGAAGGAGTCAACAGCACCTGTCCTGCGGGCAGCACTTCGGGGAGCCTCGACTGCAAGACACAAGGGGGGATCCCGGGTGGGGCGCAAGCCGGTATTCAAAGCTCCCCCCCCTGCAGAGGGAGCACCTGGCCACAGTAATCTTACTCCCAGGTTAACATCCCACGTCGGGCCGTCCAATGGGCATGAATATAGGGCCACACTACACCCTTGCAGGGTGCCCCTCCAGCACTCCAACCATCCACAATCAATCACGAACCCACACCCGAGGCCCAGCTCACCTTCGTGATATGGTGGTATGTGCGTGGCGGCGCCGCCGGGTATCTCACTCCCGCGGTGCACTGTCCCTCATCAACAAGGCCCAGGGCAGGGAATAGGCCGAGCGCGATGCACCGATACAAAACAAATAGTCCTTCTATGGCCCCCGGGGACCCCCAAGGTGAGGCGCTGTTCAGAGTGGCTTCTGACTGTGAGCTATGGAAAACGGGCCCCGCTCAAGTCCGCCGGCCGCAGAGACGGAGCTCACGGGCCGCTGACGTCTCACAGGGCTCTCCAGCACCCGGGGCACCCAGGAAGGCGGCTGGCTCGAAACAAAGTTCACTGCGGGAGCGGCGCACTCACCACCGTTGCAACCGTTGCCACGATCACCGCTCGGCCTCCCCGATCCAGGCGGCGGCCCTCACACCTCGCCGCAACCGCAGCATAAATTACCATGAACAGCCGGGAAGAGACGGGCATGCCCAGATCCGCCGGAGCCGCCGCAGCTCGCAGGCTGACGTTGCCTCACACAGACGCCTCCGAACGAGGAAAAACTTCACACAGATGATGAGCGCGATGCCAGGGCCAGGTAGGCACAGTCCTATGCAAGTTTGGCCGGGGCAGGATGCTACAAATGCGGATTGACCAGGAGTGGCGCAACGGAGCTAGGCTACCGTGCGGCCATTTCCCTAGGCAGTTGGCCACGCCCCCATATACACGTTCTTGAGGCAAGAAATAGAAGCAATTCAGAAGAAAGTAAGATCAATCTACAGAGAGAATAGCCAGGTTTTTAAAGCCTTTCTACAGATGATTTTCCATAGCACTCAGAAAATGAGGAAGGGAATTCCACAGTTTTGCCGTGGCTATAGAGAAGGATCTTCCTCCCCAGCTCGTCTTCTGAAATTTAGGAATGACTACCAGTTTATTCTTGATAGAGCGTAGAGGTCTTACTGGTTGGTACCACTGAAATTTGGTTCTAATGGTCCAGGGTCCTGAACTCAGCAATGCCTTGTGTGCAATACACAAGGCCTTAAAGGTGACTCCCTTGCCAATGGGCAACCAGTGGAGATTGACCAATTCAGCTGCCACCGACTAATGCCTGGAGAGGTCTAAGATGACCCTTGCTGCTGTGTTCTATGCAGTTTGCAATTTCTTGATGGAGAGCTTGTTGATATTCAGATACAAGGCATTGGAGTAATCGATTCTAGACAAAGCTAGCGCCACAACAACTGTTTGAGCTCAGACTGTGGAAAATAGGGAAAGAGTTTCCGCAATATTCTGACCAAGTTGAAACAGAAAGATACTATTCTGTTTACTTGTCAGTCAAAAGAAGGACGATAATCTACTATGACCCCAAGATGTTTTGCAGCTTCTACTGCTAAAAGCAGACTTCCCAATGATTCAGGCCACCAATTTCTCTTCATGGTGGAAGGTTGATTTCCAAAGATGATCACCTCTGTCCTCTCAGCATTCAACTTAAGACAATTTTCCCTCATCCAGGTGACAATTGCTTTCATATAATTGATAAAATTGATGTACCTAGCTGCACCATCCTCTGACATATATACAATGATCTGTGTATCATCAGTGTAGGAGAAGACCTAGAGACCAAATGATTGAATAAGCTGGGCTAATGGAGCGACATAAATATTAAATAGCATGGGGCTTAATGAGGAGCCCTGAGGGATCCCTCAAGGAAGAGAGAAGGGTTTGTATTTGAGCTGACTAATATTCACTATCTAAGTCCTGTCTGTTAGGAAGGATTTCAGAATATTTAGGGCTGTGCCCTTAAAACTGTCCTGAGCTAGGCGAGATGTGAGAATCACTGAGGAGACCATGTCAAAAGCTGCGGACAGATCCAGCAGGATCAGTGCCACAGCCTGACCCGCATCTACCATCGCTCTGATGTTATCAACCAATGCGACAAGCATGGTTTCGGTACTATGGCCACCGCAAAACCCAAACTGTGAAGGGTCCAATAGCTCATTGTCCTTGATAAATGTCATCACTTGCTTATTAAGATGTTTTTCCAAAAGTTCAGCTGGCGTCGGAAGTAGGGATATGGGCATGTAGTTTTTCAGCTCTTTCAGGAGGTCTAAACTAGGTTTCTTTCGAAGCGGTCTGAAAATGATTATGTGGTGTATAGATGAATATAGTTTCAAAGTTGTGTATACAGAGAATGGCTAAGCTAGGTTCAAAAGTGCTGCCCATCAGGGTCCCTTGGAATCTTTTGAAGTAAAGTTTGCACACTTCATGATGAAGAAGATTGGTTTCATGTATGTCAATTCTTTTTTGTGGAAGAGGTGTTCAATGACATAAGGAGTGGCTTCCAGGGTAATATTTGTGTATAAAGTTTCAACATCCAAGCTAATCTTTATCTCATGATGGCACTAACAGGAAGTAATTTCTCATTTTTAGACATTTTGATGTATTCCACACACTTTATGTACACCACACTGTTAGAACACTTACTCAGAGAGGTAACAGATATTGCAGCTGGGTCCTATAGGAAGTCAGAGACTCCACCAGAGTTTTTTTAATTGACTGAAACATGTGAACCAATCAGCATGAGAGATAATTAATACTCTTAATATTGTGTGTGTTTTACCCATACCATAGGCGACTAGGGATAGAGTATTCTGATACAAGCTTCTTCTTGGTGACCAGTGTTCACTCTGGTCCCCAAAGAAGGACTCCCAATGTGGAGCATGCCCTGGTGAAAGAACACTATGACCAGAATAAGGAGCTGACTCTAAGATGAAGCATCTTTGTGGGTGATAATCCAGCATCCTTGTAAGGAAGAGACCATACATTACCTCTACGTCCCTCGTCCTCGACCCAGTCATCACTAATGAGGTATATTCCACTGACAGGAAACAAAACAGGAAACGCTTTTTAGGCTCCACCCACCCTCCTGCCAGGGGTTATAATTACATAGCCAACAGAAAGCACTTCCTGTTTTGTTTCCTGTCGGTGGACATGACGGGGAACGCTGTGGTAGGTTCCGGGCACTTACCTTCTACATGCTTATCCTGTTGTTTCCTCCTTTGCTGGGCTTCGGGGGTGCTTCTGGACCGACATGGGAGCTGCTGGAGTCGGGACGCCTGGCCTCCTGGATTCCGACCGTACGTTCGTTTCCTGTGCTGCTGGGCTGCACAGGTCTCTTTTGGTCTGTGTCATTGCGGCTGGTTTCCTCCTTTCTGGTGAGTCTCTGCGGGTGTGTTCCCTCCTCCACACGGCTCAGCAATCAAGTTGTTGCAGCCGTCGCTGCTTCCCGCCGTCTATTCAGACGTCCCGGGGTGGTGGTAGGGGGTTGTTCCAGCTCCCCTGGTGTTCATTGTGGCCTCGCGGGCATGGTACGACTTCCTGGGGCCCTGCTTTATATTGCGGTGTTAGGAGTCCTCCCCGGCGGCCTCTGTGGTAATAGGTGCCGGGGTTGGGCTTGGAGTGCTCTGCCGCTCACTCGCAGGGTTGAGCCTCGACTCCTCTTCGTTTGTTGAACTCGGCAGCCTCTGTGGCAGTGGGCGCCCGGGTTGGGCTCCGGGTGCTCCGTGCAGCGCTCGGGGTGGGGCTTCGACTCCTCCTCATGTGTTTGGCCTACGGCGGCCGAGAATTGACAGGGTTTGTGCCTCCGGGTGGCCACGCCCCCCGCATCGGTGCCTGCATTTGATTCAGCTGTTGCAGCATGCCGGTTCCCTTTGAGGTATGCTGTTTCCGGTTTCTGGATTTTAATGGGAGGGGGAATCCCGCTTTATTTCTGTTCTGCCTGCACCAGTGCATGCTGTACTGTTTATTCCTGGTGGTGGTGCTGTAATTATGGGGAAGCATCAGCATAAGCGCAGACATGTGTCTCCTGTCTCCTTTTCCTCTTCCCCGGCGGACAGTGGGGATTCTGCTCCTCCTGTGAAGCAGGCAAGGTTGGATGACAGCTGTTTGAAGCGCCTGATTTTGGAGACTTTGTCCGATTTAAAATCCTCCAAGAAGTCAGTTGGTGGTCGTTCTGGTGGGAGTATTGACCTCTATTCAGACATTTCCAGTTCTGACTCTTCCGATGGTTCCTCCTTGGGTGCGGTGGACCTGAAGGGCAAATGTATCTCCAAGGACTTTTTGCCTGACATCCTCTCTCTTATGTCAGTGGGAACGTGGGTTTTGCGGATGAGGTTGTGGCCAGCACTTCGCAGGATGCGGTCTTGCCGCAATTTCGGAAGCCAGCTACTAAATCTCTTCCTATCCATCCCTTTGTGATGGACGTCCTTTTGAAGGAGTGGAAGGACCCTTATCACATCATGATGCCTCGCTTTATGTCAAAGTTCTACCCTTTACAAGACATGGAGGATACGATTCCTGAGTCTGTGCATGTCGATTCCATTGTGGCCAGTTTGGTGGGTCGTCCTTCTATGGCTGACGATAATATCCTTAGAGATGGGGTGGATAAGAAAATTGACTCTGCTTTGAAGAAGTTGTATGCGGGGTCCCACCTTGCTATCCGTTCAGGAGTATATGGGACATATGTCGCTCAGTCCTTGTTGGCCGACTTTAAGACTTTCTTTTCCACGATGCAGGAGGGTGGCAGTTGTCCCGACCTGCTGGAATCCATGGAGCGTCAGGCCGAATTCCTCTCGGATATTGCCTTTGATTCTGTGCGCGCTTCTACCTTGTCCTGTGGTGCGTCAGTTGCTGCTGAGCGTAATTTGTTGCTGAAAGGATGGAGATCCATGGCACTGCGGTTGCCATTTACTGGCCCTCAACTTTTTGGGGACACACTTGCAGAAAAACTACACAAGGTGTTCACGGAAAGGAAGCATTCTTTGTCCTTCCGGCATCAGCCTCACCGTAAGGAGTCCTTCTTCTCCAATGCCAAGTCCTTCAGTCAGCCTTCCAGGATTCAGAAGTCTTCCTTTCAGGGCGAGAAAGGTGCCGGAAAAGGTTTCCAGTGCCTGTTTCAGAAGAAACCCCCTCAGGATGCAGGACAGGGTCCTCAGCATTCCTGACTATGCCGCCCCCGAGGAGGTCCCGCTGGTGGTCCGCCAGTGGTTGGTGGGAGACTGCGGTTGTTCCTGCCTGCTTGGCGTCTGACAACGACCGACCAGTGGGTTCTGGATGTCATCTGCTATGGGTATCGGATCGAGTTTCTTTCCCCTCCGCCGCCATCAGGCAGGGTGCGGCTCCGGTTCCCTTGGGCCTGGCTCATCGTCAGTCGCTGTTGGACGGCGTTCAGTCCCTATTCCTGAAGAAGGCGATTGTGCCCGTTACCCGGTCGGAATGGGGTCAGGGGACTTATTCGATCATTTTTCTCGTTCCGAAAGTCTTGGGGGGGTTTCGGATTGTGATCAATCTCTGGCCTTTGAACCAGTTTGTCTGGAAGATTCCGTTCAAGATGGAGACCCTGCAACGTGTGATCCCTTTGATTCAGGGAGGTTGGGTGATGTCTACCCTGGATCTCCAGGACGCGTATCTTCATGTGGCAGTGGCTCTGGAGGATCAGAAATTTCTGCGGTTTTGCCTGGGAGGTCGTCATTGGCAGTTCTGTGTCCTTCCGTTTGGTCTCCTGTCCGCTCCCAGGGTGTTCACCAAGATGGTGGCTCCCCTGGTGGCCCATCTTCACCTCCTGGGAGTGTCTGTGTTTCCTTACCTGGACGATTGACTTCTCCAGGCTCCTTCGACCGTGGTCATGTCTCAGCACCTGTCTTTGACCATTCATACGCTAGAGCGCCATGGATTTCTACTGAACTTTCCAAAGTGCCACCTGCTTCCTGCCGCCCGGAGGTCCTTCATTGGGGCAGACTTTGATTCTGTTCTGGGCAAGGTGTTCCTTCCTGCTTCCAGGCTTCTGCACCTTTAGTCCCTGTTGAAGGTGTTGTTGTCTCAGGCTTCGGCTCCCCTGCTTCAGTGGCTCGAAGTGCAGGGTTATATGGGCGCAACTGTCTTCACAGTTCCATGGTCCAGGTTCTATCTTCGGTCTTTGCTGTGGCATCTTCACCACTGGGTGCCTTTCCCGGTTCAGGACTATGCAGTATCGATACCGGTGTCTCTGGAGGTTGTGTCCGTTCTCCAGTGGTGGCTGGATTCTTCGAATCTCTCCAAGGGGATGTGGCTTCACCGGCCATTTCCGGTGGTGTTGACTACGGATGCCAGTGCGTCAGGTTGGGGGGCTACTCTGGGTCAGTGGTCTGTCCAGGCTCATTGGCTGAGGTCAGAGTCCCGCCGGTCCTCCAACTGGAAGGAACTGTCTGCTGTGGAGCGTGCTCTTCGATTCTTCCAGGATCGACTGCTGGGGTGCAATGTTCTGGTGCGGTCCGACAACACGGTCACTGTGGCTTACATCAATCACCAGGGCAGTACTCGCAGTCCTTCCTTGAATCTGGTGGCCTGTGCAATTGCAGGTTGGGCGGAGCTTCATCTACCGGCCATCTCTGCTCAACATATCCGGGGTTTGGACAATGTGGTGGCGGATGCCTTGAGTCACAGGTTTCCGTCTTCTCTGACCTTGTGCCTTTCTCCCAGGATTTTCCGGTTGATCTGCCAGAGGTTTGGGACTCCCAGGCTGGACCTGTTTGCTTCCAGGAACATTGCTCTGCTTCCCCTCTTTTTTTCTCGGACCCCGGAGATGGGTGCTTGGGGGGTGGAGGCCTTGTCTCTCCTGTGGCCCCCTTGGTTACTGTTTGCCTTCCCTCCCTTTCCTCTGATTCCGGCATTTCTGCTGAAGGTGCAGAGGGTGGGGGCACAGGTGGTGGCTGTCTTACCTCACTGGCCCCGGAGGTCCTGGTTCCCGGTGTTGCTGAGTCTGGCGATGGGTCCTTCTTGGATTCTGCCTAGCTGCCCGTCTCCCCTGAGGTCGACCTCTCCCTCCCTCCTGGTCCCTCTCACCTTGGCGGTCTGGAGGTTAAACGGCTGTCTCTTGGGGTCAGGGGTTTGCCTGACCACCTTATTACAGTGATGCAGGCCTCCCGTAGGAAATCTACTTTGTCCTCTTACTCTAAACATTGGGCTTCCTTCTCCTCCTGGTGTTCTGGGCTTGGTCTGTCTCCTACCTCTTGCCCTGTCTCTACTATCCTTCAGTTTTTTCTGGATGGGTTTCAGAGGAACTATGCTTTGTCTACCCTGAAGGGCCAATGCGTTGCTATTTGGGCTTTCCGAGATCTGGTTTCGCTCCCGTCTTCGGATGGGTTGTTGGTTTCTCGGTTGTTCAGGAGTTTCTCTCTCTCCTCTCCTTCTGCTCATTCTCCTGTTCCTCCTTGGGATCTTTCTTTGGTCCTGGGTGCTCTCCAGTCCTCTCCCTTTGAGCCTTTGGAGTCGGTTGACCTCAAGTTCCTCTCCTTTAAGGTGGCCTTTCTGGTGGCCATTACTTCTGCTCGGAGGTTGGGTGAGCTCACTGTTTTGCGTTGTTCTCCTACTTTTTTACGTTTCATGGTGACGCGGTGGTACTCTGTTTGGATCCTGGGTTTGTTCCTAAGATTCGTTCTAGGTTTCATTCTTCTCAGGAATTGATCCTCCCTTACTTCTGCCCTTTTCCTTCCTCTCCTGCTGAGCTGTTGTTGCACACTCTTGATGTGAAGCGTGCTTATCTATCTATGTTGACAGGTCTGCGGTGTTTCGTTCTTCTGACTTTCTCTTTGTGACTTTTGGTCTGGCAGGTCGGGGGAAGGCTGCTTCCCGCCTTACGCTGGGTCACTGGATCAAATCTGTTATTTCTCTGGCTTATCTGGGCTCTGGTATGCCTTGCCCTTCTGGGGTTCAGGCCCGATCTACTAGGGGTGTCTCTGCTTTCTGGGCTGCTTTTCATGGGGATTCCCTTGATGAGATCTGTCGGGCTGGGACTTTGGCTGCTGATTCTACTTTTGTGAAGCATTATCGTTTGAATTGTGCTCTGTCTGACCGTACGAATTTTGGTTGTGGTGTGTTGCGTGCTGTGGGGCGTGTTCCCCCCACCTGATTCTGTGTCTTTATTAAACATGTTTTCACTTGCTGCACTCCACTTTTGTGTTCGGTCTGTGTTCTGTGTGTGGTGGGCCAAAGGCCTTCCTGAGTTGTTGCTTTGGTATGCCTCATTAGTGATGACTGGGTCGAGGACGAGGGACGTAGAGGTAATGCTCTGATTACTTACCGGTAATCCTCATTACTCTTAGTCCTACTCGTCCTTGACCCAGTCATACTTCCCACCCAGCCTCCCGGTTCAGGCCTTTGTTGCTTGGTATGTCAGGAAGTGCTTTCTGTTGGCTATGTAATTATAGCCCCTGGCAGGAGGGTGGGTGGAGCCTAAAAAGCATTTCCTGTTTTGTTTCCTGTCAGTGGAATATACCTCATTAGTGATGACTGGGTCGAGGACGAGTAGGACTGAGAGTAATGAGGATTACCGGTGAGTAATCAGAGCGGTATAACTATATGCCTCCCATTTAACCTGTACATATGCTTGTAAAATAAAGACATGCGTTCTTGTCCTATAAAGAGTCTATTATTCCTGTTGTTTTGAATGCCCGACATAGGAGGCTGTAAAATAGACCTACACAATAATATTGCTCTTGTTCGTCTCATATTTTAAGTATAGACGTGCTTCTTAACTCAGAAACAATCAGACTATGAATATCTTGTCTTCCATTCTACACATCAAAGTCTAGGTGAAACCATTGGCTATTTTCTTGCATGTTCAAATGTGTGCTTGAAATACAGCCAGTTTTACAAGTATAATTGTAAAAAGATACAGAAGTCTTAAATCTTTCTTGGGTGCTCCTTTGTGTTTCGTAAAAAATACTGCTGCAGAAATTAAGGAAACTAAATGATATTGCAACTATATCGCATGCTACACATGTGGCTAATCTCCAGGAGCTAGTCATGCTTTGCTTCAGGCATGTTGATGCAGTGAATGGTCCCCCCTCAAGGTATCTTACATTGTCAGTTCCAAGTGTGCCTTACTGTTAGGAATAGGGGTCTCTAGTTGGCAGTGGCTTGCACCCTGTCCAAGTAGGGACCCTTCCTTCTAGTCAGGGTAAGTGGGTTACACAGCTAAGATAACCCCTGCTTACCCCCTTGGTAGCTTGGCACGAGCAGTCAGGCTTATCTCAGAGGAAATGTGTAAAGAATTTGTACATAAACACACAGTAACACAGTGAAGACACTACAAATGGACACCACACCAGTTTAGAAAAATAATCAATCTTTATCTAAACCAAACAAGACCAAAACGACAAATATCACATACACAGATCAAGATATCACTTTTAAAAGGTTTAAACCAGTTCAGTCTATAAGAAACTATGGATGTGTTACTTTTAGCACCAAGTACCTGGAATGCGTCAAAATTACAAGACAAAAACAGGCCCAGGGGAGGTGATACGCCGGAAAGCATAGCGATGCATCGGTTCCTTACACACAGGGAAGGTGATGCATCAGTTCCTTGCTCCCAGGTGAGGGGAGGCGTTGGTTCCTTACTGCTATGCAGGGAAGGTGATGCATCGGTACCTTACTGTGAGAGGAGGTGATGCATTGGCTTCTTACTGCGCGGGGAGGTGATGCGTTGTTTCTCTGGACACGCCGACTCAGTTCCTTACTGGAGGCCAGCATCGATGTAGACTGGGCGCACAGGTTCGATGAGTGGAAAATCCAGACACGCTTGAGTCGGTGCAGTGGTGGTGAAACAGGCGTCGATTTTTCCAGCTGCAAACAGGTGATGCATCGATTCCTTCAGCCGCGCAGCAGGGCCTGCGTCGGAGCCGGAGCTGGGATCGTGGACTTCGGAGACACGGTGCTGTGGACTCGGCTGCAGTGGTTCTTTCAGCTGCGGACAGGCATTGCGTTGATCTTTTCTTCCGCACCGGGGCGATTCATCAGAGGAGTTCAGGGGCTGCAGGTGAAGTCTTGATAGCCCTGAGACATCTTAACAGGAGGCAAGCACACACAAGCCCTTGGAGAATCTTCTCAAGCAGGATACCAAAGCAAAAGTCTAGTCCTTAGTCTCTCCAAGACAGAAGCAGAAACTGCAGGCCAACACAGGAAAGCAACACAGCAAAGGTGCAGTACTTCTCCTAACAGCTCTCCAGCTCTTCCTCTTGGCAGAGTCTCCTCTTGATCCAGAAGTGTTCTAAAAGTCTGGGCTTTCAGGTCCAATAGTTATACCCCTTTTAGCCTTTAGTAGGCATACGTCAAAGGATAGTCTTTGTAGTGCACAGATCCTGCCTTACCCTGACCTGGCTCCAGACACATTACAGCGAGTGGATATAGCATTGTGAGAGGCCTGATACAGCTCTATCCAGGTGTCAGTGACAACTCCTCCCACCACTCTAGCTCAGGAAGACCCATCAGCCTGGTGAAGGGCCATCAGGATATGCAGGGCATACCTCAGCTCCCTTTTGTGACTGTCTAGAGTGAATGCACAAACAGCCCAACTGTCAGTCTAAGCCAGACATGGATTCCACAGACAGGCAGAGATTCAGAATGGTAAAGCAAGAAAATTCCCACATTCTAAAAGTTTACTAACAAAATAGGGCAACCCAATATTCCCCAAGAAACTGGGTACAATACTAATCATCCAAAACAATATCCCTTGAGGACTTATTTTCAACAGAGCTTATTTCCATATTCAATATAGGTACACAGTGTGAATCAAATAATCAATTACTCAAAATATGAAAAACAGTCACAGGTGTATTCTGAAAAACATATATCAAATTAATTTACTTCATTAATGTACGATTTAAGTTAAACATGTTATCGTCACTGTTACATACAAGCAGTATTTACATTCCATTAGAAACAACACTGGCACCTCCACAAAATCCCAACATCTACTTTCGTTGCGTATCTCCAGAGATAAGTGGAAGCGCAGTCACTCCTTTTAACACAACCAGTGTTACCATCAATACTAATCCCAATTATATTAACATTTGTAGGATATAATCAACAATGAAATGACAGTTGGGGTTATAAAGGATGTAGTGTCGACATTTCGGTCTTCAGTGGCCAAATAGGTCTGTGAGACCATCTTCAGGACTCAGTGTTGTGACACAAATCACTCCTGTAAATACTAACATAAACAAAGTAATCAAAACAACCTGTGACAATCTCTATCGCCTGCTTACAACAAGACAAACACCGGTATCACTCTTCCAGTGTAAGCCAAACAAACTATAATAATTACAGAAATTACATGAAACCTACTGCCAAAAGTGCTTTAAAACAGCATATCTGAAAGAGACAATTAGTTATGGATTCCTCACCTTAGAATTACACCCAGGTGTCAGACTGGATCCGGAGAATTTTTTCTTCAGCAGTACCCCTGCGTGTCGGTAGGTTGCGTTGGTCGACTCCGCGATCGTCGTTGGCGTTGTGGTCGCTGGACTGACATCGCGGTATCTAACTGCGCGCTGACGTCAGTTCTTTCTTTTTCTGCGCTAGGCAGCGCAGATCCGGAGAGAGCGGTACCTCAAGTCACTTTTTGGCTCTATTTTTGCGACTTTTGTCAACTTCTTTTTTCGAGTCTTTCGACTCTTGGTGCACAAGGATGTCATCTCGGTGGACCGGCTTCAAGCCTTGTGGCTCCTGCCACAAGCTGATGTCGGTGACGGACCCCCATCTTGTGTGCCTCTGGTGCCTGGAGCGCAACCACGACCCGAAGTTGTGCTCCGACTGCCGGGCCATGGTCCCGAAGTCTTTGCGGGAGCAGTCCCGAAAGCTTCTGGAGGCCCTCCAGTCGGCTCCGCGCCGCTCGAGGTCCCAGTCGAGAGGGAGGTCGCGGGACTGGTCGCGGAGCCATCACCATCACTCCTCATCGAAGTCCTCGTCTTCGGGTAAGTCGAAGCACAAAAAGAAGGCGAAGAAGCACTGTCGCTCTTCGCATTCTCCCCATTCGTCGGCTGACGCAAGGTGGGATACGGACGGTAGTCGTCCGGCTCCGCCCGCGGAGCCTGTTGGGTCAGCTCCGAGCCTCCCTTCCTTCCTGGGAGCCAGAGCGACCCCTGCCCAACTTCGTAGTTTTTACGAAGCCCTTCACTCTATTTTTGGGCAGCCCGACTCCTGCCGGCACTCCTTCGGGCCCCGCGGACTCGGATGGGGGTTCTAGTCCTTCGATGCCGGCAGCTTCGGCGCCGCAGGGCCCCCAGGGATCCAGGCCTGGATCCGGATCGGCGCCGGTCGACCTTGTGACGCCAAATCCAGTGGCGACACCTCCGCCCCCTCCGACGCCAGTTGTGTCCACCAGCCGACGTCGACCCCAGCCTCCCCCTCGATGTGGACATGGAGCCGGACCGGGACCCGCGCCGACCGGGCGGCTGAGGCCTTAAACCTTGAGCTTCCTACGATGGCGGATAGGACTAACCTCCTGACCGAGGTGCTTCAACCGGCAGCGGCCTCTTCGGAGCCCCTGCTGCCGTTCAATGAGGCCCTCACGGACATCCTTTTGGGCACTTGGTCCAAGCCCAACACAGGGGCTCCTGTGGATAGGATGCTTGCCCGACGCCACCGCCCGGCCCCGGGAGACCCCATTTTCCTCTTCCAACAAACCACCCCGAGAGCTTGGTGGTCCAAGCCTTGACTTCCAAGGGCGCATTCCCTACTGCACCACCTGATAGGGAATCCAAGAAGATGGACCACCTTGGGAAGAAGATGTTTTCTTCCTCCAGCTTAGGACTGCGGTCGGTGAACACCACATGTCTCTTGGGCCATTACTCCCACTCTGTGTGGGATACGGTCACGCAGGTGCTGCCACAGTGCCTGGAGGAGGCCCGGGCTGTGCTCTCCTGTGCAGTTGCCGAAGGGAGAGATGCAGCGAAGTTCACCATAAGATGTGGGCTGGACACCGCCGACTTGCTCGGCAGGACAATTTCAACATCAGTAGCCCTGAGACACTACACCTGGCTGCGGTCCACTGGCTTTTCAGGTGATGTCCAAGCTACACTCTTGGACATTCCCTTTGATGGCCGTCGCTTGTTTGGCTACAAAGCAGACAACGCGCTCAAGCGCTTTAAGGACTCCAGGGCTACGGCCAGGTCCTTGGGCCTCGCTTCCACCTCTCGCCCTGTGCAGCCTGCTTTTCGCCCCTTTTGTGGCTACGGAAGGGGTGCCCCGCCACGCTCTGCCCAGAGCCACAGGCCTGCGCAAGCTGTCCAGCCTCTGCACGGCCGGGGATGTGGGACCCACCACCATGGGTCTGGGGGCCAGCGGGCGGGCCAGTCCACCAGCACCCCCTCTGCAGCAGCCTCCAAGCCCTCCTAGTTCGACCTTTCAGGGCCACCATTCGCCAGTGGGCGGCAGGATTCGCCATCAGCTCCCCCTCTGGCTCAACATCACGTCGGACAGGTGGGTTTTGCAAATAGTCCGAAGGGGCTACTCCCTCCCCTTCGAGACTACCCTTCCATCCATGCCACCTCAGCACTATCGCATGCCGGAGGCCCTTCTCCAACAGAAAGTTACGGCTCTCTTGGCCAAGGGAGCCATCAAGCGAGTTCCTGCCCCAGAAGTAGGTCGTGGTTGTTACTCCCACTACTTTCTGGTGCCCAAGAAGGACAAGGGCCTGCGTCCTATCTTGGATCTCAGGAACGTCAACTGCTTCCTCCAGAAGGAGAAGTTCAAAATGTTGACATTGGCTCAGGTCCTGTCTGCCCTCGACCCTGGAGACTGGATGGTAGCGTTGGATTTGCTGGACGCTTATTTTCACATCCCCGTCCTGCCAGCTCACAGGCGTTACCTACGGTTCACGGTAGGCCACGAGCACTTTCAGTTTACCGTGCTCCCATTTGGCCTTACCAGCACCCCTCGGGTGTTCACGAAAGTGATGGCGGTGGTCGCAGCTCATCTGCGTAGATCAGGGGTTCCAGTCTTCCCCTATCTCAATGACTGGCTGTTGAAGGCGGGCTCGCCCCAAGCTGTCGTTTCCCACCTCCAGACTACGGCCGACCTCCTGCATTCGCTAGGGTTCACCATAAACGTGCCAAAGACACACCTCATTCCCTCTCAGAAGCTCCTTTTCATTGGAGCTGTTCTGGACACAGCGCAGTTTCGGCCTTATCCTCCCGAGCAGCGAGTCCAGGATATTCGGGCTATGATTTCGATCTTTCAGCCTCTATCCCGGGTTTCGGTCAGAATGACCCTGAGGCTACTGGGCCTCATGGCCTCCTGCATCCTGCTGGTGGACTTTGCCAGGTGGCATATGCGGGCTCTGCAGTGGGACCTGAAGTTCCAGTGGGCACAGCATCAGGGGAATCTTTCCGGTTGCGTCCAGATCTCGGAGGGCACTGCACGTCAATTGCAGTGGTGGCTAACGAACCAGGACTGGGTCAACGGCAGGGAATGTATGATGATACAACGCGTACCATCACATCGCGGTATCTTACATTGCGGTCTTGACAACGCAAGTCGTTACATCGACTTGCGCTGGAGGGCGCTGGACTTAGGAATAGTGTGAATTACTATTCCAACTCCAGTCTACGTACAGTAGGGAAGGTGTTGGAATAGTAATTCACACTATTCCTTAGTCTAGAGCGCCCTCCAGTGCAAGTCGATGTAACGACTTGCGTTGTGAAAACCACGATGTAACCATACCGCGTTGTAATGGTTTCGTGGTAAAGGATGTTTCCCACGGCAGGTCCCTCTCCCTTCCCCAGCCTGAGTTCACAGTGGTGACAGATGCATCACTTCTGGGGTGGGGCGGCCACATGGGAGAGGCGGAGATCAGAGGCCTCTGCTCTCCGGCGGAGTCCGGGCTCGACATCAACCTTCTGGAGCTCCGGGTGATTCGTCTTGCATTGAAGGCATTCCTTCCTTCTGTCAAAGGGAGAGTAGTGCAGGTGTTCACGGACAACACCACTGCCATGTGGTACTGCAACAAACAGGGCGGGGTGGGGTCGTGGACCCTATGTCAGGAGGCACTTCGTCTCTTGAAGTGGCTGGAACATCAGGGCATGTCCCTGGTGGTTCAACACCTGGCAGGTTCTCTGAACGCCAGGGCGGACGAACTCAGCTGCCGGTGCATGATGGATCACGAATGGCGTCTTCACTCGGAGGTGGTGCAAGGCCTCTTTCAGCAGTGGGGAGAGCCTTGGTTAGATCTATTCGCCACCGAAGAGAACGCGCAATGTCAGCAATTCTGCGCGTTGGAATTTCCAAGGCGGCACTCGCTAGGTGACGCTTTTCGTCGCGAGTGGACTTGCGGTCTACTATACGCCTTTCCGCCTATACCACTTCTGCCCAGAGTGCTGAAGAAGATCAAGCGCGAACGGGCCCAAGTCATTCTTGTGGCTCCGGACTGGGCACGAAGTGTCTGGTATCCGGAGCTCTTGAACATGGCCATCGATCCTCGGATCAGACTGCCCCTTCAGGAGGATCTTCTGTCGCAGCAGCAGGCGACGGTCCTCCACCCGAACCTGTCCAGCCTCCACCTCCTTGCGTGGAGATTGTGCGGCGACAGTTGACAGCTTTCAACCTTCCTCCCGAAGTCTGTAACATTATCTTGGCAGCCAGGCGTCCCTCCACCAAAACGGTATACACCTGTAGATGGAACAAGTTTGTGGCATGGTGCGAGCAAAGGCTGTGGATCCCCTTTCTGCCCCCCTTTCAGAGGTTCTTCTCTTCATTCTTTCTTTGGCCCAGCAGCGCTCTGCTCTGGGCACTCTCAAAGGCTATCTTTCGGCCATTTTGGCCTTTCTTCGGCTTCCTGACCAGCCTTCTCTTTTCAAGTCCCCTATTGTAAATCGCTTCCTTAAGGGCATTACTCACTTGTTTCCTCCAATTCCTTTTGTAATGCCCCAGTGGGACTTGAAACTGGTTCTGACCTATCTTATGTGCGCTCCTTTCGAGCCGCTACATAACTGTCCTCTCACACTTCTGACACTTAAAACTGCCTTTTTGGTTGCCATCACCTCTGCTCGCAGGGTGAGTGAGCTTCAGGCTCTTTTTTCCAAACCTCCTTTCCTGGCTGTTCATCTGGACAAAGTTGTCCTTCGCACTAGGCCTTCTTTCCTTCCCAAAGTGGTTACCTCTTTCCATATAGGACAGACCATCACTTTACCCACCTTCTTCCCGCCCCCGCATCCTTCTAAAGAGGAAGAGAGGCTCCACCATCTGGATCCAAAACGTGCGCTTTCAGTCTATCTGGATTGCACAAAACAATTCCGGGTGGATGACCAGCTCTTTGTTGGCTATGTGGGCGCCAAGAAAGGTTGGACCGTGCAAAAACGGACCATCTCTCGATGGGTCATTCTTTGCATCAAAATCTGCTATTCCTTAGCGAAAAAGGAACCTCCAGTGGGGTTGCGCGCCCATTCCACCAGTGCGGCGGCAGCCACTACTGCTTTGGGACGTGGAGTCCCCCTTCATGACATCTGCCAGGCAGCTACGTGGGCTTCATTGCACACGTTTACCAAACACTACTGCCTGGACATCCAAGTCCGGAGAGACAGCTTCTTTGGCCGTTCAGTTCTCGAGGACTTTCTGGTGTGAACTTAGTTCGCAGACCCACCTCCGGGTTTGGTATTGCTGGGGTACCTATTCTAAGGTGAGGAATCCATAACTAATAATCTCTTTCAGATGAACAAGTTACTTACCTTCGGTAACGATATCTCTGTAAGAGACATAGATTAGTTATGTATTCCTCACCGCCCCACCCATCCTCCCCGTTCTGTGAACTGACTTCTAGGGTATGGGACTTCCCTTCAGGGCCCTAGTTTTGTGCACCAGTGGTCAGTGTCTTGCATGGCTCTGCGCTTCTGGCGTGGAATGTCGTGTAAAGAACTGACGTCAGCGCGCAGGGGCGGCGTCTAAGTAGATACCGCAACATCATTCCCGCGACCGTGACGCCAACGACGAACGCGGAGTCGACCGACGCCACCTACTGACGCGCAGGGGTACTGCTGAAGAAAAAATTCTCCGGATCCAGTCTGACGCCTGGGGGTAATTCTAAGGTGAGGAATCCATAACTAATCTATGTCTCTTACAGATATATCCTTACCGAAGGTAAGTAACTTGTTCATCATGTCCACCCGAGTGCAAAACAACCCAAGCGTGAGCCACTCAAGTGCACCTAACCTTACAACTAGTGAGACAAATGAGACAAAACATGCCACCCTAAGTGTAGACATCCCATGTGTACGTCCACTCATTACCCATCATTGGAACATACCTTGATCCTTAAGCATCTATAGTAAATACCCAACTAGTGTATGAGCATTGCTATAAGAGTAAAAACCACATGTCAGCTTACTACTACCAACTCACTACAACAAATAAACTCAAAGCAAATTGAAAGACACATGCAAGGGTACATCATTTTACCCAATAGTAACTGTATTGGCATCGTCTCCTCTAAAATATAACACACAAAAACCATTAGTCCTCGGCTACTACAGATAATGACACAGAAAAAGTAATCAAATCCTGGCGTACCAACAAATGTACTTACTTATATTCCTTAACAACAGGCCGACAGCAATGTCCGATCCCAGCGGGGGATACAATTCAAACACGCCGACTCAAGAGTCGTGTAATTGAAGCAATAGCACATCGTAACTAAATGTGAGCTTCCGCGTTTGATACAGCGTGCCCAAATCACGTGGAAGGTGCACTCACAACGGCGGCCATCTTGGAGTGTAACAATGTTACTCCAAAGCCTACATTCAAACTAGGAAACCAAGAAATCAGGGTCATATTTCTATAGTGTATACAAAAATTCAGCAGCCTCTGGTCGTCTACAAACATGGTAAATCAAAGTCAAATGACCTGCTGGAAATATTATAAACTCGCAGGCAGAAGGAAGCTGCCCTACCAGATGGTAACATGTAATATTAGTGCAACTGCAATAGCTTTTAACGCCGCTAATGAAACTGGCAGCCATCTTAAAGTGGGTGAGAAAGCTTAGCATAAATGCTGATCAAATAGCTCATTATAAGTCAGTGTATATAGAAGATTCATATGTAATCAAGGGTGTCTCTAATACAAGTGTATTATTTTCAAGAGATTACCCAACTAACTCCTGCCTAGTTACTCAAGCAACTATATCATAACTATCATTAACTAATAGAGTATATATACAAGAGCAGAATCAAAAAGGCACTGCATCAACACAGAAAATTTGTCAATGTGTCGAGCCACCTATAGGGAACATTAAAGTGTGGCCAATGTCTGCCATTCCACAAATTTGTTAAGACCTTTTTGTACAGTTTTAGCTAGCCAAATCCACCTGTTTTCTCTCATTGTAAGCAGGCGATCAATATCATGTCTACGTTTCAAACATTTAACCAATTCAAGAACAAACCATTTCATTTAATGAGGGGCATGTGCCTTCTTTACATAGTGTTCAACTAAAGGTGCATTAGCCACTCTGCATCGTATACGTGACTGATGTTGTACTATACGTTTTTTTACTTCTTGTGTCGTTTTCCCTATATAATATAAGGAACAAGGACATTCAATACAATAGATCACATTTTTGGAACCGCAATTAGAATGATGTTTCAATGTCCACATTTTTTCATTCAAGGTACATGTTTTGACTACAGAAGTGATAGCATATGCTGAACAACTACCACAAGGGTAGTGTCCAGTTACAGGTGTCTTGCCCCAAAGATGTTGTATGGATCTTGGTTCAGGATCATTATATGCTCTGACAAGATGATCTTTCAGGTTTCTACCTCTTTTAAACGCAAAAATGTTCTTTCCCACTGCATTTCATTAGTTTGTAGTAAGTGCCAGTTTTTTAAAATAGTTTTTTTTATGCAATTCGATTCAGTACCAAAGGTTGTTACACAGGTTAATCTTTTATAATCAGGTACCTGATGAACCTTGTCTGTTAACAAAGCATCCCGGTCATAATACCAAGCTCTTTTAAGGGAGCGTTTCACAAGACGATGAGGCTACCCTCTCATAACCAATTCAGACATAAGGATTTTAGCTTCAATGAAGTAATCCTCCCTTCTGGTACAGTTACGTTTAATTCTTAAAAACTGTTCAAAAGGAAGGTTGTCTCTCAGATTACGGGAATGATGGCTGGTATACTTCAAAAGTGTATTTCTTGCTGTAGGTTTTGTATATAGGCTAATTGACAGAGTCCCTGAGTCATTCCAGATTTTTAAATCCAAAAAACATATCGATTGATTCTGATACTCAATAGTAAATTGTAAATTGTTGTCCTGAGTATTAAGCCATAGATGGAAATTCAGAGGTTCACTTTCAGTGCCTTGCCAAATCAAAAAAACATCATCAATATACCTTAGCCATTTTTTTACATTATGTACAAACGGATTGTTATTGTAAATGACCTTATCCTCAAAGGCAGCAACATACAGATTCGCTATGTCAGGGGCAACAATTGCCCCCATTGCCACTCCTTTAATCTGGGCGAAAAATTCTCCATTGAACATTAAGTAATTACTTTCTTAAGCAATCCTGGCACAATCAATGATAAAGTTAGTTGATACATTGTGTGGTCCTGGTCTTAATTCCAAAAGATTTTTAATCACACCTAGTGCCTCCATTTGCGGTATCTTGGTATAGACACTTTCGATGTCCATCGTAACAAGAATATCAGTATGGCCATCAAATTCGACCCCCTCTAATTGAGTAATGCTTTTAAACTGTCCCTCGTGTATGATCTAGTCAGTGGAACAAAAGGTTTAATAATGAAAGTCTACATATTCCGCCAGGGGTTGCAAAACCGATTGACACCCTGCCACTATAGGTCTACCTGGAGGGTGCTTCTCATCTTTGTGAATCTTAGGTAGCATATAAAATGCCGGACTGGAGAAGTCTTTTTTATTAAGATAATCATATTCATTTTGGCTTAGCCATAAACCGTCTAGACCTAAAGCAGTAAGATTAGTAATTTCTTTCCTTATCATTTCAGTCGGATCCCTAGTTAATTTCTGATAATGTACAGGATTATTTAGTTGTCTTAGTACTTCTGTATCATAATCAGTTTTGTTTTGTATAATAATACTTCCCCCTTTATCAGCGGGTTTTATTATTATATCCTTGCAGTTGGCCAGGGAAGGGAGAGTGTCCTTTTGTTCTTTTGAAAAGTTAAACTTAACGTATTTCCGTTGTTTAAATTTTTGTTTTTAATTTGATCCACCTCAGTTAGAATTACATTTTCAAACATCAACAATTCCTTGGACATTAAATTTGAAGCTGGAAAAAAGGTGGAAAGACAGCATAAGTCTGTGGTGTCTACCTTCATACCCAACAGTCAGTCTAAACCAGACATGGATTCCACAGGCAGGCAGAGAAACAGAATGGTAAAGCAAGAAAATGCCCACATTCTAAAAGTGGCATGTTCAACCACACAATTTAAAAACCACCTTCACAAAAAGATGTTTTTTTAAATTCTGAGCTCAGGGAGCCCAAACTTCAAATCTCTATCTCTCCCCAATTGAAAGTTATACTTGTAAGATGTTACAGGGCACCACCAATGATAACCTATGAGAGACAAGGTCCTTGCCATAGTGAAAAACGAAATTGGTAGTAGTTCACTATCAGGATATGTGAAACACACCAATACATGCCCTACATTTCACATTCACTGCACCCCACCCATGAAGCTACCTTGGGCCTACATTAGGGGTTCCTTATATGTAGTAAAAGAGAAGGTTAGGGCTTGGCAAGTGGGTGCACTTGCCTGGTCTACATGACAGCTTAAAACTTCACTTGCAGACACTGCAGTAGCAGGAACTGAGACATGCTTTCCTGGCTACTCATGTGGGGGGCACAATCAGTGCTCAGGCTCACTAGAAACATTTGATTTACAGGCCCTGAGCGTACATAGTGCACTTTACTTGGGACTTACCAGCAAATCAAACATGCCAATCATGGATAACCAATCATAATCACAATCGACACAGGGGGCACTTGCACTTTAGCACGAATCAGCAGTGGTAAAGTGCCCAGAGTACACAAATCAGCAAAAACAAAGTCTAGCATACAGTAAAAAGACAGGAAGTCAGAAGCATAAAACGACAGGGGAAAACCACATCAAAGATGCCAGGTCTAACATGTGTCTCACCCTCCGGCTGAAAGTGGGGAGAACTACCCAACCTCATGGGAGTTCTCTTTACTAAGGCAGAAGAACCTGGACAGACCATCAGCCTTGGCCTGTTCTGTGCCAGGGTTGTGTTTCACCGTAAAATCCATTCCCTTTAGGGAGAGGACCACATCAACAGCTTTGGGTTATCACACCTCATCTGCATTAACCATCTGAGGGGCCTGTGGTCTCTCTGAACTCTGGAGTGAGTCCCAAACAAATAGGGCCTTAGCTTCTTTAGTGCCCATACCACAGCAAAAGCCTCCCTTTCAATTGCACTCCACCTCTGTTTCAGGGAAGTAGCCTGCTACTGATGAAAGCTACGGGTTGATCCAGGCCCTCTTCATTCAGCTGTGAAAGCACAGCTCCCACACCATGCTCTGAGGCATCTGTCTGCACCACAACCTCCTTGAAGAAGTCAGGAGCCTTGAGAATAGGCACCATGCACATGGCCTCCTTCAGTGCATCAAAAGAGGTCTGGCATGCCTCCGTCCAGATCACCTGATGTGACTGCTTCCTGGAACTCAGCTCAGTCAAGGGGGCACCAATGGTACCATATCCCCTTGAAAAACCTGTGGCAGTACCCGCTGAGACCTAAGAAGTCTCCCACCTCTGTCTGGGTCTTGGGGTGTGCCCAAGCCAGAATGGTGTTAATCTTGGGTTGTAGGGGTGCCACCTGGCTGCTTCCTCCCTGGTGCCTCAAGTACACCACAGATCCCTGCCCTATCTGGCACTTACTGGCCTTGATAGTGAGACCTGCCTTATGCATTCCATAGGTGGTACAAGTGATCTTCCTAACTGGAACTGAACACTGCAATGTAACCCGGGTAGGTGGCACTGAAATCCTCCAGCCCAGCCAAAACCTGGTTGACCAAGGTGGCAGATGTGTTCTTCATCCCAAAGGGCATAACCTGGAATTGGTAGTGCCCCCTCTGGCATTGAAAATGCTGACCTCTCTTGTGCCCCCTCAGTCAAGGCAATCTGCCAGTACCCTTGAGGATCAAACGTACTGAGGAACTTGGCAGCTCCCAGATGATCAAAGAGCTCATCAGCTCGGGGGATCGGGTGGGTGTCAGTCTTCCTGACAGCATTGAGCCCACGGTAGTCCACACAGAGCTGCAGTTCTGGAGCGGCACCGGGCGCAGCAGCTTTGGGAACCAAGTCCACTGGACTGGACCAAGGACTGTTGGAAGACTAAATCACCCCTAGAGCTAACATCTTGGACACATCCTCCTTGATGCTAGCCTTCATTCTGTCTATCAACCTGTAAATCTTGTGCTTCACAGGTGGACTGTCCCCCATATTGTGCGTGCACCAATGGGTGACACCTGGGGGGAGAACAGGGTGGCAAACTGCCCCAGCAACTGGCGACAGGCACCCTGCTGCTCCAGGGTCAGTGTAGGGGAGAGGACCACCCCTTCACTGACCCATCCTGCTCCTTGGCAGACAGGAGGTCAGGGAGAGGTTCACTCTCCTCTCCACCCCATCATCAGCAGCCAAGAGCTTGGTTGACTCAGACCTCTCAAAGTGGGGTTTGAGGCAGTTCAGGTGCAGGACCTTCAAGGGGTTTCTAGGAGTCGGCAAGTCCACGAGGTAGGTGACATCACTCTTGTGCTCCTTCTCCTCGTAAGGGTCATAACATTTGTCTTGTATAGCACGGGGTTCTACTGGCTCCATCAATGACACTTTGTGACCAGACTGAAACTAAACCAGAGTGGTATTCTGGTCATACCAGTGTTTTATATCCTCCTGGGTTGTTTCCAGGTTTGCCTGAGCGAGTTTCTTGAAGCGGGCTGTCTAGTGTCGGACGGTCAGCATGTAGCTAAATATATCCTGGGGGACTTCCTGGGAGCTTCCTCCCAGCCCTCCGTGACCAAACTCAGAGGTTCACTGGCAGGGTGCCTGTACTACAGCTCAAAGGGGCTAAAGCGAGCCCCTTTCTGCGGTACCTCCCTGCAGGCAAAGAGAAGGCATGGCAAGAGGATGTCCCACTTAGGCCGCATGGTTTCCTGACAGACCCCCACTCATGCCTTTCAGGGTACAGTTGAATCTCTCAACCAACCCATTATTTTGAAGGTGGTAAGGAGTGGTGAATTTGTAGTTCACCCTACACTCCTTCCGACATGAAATTGGTAAACCGGTCAGATACCACCTCCTTGAGAAACCCACAAGTGTGAAGATCCCCATGAGTGCCTGGGCCACGATGAGCGCCGTCACTGTCCTGAGAGGGATAGCTTCCAGGTATTGGGTGGCATGGTCCACCAAGACCAGGACAAACCTGTTGCCCATGGCTGTCTTGGTATCCAGAGGCCTCACAATGCCCACCCACTCGAAAGGGGTGCTCATGACAGGGAGAGGTTGGAGGGGGGGGCCTTACACTCTCCCTCACTATTGCCACTTGCCTGGCAAGTTTGGAAAGACCTGCAAAATGCATCTGACTGCCTTGACATTTGGGGCCAGTAAAAGTGGGTGACAAGCCTATCAACGGTCTTGCCCTGCTCCAAATGTCCTGCCAAAGGCATGTCATGAACCAAACCCAGTAGGAAGGTTCTGAAGCGCAGGGGTACTATCAGCACATGGGCTGCCCAGGCTCAGCAACCTTAGGCTCACTATAGAGGAGGCCATTCTCCCAGTAAATCAGATGTGACCTGGCCTCTTTGCCAGCTGCCTGGACCTCGGCCTGCTGCCTTAGACCCACTATAGTAGGGCATGTCTTGGGCTCCGTGCAGAACTCTTCCCTGGTGGGACCCCTACTTGCTGCCAATGGATCAGCTCAGGCAAGTCTCCCAGTTCAGCTACCTCTTCCCCTGTAGGTACCGGGGCGTCCCCATCAAGTTCAGCCTCCTCTTGGACCGTGGGAATTTCAGGAGTGGGTTTCCCGTGCCCCCATGCCCTTCTCCTTCACGGCAGACACCTGGGCCACTGTTTCAGGCTCCAAGTCCTCTTGATTACCCCGGGCTGCCGTGGACCGTATGGTCATGCACGCCCACTCAGGCTTTCCCAACATCTCCAAGTGCGACCTGAACTCCACCTCCCTCCAGGCGGTATGTTCCAGGTCATTCCCCAGCAGACAATCCACAGGCATGGATGGGCTCACAACTACTCACAAGGAACCTGAGCCACTTTACAAGAGCACTCACCGTTGTCTACAGCCACAACTTTGTGAAAAACATCAGGGACTACTTGCTCTTCAGAAACAAGGTGACACCTAACAGTAGTCACACTAGCTCCTGTGTCTCTCAGAGCCCATACCCTCTGTCCATTGATTCTCACCCAGTGCCTGTTCTTCTTAGTGTTATCAGGCATTAGGTTTCCCTGGACATTCTCACTGTCCCCTAGTGAGATAAGGGTAATCTCAGCTGGGTCCCCACAGTCTCCTGGGACCAACTCCTTCCCAAGCGCTACACCCGTGTCTGCCCACTGGTGGGGGGCTGTGCCCACTTGGGACCCTTGGGGTCCCCCTCTCATGAGACCCTCCTGATCAGACGCACAACATTTCCTGGGACCCCAATATCCAGGCTTCCTTGAAGAGGTCCATGGTTTCTTATCACCTGGGGATGGGAATCTTTACCCTGGGAACAAGTCTGGGGTCCTTTGGAGAACTCCTGCTGTTTACCCTTGCCCCCTCCCCCCCACTCTTCTGATGGGGACCCTGCCCCCCTTTGACAGAGTCTCCCACAGTGGTGGCTGATATTTAACGGTGGTGGGGGGGCAGGTCGCGGTGGGGGAGGGAATGAAAAATAAATGAAACACTTACCTGTGTGCCGCTGCCTCTCGGTCCTCTTGGCCCGCTTCCAGGACTCCAGGGCAGGAAGCCAGAAGCACCCGGCTCCCAAGCTCCCCATAGCCAATCACAATATGGTTCGGTGCTCAGCCAGGGAATGGGAGCCTGGGCATGTTCTCCACCCAGGTTTTAATGCAGCCTAGTTGGAGAACATGCAAAGTGAGCATGATGGTTTGACCGTCCTGAGACGGATGGTCAAAGTGACCTGTGCACTTGCAGTGGGCATACCACTCCTCCCCTGCTCCCTCTCCCCAGCTACCCAGCTGAGCAGGGACAGAAAAATAAAATGATAATAACAATGAGTTATTATCATTTTATTTATTCCTTTTTGACCTGCTCAGTAGGGCGACGCTCCTCCGCCTTAGCGGAGGAGCCGCCCCGGTCTCCCATGTACAACTGCTATTGGACCCTGGTGCTATGCCAGCGGTCCGCCTCCTTAGCAAGCTGCCTGGGGTCAGTCAGTTTGCTGTCAATCAAGTGCTGGTGCAGCTCTGGAAAACAACGATTGGACAAGTGCTCCCATGCAATCAAATTGTAGAGCCCGTGATAATCTGTTACCTCACTACCCTTCACCCAACCATCCAGTGCTCTTCAATAAAAATCAACATACTCAACCCAAGTTTGGGAACCGAGTTCAGTACTCTCCCTAAACTTTACCATACTTCCTGACCAGGGCTTCCTTCAAGGCTGGGTACCACTTCAGATCCTCTGGTGCTAAGGCAAGCAAGGTGTCCCTCCCCTCCACAGTGAAGCGGTTCCACCAGCACATGCGTACCTTTCACATATACTACACCCTTCCCATGAAGCTACCTTGGGCCTACATTAGGGGTACCTTACATGTAATAAAAGGGAAGGATAGGGCCTGGCAAGTGGGTGCACTTACCAGGTCGACAGTTTAAAACTGCACTTGCAGACACTGCTGCGGCAGACCTGAGACATACTTTCAAGGCTACTCATGTGGTGGACACAATTAGTGCTGCAGGCCAACTAGTAGCATTTGATTTACAGGCCCTGGGCATTCACAGTGCACTTTACTAGGGACTTACCAGTAAATCAAACATACCAATCATGGATAACCAATCATAATCACAATTTACACAAGGGGCACTTGCAGTTTAGCACTGATCAGCAGTGCTAAAGTGCCCAGAGTACACAGACCAGCAAAAACGAAGTCCAGCATACAGTCAAATAACAGGAGGTCAAAAGCAAAAAAAGACAGGGAAAAACCACCTCAAAGATGCCAGGTCTAACACTTACAGACTCCACTTGAGATCGAGCCCAGCACTGGTTTAAACATGCAATGGATGGGGACAAAAAGCACTTTTTGTAAAGATGTACGAGTCCCAGACAACTTTAGACGATGCTAAACCTTTTCTGTCGCTTCTGAGTCCTTTGAAATGTGACCTAATCAAAACAAAATGGAGAAACAGAAAAGCCAGAACACTGGATAAGGAAAGTCATGATGGAGAGGCCTCATCAGGTGATTCGCCCTCAGATCACGCTGAACCTACAAATGTTAAGGTGTTCTTTGGCAAGAGCAGTGTCTGACTGAAGCCTATGACGTAATAATATTGGCATTGGTTATTCTGGAGAAGCATGTGAAAATCGTTCCCTTGGATGTTATTAAATGATACTCCAAATCATATTAATAATGACATTTTGTAGGAATAATAAGAGTTTCAAATGGCACTTGGATTAAGATCAAAAAATCGCAATGAGTCTGCCAATATTATTAAGGATTATTTAGTTGTCAGTTCTCAGATAAGTTCAGATTGTACGCTTTTCCTAGTTATATCTCATACAGTGAATAAGCTTCATTAACTCATAATGATTTGGGTGTTCTAGCTGAAGTATTTCACATTCCCTATAATTCAGAAAAAGTACATTTTATTTTCCAACAGAGTATTAGCACCAGCTTTTTTAGGTTTGTATAGGTTAAGTAAGCTAAGAATGTTGTAAAAGTATTTTCTTTGCAGCAGAAGTATCCAATTACATATTGTGCTTCAAGGATTTTAATCAAGTTAATTAATTTAGTAATTCATTTAATTTTATCTGGACAAAGAGAACAAGAGATTGTTTTTAAAACGATATGTACTAAGATAATAATTAGGAAGCTGAGTAAAAGTTTGAATAAGTGTTTCCAGACATGTAGGTTGCTACTTAGCTTTTGGTATGATAGACTTGGCACTGTAGAAAATATCAGTTTAGTTCTCGTTAACACTCTATGGGGTTTACACTATGGTTGTAGACATCTAGCACCCTAACCTCTAATTCAGTCAATTGCTGCTTACCACTACATGGGTATCTGTGTACATACATTAAACACATTGATTGACCATTATTATCAGTGTAAGGTCTAGAATATATCCTCATATTGTGAAATATATATGTCATATCTTTACTCCTTCAAAACTAATTTCTGTAGAAATAATTAAACTAGATTATATTAAATAGGGCTGAACTCGCTCAAACTACTGTTCTCATAGGTATAAAATATACCTTGCTATTGTCTTAAACTAAACCAAACCAAAAATATTACATACATTTAGGGGCATATTTACAAACCCCTATCGCCATCACAACGTCACTTTCCACGACGTTGTTGTGGCAATAGGGGCTTCGCCTTATTACAAGGCACCTTTTCACGCTATAGTTAGCGTGAAAGGGAAGGGCAATGGGTGTTGCTTTGGGCGTTCCACCGCAACACCCATTGATTTTGATGCTGCCTCATATTTACAAGGGTGGCGTAAATATGGGACATCACCAAAATTAAGACCTGGTCTTACCCTGGCGCAACGAGGAGAAATTTTTAATTCCTCCTCGTATTTGCTGTTTCCATGTGTGCTGCATTGTGCAGCACACATAGAAACAGCAAAACGCCAATGATTGTTTATGTGCAGGAATGTGTCACTTCCTCCACATAAACAATCATTTTAAAAAAATGACGTTTTGCAACTTCTATGTGTCTGCATTAAGCAGATTATAAAAGATCTGGGCAGCCTGTAATAACATCTGTAAACAGTTTAATTAAAGTGCTATGTGCTTAATCAAGGTGCATTGAATGCTTAGAACGCACTGCGGCCCTAAATGTTTCATCGTCAAGCATCTATTTCAGAGAAAGAAATGACTGTGTGCAATTTACCAAATCTTTAGATTTGATGAACGACATTGAAAACAATTTAGCTATCAAGAAACAAGATAAAACATGTTACAGAAGCATGTAAAACAATGCCAAATATGTAACAGTATAACAGAGATTTCTTTCTCACTACTCTGAGAATTTGACATCTAAAATAAGTATATTACAAAATCTTCGATTAGTATTCTTATTTATGGAATCCCACAAGTTCAATCACTACTCTCTCATGTGCTCTTGGGGGCCTTTTGTTAATCAAAGAAATAGATGTATTCTTCAAATAAAACATTGGAATGTGTTTAATTCAATTGTAAAACTAAATTGATTAATAAAGTTGATTTCCTTGCATTATTGTGCGAATGGCCCATCCAGAAATAACAAATGTCTATTCATATTTATTCAGCCTCATGCGTTCAGTTACTACTTTCTTGTATCCTTTAGCTTTGCCCTTTGAACATTTAAGCTATTACATTTTTCTTAAACAAACAAACTGTTCCATCAAATAGAAAATTCACGTTAGTATCATTGGGCAGTAAAATATATTTCTTCATTGAGTCTTTTGTGAAACAAACTCGACAGAATGAAGTTTATGATTCCAAGATCCCTCATTTTTCATAGTTGCTTCTCTCAGTCTCTGGCTATAGAGCTACCCTTTTTGGTCTATTGCAACACACTTGATTTTTTTATTATCATCTTTGGTGTGTTTCTCAGTAAAACTCTTTTACTAGCTTCATACTGAAGCCTACACATTTTTCAATCACACATTGAAGGTTATATTATGGTAGCAAAAAGAAATACTACATTTTATGAAATCATTAATTCTATATTTTTTATGGTGGTGGACATCCCAAAACTCCAAGTGTTTGAATTCAGTGTATTGTCAATAAATACAATTGCTAAAGTTATAAAACCTTATTTGGATTTAAGATCTAATTACAGTTTTCTATATTTTGGAATCAGCATAAAATGAAGCTGTTGTGTGTACTGCCTGGAAAAAAAAGCATGCATATCGGGGAATAAGGCCCTGGCATCACAGGCAGCCTGCATGTTGATTGAGTGCAGGCGATATCTGTTGCTGAAAAGGGGTGCTGTGTGGTGAGGTGGCTGAAGTGCGACATGAGTGCAATCAATACCAGCTAGAACACATGGGAAGTGGGAAATTGAATTAAATTCCCTAGCAACCATTTGCCTTCCCACCAGTGACTGTGGCATGCCTATGTAGAGATTCACTCTTTGGTTGCAGCAGCTCAGGACTAGATGCAAGCACCAGGACTGGCTTGGCAGTGAGATGCCTACAATGTCACTGGACACATCTTAAAACATCCAGTGGCAAGAAAATGTAGATCAGCTAGATTCTTTACGTATACTTTGATAGCCTAGGAGCAGCATGTATCTGAATCAAGATCCTGCTCCCTCCCAGAAATCATGTCCAAAATTACATTAAGTGGGAAACGGAATCTGGAAATCACATCTTAGCTGGACAGCCAAACGATATTAATCCTTTGCCTAAAATCCTCTCTGTTCTTCTGCTCCTCAGATCATTCCTTCGCAACACAATGGGCAAACCCACAAACACTTCAGTGATATAGTGAAAGCTCAGAAAAAGATTGTTTTTGCTTCTTTTTCTGGCCTGGCTGTGATTGGCTGTTGGGCTAAAGATATTCTGGTGGGTGGGGGAACTGTATAAACTGTCTCATTTATTTATCAGGTGTTTGGGAAGTGTTTGAAACAATGTTAAATGTATGAGTTTAGAATTGCGGTTTTAACTTATGACTAGGGCTCCGGTGTTATGGTATTTATTTTTTCAACATTTCTGTCTGTATTTATCCATATTTATTTTTTGGCCATTTTGTATGTATTTATCCATATTTATATTGTGTGTTTTGCATATAAATGAAGTTGAACTGATAGATGTGCACACATAATTTGATGTCTTTTGTGTTTTAGCTATTTAAGCTGTCAAATATTACATACCAATACATCCACTGGTAAATACTAGCATTATATCATAAATGTATGTTGACATATGCCATTATTTAAAGAAATGTCCTCCTGTTTTTTAATTTCCCATGCTATCCATATTCTCAGCTGCTGGCCTATAATTCATTAAAGACAGCACTGAGAGTCACTTGAAAAGAGCACAATTTTCTGTATTTATCCACTTTTAAAAATAAATGCAGACAGAAAACACATTGTTTTCTGTCTGTATTTATCTGTAAAAATCCGTAAAAACGGAAAACAGGGAGCCTTACTTATGACTAACAGTTACATTTGAACAGATTGTGAAACAAAGTACAGAAAGGGTAATTTGTTATTAATTTTAAACAGTAAATTGAAATGTTGTTACAGCATAACAACTTAGATCATTGTAGTTGTACCAACCCTAAGAAAATGTGTAGGTTATGGGTGTTGGGTGAAGGATAGCTTTTTTTTTTAAAGCGGCAGCTAGACAGGGAACAATTGGAGCTGAGGAAGCTCAGCGTACGTAGGAATTCTTTAATGAAAGCTATGCCATCGGCCGAGCCTTACTTTTTGTGGTTTAAAAGCAGCCATGATAGTTTTTTACTGACCAGGTTTCGTTTGGACCTTTTTAATTACCTTCTGGCCCACCCGCAGGTGGTGCACAGGGGCCAGAGTCTTTCTCCCTGTGACTGCAATGGGAAGTCTCCATAGGACATGATGCTTTTTTTATGTTTTGCTAGTTTTATGAGGTACCAAGAGAGTCCTACCTTATTCCTATTTTAAAAAAGGCAAATTTTAGGCAGGCCAGATCTGCTTTTATTTTTTACAAATGCTTTCCAGCACTTCAGTACTATATGTCCTCAGTTTTTTAAGGTCTGCGGTCAGGCTCAGATACAGCTGTGATTTAATCTATGTGGGTTAACCTTAGGCACCTTGGATTGTTGTGACCTTTATACATGACCTTATTAGTCATAGCCCGTCTCATTATCTTTGTAACCCAGGGGGCCGGTTGGACGAACTGTACTGTTATGAGTCTTTTATACGATGCACACTGAGTGGTTAGAACATAACATATTCCTGTCTTGACTCTCATGGTCATAGCCCGTCTCATCATTTTTGTAAATCAGGGGGCCAGGTTTGATGAACTGTACTGTTATAAGTCTTTTATATGATGCACTTAACTTATTCCCGTCTTGATCCTTGCGTTTTTTTGCTGTAAATATCTTACAAAGTTTTTTAATGCATTTTGATAATTGTAAGTGATACACAGGTAGGTGGGATTGGATAGCGGACCCCTAGTCGAGGTTTTTGCCCTCATCCCTTTCCTTTTGGTTTCAGCTCAAAATGTAAAACTAATACTAGGATGTCACAGAAATGGGTATGATGACAAGCTATGATAATGCTTTTTCATGAACCATCTTTTATAATGTACTGGAAAAGACACAGTTGATTATTTATTGTATTGTAATGTTTTCGTTTTTATTGCATTTTTATGGTCTATTTATATAGATCGAATAAAGTTTACTATGACGAACCACAATGTAAGTGTTGGACTTAATACATTTTGCTTTTGCCTAGTATTTACTATAGAAATAGAGCCTGTAAATAACAATGCTGTTACTGTTTTGTGGGTGAATGAGGACCCCTCCAAGCCCCTCCCAAACAAAACTCCTTACTCCACTGTATACCCCACACTTTTCATCTAAAGTTTTAGGCTTTTTTCCTCGACTCCCGTGTGTCCCTCACTCATTGGCTGCCATAATGTATACTTACATGTGGTGGCATTCTGTAGTTGCGTAACAGAACTGCACACATAAATAGATAGGACAGGTGAAGGCTTAAGACTCTGTACATAGTTTGTGAATAGTATTTTGTGCTTTTAAAAAAAATTCTATAAAATGAACTGCAGAATGGAGTTTCAGAATCAGGGCCTATGTGTAGAGTCTTACACCTCCGCCTGTCATATCTTTTTCTGTACAGAGTTCTTTGCCTCTAGAGCGTGCTCTCTAGCCTGAGAGCAAAGTCTCTGCCCCTAGAGTGGACTCTCTGCCCTGATAGCAGAGACTCCACCACAAGTGTGGAGTCTCTGCAGTCGTAAACATAATACTCGTAAAATTTATGAATGTAGTTTGTGAATACCAAAAAATCATAAGCTTACACAAGTGTGAGTTTCCTGTTCTTAAACAGGCCCTTAATATTTAAAAAATATATAATCTTTATTTTTACACTATATTTTAGCTTTTTAATTTTTGTTGTTTTAATGTGAATTTTAAAAGTCAATATTATTGTAATCTATATTTTTGGTTTAGATACTTTTTAATTTGAGATATTTTTGTAAGACGCTATTTTGGATTCAATATTTTTGTTGTTTTAATTTTAAGTATAGGCTTGTTGATAATATGGTTGTCTTTACTTTGACTTAGATAATTTTGTAGCTGAATAGTTTTGGTGTTGATTTTTAGTAGTGCAATCCTTTTTAATACTGTTGTCCAGGTGCTTAACAAATTTCTTGCACCAAAAACTGAGCAGCAAGGACACTCCTTAAGCACTTGACCTTCTGGGTTGTGAACTCAAGCACTCGAAAACTTACTCAGGCAGATGGTGTGGTTTTAGAGAGTCAGAACTCAGTGGACGACCAGTACCAGTTAATAATTCACTGTCTCGCCAATTCTTATTCTTTTGAAAAAGAAGTATTTTACTCAAATGCATACAACAAAATACTGTACATAGTATTACAGAAACAACAAAATATTGTGGGTTGACTGAAACCTGTTAGTAACTACTGGAGCTTTTGCAGCTTCCATGGGACAAGCTCCTAAGATACGTTTCATGCAATAGTTCATGTCTCTGGGGCCTTTCTTGGAGGGTGTTGTTATCTGGAGGATCTCAGGGAAGTGCTGTCCATGTTCTAGGCCCATTTGTTTCTGCCACTGGTGGAGATCTTGCTTCCCTCTTATTTGATTACCCTGGCATGCACAGTACCTTTTCTGTTGTCTCAATCCGTTGGTGGTGTAGGCCATGCCTGCATTGTGTTGTTAGGGTGCACTACTAGACAAGGTGTGCACTCCACACTTTGCAGAAAGTGAGGACATGTGATCCTGCCCCTACCAACTGATGCGTGAGCAGCATCTTTGGTGCTGGCGCGAGGTGAGTAGGGGCAACTCCAGCACTAGTCAGGGAGGCTGCTGCGGAGTAGCAGTGCTCGAGGATTGACAGATCTTGTGGCTTGTATTATTATTGGGGCCCATACACAAAACCCACCACCCAAAACATGTTAGGTGCTCATCACTCAGTAGTTCTTTATAAAAGCCTCTTGGTTGATGTGGTTCACCTCCTGTACTCTTGGTTTTTCTTTGCAAGGAATATGGACTGTGGTCTGGTCTTCCTGTGCCACGTGGTGCTTTATTCTGAAATGGAACTTAATTGGTCACACGTTCCTCAGTGCCCTCTGTCCATGTGGGTACACACTACCAGTTGCTGTGGGGGGTCGCATTGAGATACCTGGGCCTCTCCCTCGCAGAGCAGTGGAGGTCCTTCCCTGATGCAGCAGTGAGTATCTTTGACTCATCACGACTCAGCTTCTTCATAGTCCTCACCATCTGTACAGCTTCTTACTTGTGTAAGAGCACCTCCAATGCCACTCTTGAGCAGATGTTGAGGTTTGTCTCTTGAAGCATGGGCAAAGCAGTCCCTCCCAACAGTCTTGTCAACGTTTCCCTTGATGTGGGCCAGAACCTGGCAATGGAAATTGGCTGTGGATAGTCACAACCTAGATGGCAAACGATTTCACGATCACCACCGTTGGGGAGATCTGGGATTCTGGTAAAAAAAATCTTGGCACACTGGCTGGAAGTTCCTGCCTCTCCTTTGTACTAAAGTTGCAGACAGTACTTGTGTAGTTCAACAGTCAGGTTAAAGACTGATTATGGGAGATTTTGACCATTTTCTTTTTCAACTCATCCTCCTCTAGCCAAGTTCTTTGTCAGAGGGTGTTAGCAGGAGGCTTACCCTCCAGTGCTTGAGTAGTGCATGAGCACAATACTGCAAACTCGCTCACATCAAATTTATTTCGAGGACAGAAAGACAGTGATCATGGAACCAAAGCTTAATTTGTGCAAGTGGTTGATGGGTTTCTGCTGAAAACCATCAGGGCTTCTTTTTGGGAGCTTGGACTATTTCAGCGGGTGGTGTTTCCTGGGCTAGCCACTATGGGTGCTGGAACTAGGGCTCTAGCAGGTGCTGTAGTACCTCCAGTCCTGGAGGCAGTTTAGAAGGACAATGGAAAACAATGAGGCCTTTCAACGTGTGCAATCAATTTTCTTTTCAGTAATATTAAGTTTTTTGTTTGGATACAATTAAAGGTCAATAGTAATTAACGAGAGCTCCTTTGTAAAAGTTAAAAATATTAAAATCGAGGCTCTTTTGGGGATTGTAGCTGTCCTATGTGGTGGCAGGCAACATTTGAAGGAGAGTGTCGCAACAAACCAAACACACATTAATTTTATCCGTGAGTGTACATGACTTTTTAAACAAATGGATGCTTTTAGAAAGCTCATTTTTTAAATACATAAACACACCCACTTCCTACGTAACGTTTTTCTGCTCATTTGCTGCATAACTCGTTCAATATCATCTGGATTTTTAGAACCCCTGGAATCTTAGTTAGCTAATGTCCTGACCAGCATACGTAATTAGTAAATTGTTCCAACACCACTGCCAGGCCATCTGAAATTCTGGTCCAGGACAGACACAGGCATTTCTATCCTGGTTCCTCCCAGTGGCTGGTGGTATAGAATGGGCTCTGCATGCCTCAGGTGTGTTCCAGACAGGCGCGGCTGGCACAGGAAACAGTGGTAGGGCAGTGGCGGGGCGGGAGGGGGAGTCGACAGACAACGGGATAGGGAAAGTAAAATAAAAAAATAAATAAAACCACTTACCGAGTCGGCGATGCGGCGAGCACAAGGCAAGTGTTTTTTTTTTATCTTACTTTCCCTATCCCGTCGTCTGTTGACTTTCCCCCACCCCACCCCCGCCCGCCTCACCGCTGTTACCTGTGCCGGCCGCGCCTGGTTCCAGAATACCTTTCTATCTCCTGAAGCTCAGTACTTAACTTACATCTCCCTTCTTTCAGTCCAATCATGATACACCCTCTGTTCATCTCCTTTGTTCCTCCCATTCTCCCATTTTACAAGCTGTTCTCTGTCCCCAGGGTGGTTGATTACACCTATCAGGATTCACACACGAGCTTCCAAGAACCAAGGTCAGCAGTTAAAACACCAGCCCACAGCAGCTTCTTTTCTTCCTATTTTACAAATTGCCACGTATTTATTCTGGGTGCTTTGTTTTTGAACATGCAGACATCTGAGGAAGTAGTGGAACATCCAGCACCACAAAGTAGCACTTGCCTGACTTCCTACCTGCTTCTTGCTACATTCCTGCCCACGCCTGCACGTGGCAAATACTGTTACTTCCTTTCTCTGAGAGGGCCCTAGCACCACAATAGTACCCGCTGCGGCATTTCCACATGCTTGAGCATGAGGCGGTAAACAGCGTTTACAACGCAGACAGAAGTACGCAGTGCCATTACAATGCAGGCACTACAACGAACGTGTCGTTACCATGCGTTCCATTACAAAGGAAGTCGTTACAACTACCTGCTTTATGGAACGCATTGTTGGATTTTAAATCCAACACCTTCCCTACTGTTGCACAGACTGGAGTTGGAATAGTAAAATATACTATTCCAAAGGAAACGCTTCCTAAGGCAAGTCGTTGTAATGGCTTGTGTTGTAATGGAATGCATGGTAAAGACGCGTTCGTTGTATTGTCCGCGTTGTAAGGGCATGCGTTGTAAAAGCATGCGTGAATACGTCATACATCCGCCTGAGCCAAAGGATGGCACGCTGCACTGCAACATTACGTTAGAAAACTTCCTTCCCTCTCAAAACACCCTAATAGGGAATGCGGAAACCCAAGTGAATGGTGGTGAGTGTAAACAGAGCTGCACTTATTGCAACAGTCACAATCATCCAGCAGAGATTTGTAATCATGGTTATCAGAGAATGCCGGGTGAAATATGCAGTGTGGACCTGCTTTCTTATGATCGAGGGAGCAGGCATTCAGGGGGTTATTTATGAGAGCCCTGCATCACTTTTGCACCATGTAAAGTGGTGCATGCGTGACGCAGAATTCTCATAAAGATTTATGAAGCCACGCAAAGCCACCATGCGTGGCTTTGAGAGGCCTCAGAAATCATGAGTAAGGCAACGCAGCGCAAATCGCTGCATCGCCTTACTCTGCGCCCTGGACGCCTTCCGTGGGTGTTGCGCGGGGCTGCCCCAGATTTGAAAGTGATATAAACCTAGGGAAGCGCCAAATTAGTACGCCTCTAGAGGTGAGGCGTAAAGAGAAGAAATATGTTTATTTCTCCTCGTTTTTTCCTCTTTCAATATATGCTGCAGCACACATAGAAAGAGGGAAAGGCCTCTTTGGATTGTTTATAATAAGAAATGTGCTCCTTCCTTCACAAAACCAAGCCTGCCTGCAACAGAGGCACCATTGCACCATGGTGCAAGGGTGCCTACGTTGGCACTGGGCTGACAAAACAGCATCAACACAGGCAGAAAGGACAGGAATGCTCCATATTGCTTAAATACGGTGCATTCCTGCCCTTTCACTTAGGGTAAGGCAGCCCAGCAGCTGCCCTACGCCAAATTCCATAAATGAGGCTTTCAGTTCTTTAATCAGTGGAGCTGGAAGCAGGGGTGCCACAGGTGTCATAGAGAGTTTCCATAGAGACCGCCAGACAATGGGCAATAATAGTTAGGCTCCTTGAAGTGATTTCTTTTTGTTTTTTTTCCAGCATTTGGTGTGTGCCTGGAAGACAAAAGTGAGAAGGTCAATCGGAAAACAACCTAAAATATTACTGCTTATTTATTTGTCAAGCAGTTTTCATTTGTTTGTCCACAGCAAGAACCTTTTTATCTTGCCTGGTGGAGGCAGACAAAAGGACATGTCAAATTTCTAAATGCTTACAAAATAACATTATACCGCGCTTTGGAATTCGAAATTATTTTTACTGCCTAATAATGGTAAAATGTAACTTGACCACACAATTCTAGGAGGGTTAAAACAAACACATAAACAATAAAAGGCTTTACTTGGTGATATACACGATACAAAATGAATTCTGAATTATTATTGTTTTTGTGAATAATTTCCCCACTTGCAAATTACATAATTATATCCCCTGAAAAGTCTAATTTATGACATCACACACAGTATTTTCCATATAAACAGAGATATTTTGTTTCTTTTTTTTTCAATAAATACCATTCCACAATTTCAGTGTAGATCGTAATAATGAGTATGGTAATATTTGGTATGCTTAATTAGAATGTAACGTGCATTGTTATTGAACTAGGCTTAAATCGGTGGTAGTCTTATTTCAGTCTGCTTCAGGTATATGGAATCTGCACAGCAGGCCCATGTACTCATTACATTTGTGACAAAAAGGCATATATATATATATATATATATATATATATATAATTTATGTGGCCAACGCTGGCATAAATCGAGTTTTAGTTACTGTCATCTGGAGTAGTGAAGCATTGGGCCAGCAGAGACCATATTCCAAGTGACCCTGGAATTATATAAGCTTATATTATATATATAAGTACAAAACAAAATAATATTTAAAAAAATTTAAACCCTGCTATACAAGGAAGACCACCTAAAGATAGAAAAAAGAATGCTTAAAAATCAGATTCTACAGTAACAAACTTACATTTACTGACTCCCAGTAGTGTATTCACTTTTCATCTTCTCTCGCATATACATCATCTGCAATTCCAGCTATTTGCCAACCATATATTTTTATTGTAAGAAATGTAGTTGTTGGTTGACTGGGGTGTGAGCCCTGGTCAAGCAACAACCACAATCCTTGTCAGGGCGAGGCATTTGTCAATCGACAGATCTCGAGTTATCTAGAGGCCAATAGGCTCCTTCTTTCGAGCCAGTCAGGTTTTAGATCTAGGCATAGTACTGAGATTGCCTTGATGGAGGTCTTGGATTATATAAGATGTACAATTGATGCGAGCGGCAGGGTAGTTCTTGTATTGTTAGACCTGTCGGAAGCATTCGAAACGGTCCCACATGACAGGCTACTTGCACGCTTTGGTGAGAGTGGCATTAGAGATAATACCTGGAACTGGCTTAAGTCCTTTCTTGAGGACAGGAGTCAGGAAGTTTGGCTGGTTCTTCTACCAGTCGAAAGGTGTCAGTTGGAGTCCCTGAGGGCTCTGCGCATAGTCCCACTATGTTTAACATCTTCTTGTCCCCCTTAGCTAAGGTGGTGGAATCATTTGGGGCTAAGATTATCTCTTATGCTGATGACACCCAGATCCTCTTTACCTTTAGCAAAGGGGTTTCCATCGATTTGGATGTCATTCAGACCTGTCTCTCAGCGGTTTCTCAATGGCTGACATGCAACCGTTTGAAATGTAACACCGAGAAGACAGAGGTGCTTAGTTTTGGACATAACTGTGTCTTAGACTTAGATGTCCATTGGCCTATAGGGGTACCTTCACCAGACACCCAGGCTGCTGTTGTGAAAAACTTAGGGATCAAATTTGACAACAAAATGTCATTTCAGTGGTTGGTGTTTTTTTTTAAAATTCTGCGTATGGCAAAAAAATGTTTGCATTTTTTATCATTTTCAACACAGATTACTGTGATATTGGCCCTGGTGGTGTCCAGATTGGACTACCCCAACACAATATATGCAGGGTTGCCAAAATACCTCCTGAATAGACTCCAGGCCATGCAGAATGCAGCAGCAAGACGGGTTTTGGGTTTACCAGGACGGGAACATTTTTCTGTCATCTGTGTAATTTGCACGGGCTTCCCATTGAAAAATTGATTCTTTTTAAAGTAGCACACTAAATGCATAGGGCTCTCCATCATTCTGGACTGGACAATCTTTCAGCTAGTACTGCTTTCTTTAGCCCTGCGACAGTTTTACGCTCATCTGGCAATCTGTCCAAGGACCCTAAGGTTAATCTGTCCACTGAGGGACGTCGCTCTTTTTCCTTCCTAGGCTCTGTATGGTGGAACAAGCTCCCATTTGACCTGCTGCAAACAATGGCTGAGGCCGGTTTTAAGAAAAAGCTTAAGATCTGGCTTTTTTCTCAGTAATCGCCTTCTGTATCTGCTTCATTTCACAGACAGTATAGCGCCGGGACATACTTGAGTAGCCGTGCTCTCTATAAATCCCTTCACATTCACAAGCCAATCCTAAATTAACCTTCTATCAACCCCCTGGTAGCTTGGCACAGAGCAGTCAGGCTTAATTTAGAGTCAATGTGTAAAGTATTTGTGCAACCCTTCATACAGTAATAAAGTGAAAAACACCACACAAAAAGGATCCCACACCAAGGTAGAACAAGTAGAGTGATTTTAAATAATTAAAACAAGACCAAAACATCAAAAATCCAATCAGTAGAACCGAAGATATGCCATTTTAAAGATTTCAGTAGCAATGGTGCCAAAAAACACAAAGTGCCAACTGTGAATATCTGGTCACGCAGGACCAGGAAAAGGTACAAGTTCATGTTGACCGCGATGGAGCGCGGGCCAACTACAGGAACCAAGTTAGGCCAAAGAGCGCGCAAGTGCAGGATTTACAATCTCTCATCTGATGGATCTTTTTAAGTTGACTGAGATGCAAAGGAAGTCAGCAATAATAAAACAATTCAACTTTCGTGAAGCCCATTAGCCCCACAATAACGACCAGGAATCCGTAATTGAAGTTAAATAGTTTGATTGCCAATTAATAACCAGAGCAGTATATATGCATATCAAGAAAATATTAAAAAGATATAGAATTACAGCTGGCAAGTGGAGATATCGCAATAGGTGCAGTCTCAGTAGACTAAGATATGAAATAATCACAGCCACAGCAATGAAAAAACTGAGAAATAGAAATATGTGTTCCTTAAAGCAGTGGCGTAACGAAATTTGAGGGGGGCCCCCCTGCAAAATACATTGAGGGAGCCCCACACTCCAGACCCAGCCAGAAGCTCTCAGGTGTGAGGCCTACCGCTTGTGCACAGTGCCGGAGGGGCCCACCTGGAGCCCGGGCCCCCCGAACCATGGGGCTGCGGGGGCTTATGTTATGCCACTGCCTAAAACAGGAATTCTTTTCTAGTCTAAAGGGAAAAAGCGTCATGACCTCCTCTACCATTTATCACATGTTCCTAATGTTCCTTTTTGTAATAAATAGTATTCCGGCCCATTGATTGCACTTCATCCGGCCCGAGCCAGAGAGTACGGCTGGAGCTGGAGCTGGAGCAGACGGCTGGAGTCGGAGAGTACGGCCTGGGTGCGAAGAGTATGGTCAGGGTGCAGAGATTCTAGCCAGACTGCGGTCATAAAGATACGACTCATAAATGACCTCTGTGAATACCAAAAGTCATAAACTTAGACTTTTGTCTCAGATTGCTTTTGTGAATCAGGCCAGTTGACTTTAGAAATTACGAGAAAGCCTTAGACTTGTTTGAAATTGTGTAAAGTGGAGCATGCCCTTTTCCAAAGCAGTTTTTGAAAACTCTAATCAAAAAACAATTTATGAAGTTAGTCGCAAAAGAGATATTGTACTATGTTTAAGGCATTCTAGGAATGACATAATAGTGGAGAGTAGTATGTGCAAACAACTTCAACCATATGTTGTATGGAACTTTCCCCATGGAGTGCATAGAACTAACTGGTACTAAGGCTGAACTTGCTCCCCTTGCAAATTATAACAGGAGCATGGGAGGGATTAGCCAGGGAGGATAGACTTTGCGACCTGTGTAAAAACTGGGTGCAGGATTTAAATCATGTGTTATTTGTCTCTCTCCTACTACAGCCATTACGACGCTGATTATTAAGACCAGTGTTTATAAAGTATAACATCACTACAGCAGTGAAGGCCCAGAATTGCCTTTTGGCCCCAACCTTCGAATCGGTATGTTTCAAACTTTTTTCATTTTTTTAAACAATTTTTAAATATTTTTTTAGAGAGGATTACTATATTGTTTTTAGCTATAGTATGTTGAATATGGCCCTTTTGGGTAACATAATTTGCACATTGTAAGTAGAATTTCAGGGTATTATGAATAGTAATGTTGAAGCTATTAGAGTATTTAAATTGTTTAAAACCACTTGCACTGACCTTGAACTGTACTGTAATTGATGTGCGCAATTGTCCCCATATACGTTGTATGTTGTTCAGGTTTTGAACTTTCTCAAAATATTCTGGCGCTATTGCACTTTATATACGTTATGGACTTTTGCTATACATGGAGTTTGTTTTATCTTAATTATTGCTGCTATGTATTTTGCAAAGTATATAATGAGATCTCTAACTGTTAGGTTCCAGAACGTATTTTATTTTGTTATTAAGGATTGTATGATTTGTTGTCTAGGAGCTTTGTTTGTATTTTTTATGTGGAACTCCTCTCCTTGGAGTTCCAAATCATAATAAATTGAATTGAAAAAAAAATTGTGACAAGCTCTTGATTACCCGTGCAAGAAAGGCAGCTCCCAGTCGCCGTGCCGAGAAAAACAAAGTCTTTGTTGTCTCTGAGACTTCTTGAACAGGAGTCAAGCCAACAAGCCCTTGGAGATCACCTGGCAGAGGGCAGAGTCCAGCTCTCTTTTAACAGACTCAGACAGCAGAAGACAGAAGGGCAACAAGCAGAAAAGCAGTTCATTTGTGTCCTTTAGGCAACACAGCAGTTCTTATGGCAGAGCTTCAGTTACAAGTCCAGTAGTGTCTGATTTTCGGGGGTTCGAGACCCCCTACTTTTACCCAAAAGTGTCTTTGATGTGGAGGGTGACTTTAAAACAGCTCTCTGAAGTGCACAAGTATCCCTTTCAACCTAGTCCGGTCTGCCAGGCTATCTGTGGAGGGGTAATCAGTGCTTTGTCTGGGGGCAGGACACTGCCTATTCAATGAAGTGTTAGCCCCTCTCTTCCATCCTGCCCAGGCAAGGCCATCAGAATGCAGATGTATGTAGATGGGTACTCAGACACACCTATCCTTCCTGTGTTGTGGCTGTCTAGAGGGAATGCACAAAATGTTGCTGTCACCCAGGCCCAGACGTGTATTGGAGACAGGCTGCAAAGCACACATAGTTATAAACACAGAGAAATGTCCACTTTTAAAAGTGGCATTTCTAAAACAGTAATGTTAAATCTGACTTCACCAGTAAGGAGGATTTGTCACTACCATTCCAAACATATGTAACATGAAAAAGCTACTCTTCCATGGGCAGTCACGTGCCACTTGGTACACACCACTTGAAAAGGTTCTGCATCGAATGGAGCATCAGATTTTCTTTTCCGCATCTGGCATACGAGCACTCGATCTCCTCTCTAAAAGTCTTTGTTCTTTGGATGTCGTCTTTTATCAGCATACGCTTTCATCTTTTGTTTATGAGCCAAGTCCTTCTCACAAGTTGCATTCTCGTCTTTCTCTCTCTGGTTGGTCCACTGAGGTATCTTGGTTGTCATTCCTCTCCCAAACTCAATGTTGCAGGACTTTCACCTGTGGTCAACTGAGGTGTTGAATGATCAGCTCTTAGGGTAGAATTTAACACCATTTTTAGATTGAGTTTCTCAACAGTAGCACGCTGCACTGCTTTCTTTAGTGTACTCATAAAGCACTCAACAAGTCTGTTGGCCTGCGGCCTCAGAGGTGTGCTCTTCTGATGCTTTATATTCAGACGCTCTAAGAAATCTTTGAACTCTAGGCTGTTAAATGGTGGACTATTCTCAGATTTCAATATGGCTGGAACACCCCATGTCACAAAGATGCCATCTAGTATCTCAATGACTGGGTCTTGAGTAGTAGATGAGAGATCCTCAATTAATGGATATCTTGAGTATTCGCCCACTACCACCATCAGGTGAGGTCCATTGTCAAGTGGAATGAAAATGTCAATGAGTACTCTCTACCAGGCATGCTTCAGGAGTTCTGACATGTTTAAGGTGTGTTGAGTAACTTTTGCAGAAAGGCAGTTGCATAGATGATAGGCCTTTAACTCCTTTTCAACCCGCTCATTGACATACGGAAACCAGAATCGGTCTCGGAAAACTCGTTTAGTGGCAACGATTCAATGATGTTCTTTGTGGGCCACTTCAATCATTTTCTGCTGCAGACTCTCTGGAATCAGGATTCTTGACCCTCGCAGTATAACTTCTACCTGAGGTGCAAAGAAACCAGCAACCCATATAGGGAGAGTGCTCAGACAGACCCCCCCCCTCACTGCTCCTTAAGGCCAGCTACCAGCTCCCAGTGGAGTACAAAGTGTCTCGCAGAGAGGTCGAAGTTGACCCGTAGCTCCTCAAATGGCAACAACAAATGATACCGAAAGAGGGCACCCAGTCATTCAACACCCAACCGCTGCCAGTCACCCAACCCCCTCCAATCGCCGGCATGCAATAAGATTGCCAGTGCTTGCAAAAGAATATCAGGTGAGTAAGGCTCCTGGGTTCTAGTCTTCTGCAACCACCAGATCCAGCAGTGTCTGGCCACTGCCAACAGGTCCCAGCACCAGGTTCTCAAATTGCCTGGGGGCCAACAACACTGAGACAGGTCTGAATATGTTGGGAGGGTGGTAGCCCCAAATTCAACCCTCTGCCGAGTATGCAACCACCAAGCAATTCGCTACAAAACCTGTGTCCGCCAATCCACCCTCTGTGGTTGGTCGCTGAAGCTTAGCTAACGCCACCTTGCACCAGTCCCTATTCCAGCTCGAACCAGTGAGCAGGGTGTCAATATCACTGAATACGCTTCTAGGGACAGTCATAGGCAGAGTCGTGAAATAGTATAACAATCATGGCAGGGCCACCATCTTGGCAACCACCTCACATACAGCCACAGATCAGGACAGAGTGTTCCAAAGCTCCACCCCGCCCTCAAGGCAGCCACCGCCGTCCCATAATTACCCTCCAGAAGATCCCAGTTTTCATGGTATATTCGGACTCCCAGATATTTCAGTGCCTACCGGACTAGGGGGCCGGGCTACTCCAGCGGAACAAGAAATAGGGTGGTCTTCTGCCAGTTGATACGGAGGCCCAAAACATCCCCAAGGCTGTCTAGCAAACAAGTCACCTTCACCGGCTCCATCCGCGTGTTCTTTATGAGGAGCAGCATATCGTCTGTGTATAACGCAATATGATGCCATAACCCGGCATACCAGCAAAATCGATTCCAATACACGCCTACAAGCCAGGAGCTCCACTACCAGAACAAACAGCAGTGGGTATAGCTGGCTCCCGGCTCCCTTGCCTGGTTCACCTACCCACAGTGTACGATTCAGTTAATACATCTCCCATCTTCGCAGCGTGAGGGCCAAATATAATGGTATCGTCCAAGCCACTAACATCCTCCCCAGGTTCCTTGCCCCCATCCCCTCTTACAGGTATGCCCAGTCCCGGCTAACAAAAGCCTTTTCAATGTCCACTGCCATAACCACTCCATCATCTCCAGGGTCGGCCACATCCGGCAGCACCACAGCCAGCTTGATCCTTGTAGATCAAAGCAATCATATGAGGCAACAACTGGGTTGCTAGGATTGACTCAGGACTTTATAGTCAACATTCAGCATCGACAGCGGGGGGGGGACATATCTGAGGGGGTGCGACCAGGCTTGAGCAGCAGCACCACCAACCCCTCACTCGAGGACTGTGGTAAGAAGCTACACTCCTTAGCTACTTGTTATGGGTCTACTAGTTTGGGTGTCAGTTGTTCAGCATACATTGCATAAAATTCTACAGGCAACCAATCGGAACCCTGGATCTTCCTCCTGGCCATCCCCTTTATCGCTGCCCTAATTTAATGCACGGTGACATCGGAACCCAGGGCCTCTGCTCCTCCCCTGTTAACGAGGGCAGCGGCAAAGCATCAAGAAAAGACAACACTCGCTGTCGCCCAGCTCTGGAGCCCCCATCCTACAGCTCTGTAGGATACTGTAGAAACTGCTCATGAATGCCACTTTGTTTACACACTTTCACCCCGAGCTCCACTTCAAGGTCCAGTATGAGAGACACTTTCTTCGATGTGTTAGCCATCCAACAACGTGCTGGACTTATTTCACTCAGCATGCGCCCTGGCCATGTATTCCCAATAATCAAAGCAGCAGAGTCTCTTGATATTCTCAGCCAGTCGCTCCTTAAAATCCAGCAGTGCCTGATGGAGAGCAGGGTTCTCCGGCCGCTGCCGTTCAACCTCCTGAAGGGCCTGTACCTGCGCTTTAACCTCTTGCACCAGTGTCTTGTGCACCCCTACTGCCCCCGCAAGCACTGACCCCGGATCACTGTCTTGAAGACATCCCATTCCACAAGTGGGGAGGAGGCACTATGTTTATTCTTTGCCTAATCCCTTCCGCTATAATCTGCTGGATAACCCTGGTCCTCCAGCATCTCCACCTTCACTCTCCACTCCTTGGTTAACACTATTGGATTGCGATTGGACACCATCCTGGACAGATACTCCCCATTCGCAATGGATGCATGTACATTAGGAGTGAACAGGAAGGTGTCAAGAAGGACATGAAGCTCATAGAGGCCAGAAAAAAATGAATGATCCCTATCGTGGGGGTGAGTAACCGTGCAGCTATCCAAAAGTCTCCAGTGCTCCTGCCACTCCCTGTACTTTCTTGCCACCCTCAGCATTGGGGAATCTGGCAATGGCGGGTGAGACCGATCCAGCCGCAGGTCTGCCACACAGTTGAAATCACACCCCAATACCAGCATGAGTCATATAAGGGGCCAGCACAGTCGACAGCTCATCCTAAAAATGCCCCTGCTCCAATTAGGGGCACAGACGTTAACTAAAAAAATGTCCGTACCCCCTAAGCGCCCATTATTCACCACATATCTTCCAGTCCTATCCATCACCTCCCCCAGTATCTGAAAGGGTACCCCCAGGCACACCCAGATAAGAACTCCTCTTGCAAATGTGGAACAAGCAGTGAAAGATACCCGTTCCCACCAGCGCCTACATAGCGCCACCCCATCAGCCGCAGTCAGATGGGTTTCCTGAAGGAAAGCAAATTGTGTCTCCCTCCATTTCAGAAAAGCCTAGACCTTATAGTGTTTCAACATATTGTTCAGTTCCCTGATATTCCAGGTGACTATCTTATAATGTTGTAAGTCACCCATTGCAGCAACAAAGTCAGCACACCCAGCCTCAAACAGCCATGGAGGCCCCCCCGCAACCCGACCATGTGTAGTTCTTGTAATTTTTCACAATAGGACACACCTAAACCCTACACTCCCAAGAGGAGGCAAATGCACTGCTGCACCTTTAAATAACACAGGGTGAAACAGCACTCCCAAAAGATGAGACGATAAAACAAAACCCAGCACTCTCTTAAGGCGAGGCAAGAGAACAAATTCAGGTGCATTTAAAGTGACACACACATGTTTATTAATTCAATATTTTGGAAAGGAAGGCAAAATATATCGGTTGATGCAGACTCCCAAATATCAAGTAACTCAAGCACAAAACTAGAAATAAAATGTAGCATATATACATGTAGCAAAGAGCAAAGAAACTTAGAAATTATATACACAAAGTAAGTAACACCTCACCGATCGTTCACTCAACATACTTGCCAACTTAAGCTGGGGAGCCCGTTGAGAGCTGGGCTTGGGCTCTCGACCGGGACTCAGATTCCGTTCGTATTACGACAGTACGTCTACTCCATAAGTGAGCTCCCAATTCACCTGTCAACATTCTCCGGCTTTAATACGTTTTACTCACCGTGAGGCGAAGGTTCTAGAAACCTCGCCCCCTTTCTTTTGTTGCAAAAAACCGAGCTGGCCGTACTGGTCTGTGTCAAGGTCAAGACAGAAGCCGGCCAGGCTCCTGTATTTTGACTCCGAGACAGAGCTGTACATTCCGCACATTCCCTGAAAGGTAGCAAGCATGCATCCCACACAACATGTTCCAGTTCACTCTGATCGGTGAGGAGCGAAAACAAGTGAAGAGCGAAAACATCCCCTCCCCACTTTGCAGCTACGTGCGAACACAGAAAATGGAGTCTGTTACACAAGATGGAGTCAGCACAGAAAATGGAGTCAATTATGCCAAATGGAGCCAATGGTCAATATATCATTCTTAATATCACTACACCAGGTCAAGAACTGAGGAACTTGAACTGCCCGGTTGACTCACGGAAGCCTCCTGACCCCCACCCCAGGACAGCAAAGCAACGACTCCCAATCCAAACTGTAGCACAAACTAACAACACTCCTGCAAACAATCACACAGTGAAGCAGCGAGGGAGATAAACCCAATCGTGCCCCCCCGGTCCCGGTGGCACCCAGGCCCAAACTTACCGCTGAGCGCCCTTCCACAACTCTATATGCACAAGCTAATCAGCAATAACCAAATACCCCACTGGGGACCATTAGGCTGCCAAGAATCCTAGCCACCGCCCGACACAGCAGCTGCAGCCAACAGTGTTCAAAGAATGTCATCTGTTGATCTGGGGGTAACTCGTGGTAACACCCAGGTGGAGTCCATAGAGGAGCTCGAGGCACCATCAGAGTCAGTATTCCATGGCACCAAATCTACAGAAGAGGAAGAGGGGCACTCCCGCTTCAGTCAAAGAAACTGATGCAGCCAGCACCTCCTGACAATGCTGCTGCACCCGTGCAAGCGTGTGACCCCTCTGATTCCGCACCATCATGTTACCGGAATAGAGACATCCACCACCCCCTCGCACCAAGCGAGCCCCCATCAGGGTCCCCCATCCTGCAAATGGCTGTCAATACAGTCCCACACTTCCTGGGGGGATGTGAAGAATTTAACTACCCACGAAATAGCGGAACCATTAGCTTTTTTAGGTCCAGCACACATGCTCCTCATATGAGTAATTTTTAATAAACAAGGGTGTGCAGTTCCTTACGGTTAAGACAAAAAGGGAAAGGGGTAAAGTGTTCCAGGTTAGGGAAATATGCTCAAATAGGAGCAGGTGCCCTCACACACCCCGGAGGGTGTCATGCTTTATCATTCACCATTAGCGTCTAAATCACCCGCTCCAGGCTGCCTCGTGGCTTTGGTCCCCCCCCCCCTCCAATTTAAGTCTCCTGGGCTCAGGAGCTCCGTGATTATTCGACCGGAACATATTTTAACTATTCTACAAGTAAGTGAGCTCTCTTATCTCATCCAACAGTGACATTACTACCACAGTAATTATCGTCAGACCTTCACAATTAGTTTAATTTTCCCCGTTAGGACTATAACTGTGATTTAACAGCCTATGACGCCGCGCTCCCTCCCAGACCCGAGACTCGCACCCCAGGGTCCAACTAGTAAGTTTTAGTTTCACGCGTGCACACTCCGACTCTGATTGACGGCCACCTTGGCAGTTTTTACCGCAGTCCTCACCTTCCAATTTCTTTTGGCAGGACGCACCTTATATTCTGATTCATCAGCCCACGATGCCTTGCCGTTTTCAAGACCCAAGATTCGCTTCTTGTGGGTCCTATTAGTAAGTTCCCCGTTAATGCATGGGTACCCTCACTCATAAACACTTCTACCCAGGCATGATTCACGCTTAAATTCTCACGCTCATCAGGTTACCACACCTCAATTAAGCCACACACCGATTCCGCCGCCGAGACCCCTTCCCTTGGTCTCATTTGATTCACTTTAGTTTTATTAGGCACTAAATCATGCTGTTGAGACCCTCCCTTCTAAAATTCTATAAATTCTATACATTTTACATCCTTTTGGTCTCATCTCTTTGGTCCGGTGTTTTCTAGCCTCTGTATCTTTTCTGTCTCAGCGCCGGGACACTCTGTTGAGTAGCTGCGCGCTCTACAAATCCTTTTATAACTTATAACATTATGATTCTCTCATCTATAACTCAACGAATTCTTTCTCTGTCTTTTCTGACATAAGTATCCTATATAGCTGATTTTCCTATATAGCTTACCCAAATGTTTAACACTAATTATTGTCATACTTTCGGGACCATTTCATGAATTTGAAACATGTTTTGTTTTTACCCTGTAGATACCATATGATAGGGAAATACCGGCACCCTCCCAAGAGCAAATGAATGAAACTCACCAGACAAAGCAGGTTGCTCAGAAACAGAGCGAAATGTATTTATTGGTACCAAATGCATGCATCATTGTTGATCAACAAGGAAGAAGTCAGGTCTCCTGCCTTAGGGGCTCTCAGACTGCTTCTTCCCAGAGTGACTGGTTTCTGGGTGCTATATACATTTAGTAATGCCATGTCAGCGGAACTAGAATAAGGCACCAAGCCAAATATGGCTAACAGGGATGTGCAAGATCTGCACCATGCCAATTATAAACAGCTAGATATGGGCAGACCAGAAAAGGCTGGCTCGGCCCTGTGTAAGCAAATTGCACAACCAGATAAGGAAACTATCATGAAGTCAGGACAAGTAAAGTGATCTCTAGGTGGCTCAGAATAGCTGTTGAAGCTTGTCCAGTCAAGATCAGCTAGGAAGCCCTTTGGAGCTCCAGGCCTCATGTTAGTGTGATATATCTAAGCATGATATCTTTGAAGTGCATACACATGAATTTATATGGACATATATATATATACATTTTTCAACAATCCTCCCTTTAGGATAGTCCGATCCTTCATTAGTGTAAAACCAAAATATATATATATATAGGAAACATAGTTACATATCTTTGGATGGCATTACACAGTGTTTGCATAAAATGCATATATTGTCACATTGATACATCCTGATGAGATAATTATTTTTGAACCTGAACACAATGATATGCTAGTATTCAATTCATACTACTTCCTGTGTGCATTATTATATCAGCAGGCTGTCGTGATACCAGCAGCATACTTATAATTAAGTGTCCAACAAATATTGTTTGCTCTATGCATTGCATAGTGCTACAGTGTCACTTAGTCACTCCGTTCCCGGGCACTTTCTGTAAGTGTCAGTAATTTAAAGGCACGCAGTGAGCGGTCATCTGCTTCTCCTCCAGGTCCGCAGTCGTCTTGTTCAGGGGCGGTTTCATGGACCTGCCCTGCGTTGTCCTCTTCAGTCTATTTTTCTTCAGGTGCAGACTATCACCTTTCTTCGAGACTGCGTCATGTACTTCACTCAACAGCATCATTTGATGTCACGTCCCTCTGACACTTTATGATGGGCCCTCATGGATCGTAGAAATGGTCTGGTCTGTCCTCCCCTTGACTGTTGTGTTGCGCAGGTCCTCTGGTGACAGATGGTCATCAATCTCTGGTACCGTCCTCTCAGGCGTTGGGGTGCTGCCCTGCATCTTGTCCCCTTAATCCATTCATGGCGTTGGTTCACCGTCTGTGGTCCAGTCCACCTAGAACTAAGAGAAACAGCTTTTATTTTTCTCATCATGACCATGTTTCCATAGTTGCTTTAGAAGTCTTTGCCCCATTGCAGGCAGTACTAAAGTCAGAGCATCAGGCCATTTCAGGCCTGTTCCATCAGTTGCCTTTACTAATAATCTATTTTTCTATTTTGGAGCTCATTTACTCCTCCTGGCCTCAACGTTGGAGGGTGGTATGGGGTATGTATGTTATACTTTATTCCCAAAAACAACATCTTTTGCATAAATGCTGTCACTAAGGGATCTCCTCTATCGCTATTTATGCCCTGGTGGACCCCTAACCTTGGAGAGATGGCTTTCCTGAAGCACTACGCACTCGCCGCTGCAGCATTCCTCCCTATTGGACACACCTCCATTCATTTTGAAAATGTATCCAACCACGCTAACGAATATTTCAATCCATTTACTGGGGAGCAAAATGCCTCTGCGCATTCATCCTCCCTTGTGCAATATCAGAGGGTCCCTGCTCCAGTCTTGTAAGGGAAAGGAACGTACTGCGTTGGGACCCAGGCATCTCACCCTGGTAGGCCCACACTCTCTTCATTATTCGGCTCACATCCATCATCCATCCACCCTCTATGTTCATGCGGTGTTGCAGACCATTGTGCTTCATTTACATTAGCTTGCCTTAATGCTTTTAATCATTAGTCCCATCTGCACTGGCTGTAACATGCTCTCTTTTTCTGCTGTGTCAGCGATGGCATTACCTTTGGCTAACTTAGTATTAGCTCCTATCCTGGTGTATAATAGTATTGCTTTTAACAAGCTCCTTACTAAAGGACCATTTTTAATAAGGCGCCCTGCTTCTGTTATGAATCTGTGATACTTTCATAGTTGTCCAAAAATAAGAACTGCAAAGCATAATGTGAGTCAGTGTAAATGTTAGCAGTTTTCCCCTTAGGTAGGGTGTATGCTATTGTTACAGCATACCCTGCTCTGTAATCAGTGTATATCAGTCTGCTGGAGGAACCATCAGTGTACCACTCATATAGTCTGCCTTTCCTAATAGTGTCTAATCTTGGCGTGGTGCCGTTTTCTACAATCTCAACACCAACATACTTAGGGGTCTCATCTGTCTCTAACAGAATCGATCTCATCAGAATAACCTATTTCAGGTAATACTGTTGCCAAATTAACAGGTGGGCATCTTATTATGACATTACAGTTAGACAACATGGTACCATTATAACCTGTGTGCCTGCCAGCAGAACATTTTTGTGTCGCTCCAGATGACAACAACAACCGTACCAAATGTGGCACCTAGACAATACAAGTGTAGTCCAACACAATGAGAGCCGTCCTCTCCACCATTGCAGCTGCCGACCCCCAATCACTGCTGAAGGCAAAGTCACATAGTAGTGTCCCACAGGCCTTTCTTTTCCAGCTGTGTCAGCACACCATTGGCAACACCACATCATTTACAATGTCATTTTGCTTTGAAACAGAGATGGAAAGGCAGTTTGTAGTCAGGCAGTTCCCATGATGGCGCAGTACACAATGTCTCGTTCAATTTCTTGAAACAGTTTGCAAATTCATTAGTCATAGCATCTGCATTCAGGGACTCACTGGTGGCAGTAGTTCATTATCCCCAGGAAGGACATCATTCCTTTCGTGGTGGGCAGGAGCTGAATGCCCTGAATACATTTTATTCTGTCAGGTGGCATGCGGCGTGTACCTTGGAATATCACATAACCCAGGTAAGTCCCCTCTTTTTGGCAGCACTGACACTTTGACAATGAGGCGTTGTGTCTTCTCTTCTGGAGGTAGTTCAGCAGAGCTACAGTGTCTTTTTCACAGGCTTTCACAGGCCTCAAGTGATGAAGATGCCACAAGGAGGTCATCAGTGTACATAGTGGCATAGGTGGTCCAAGTCTCTCTTTAGTGCCTGCACATTGACCTTGGGACTCACAGTGAATGAAGTGTACTGGGTATCTTAGCACGACGGCAACGAGGCTTTCACTCTGTGGATGGACTTTAATGCTAAAACCCACTGAGGAAAGAAAATACTCTGCCTCTACAGGTACAAATGCTAATATAGTACTGGTGTCAAGCACAACATGCTCTAAGGGAACCACAGGCTCATAAGGTAATCATTTTATGGGGACAGCATGTTTTCACCATCCTTTTTTTTGTTTTTGTTTTTTGTTTTTTAAATATGACTTTATGGGGGATGTTTTTTTTCCAAACCTCTCAGTTCCCTAGTTCTAGAACCATATTGTTAGTGATTTGTACAGCCATTTCCCTTTCATATTTATGAAACTTCAGTCTAACAGCATCATTCATCATCTCTCAACACATCCATAAGTGCGCTACAGGGGGTGCATACAACAGAGAATCCTTACAGAAGCTGCAAGCAGTAAGTGCTCTGTTCTAACCTATCCTTAGGTATTTCTGAGTAACTTCCATTTATTCAAAAAATATATACTGCTGCAAAATTTGTTTCCAGAGAGGCCATATTCATTTATATTAAAATTGTGAAATGTATCCCTTTATCTCCCACCTTAGTGGAAACATGAGATTCTCCTCGGGCGTGTCTGATACCTTCATCCTGAAACACTGGGCACAATAACACTGATACCCTACTCTTATCTACTGTCTGGTATCTATGCTGCGCCCCTTGATAATGTTATTCAGTAGGATAAACCCCACCATGCATACCTCCTACAAAGGTATTATTTCTCAAGAAAATAGTGATATCCCCATCTGCTCCTAACAGAATATGCAATATTTCCTTTACCCTATGTTACCGAAAACAGATCTGTGGTGTCCAATCTAGTTTCAGGAGGGCTTAATCAAGGCCATAATTTCATTGTAACAACTATGTAAATTCTTCCAATTATTAAATGTAGTTAAATTACTAATGACGATATCCTGAATATCATTAACATGAATTGAGCATTAATTTGACCCTAATTTTCCTAGGCACATGATAGCCTCAGACATCAGAGCTAAGTTTATTTTAACATTCTCATAAATGAGCAATTTTTAACTGCTATGATCTTCTTTGTACATTACCCGTAGTGTTTTATCCTACAATGTTATAATCAGGAAATTTAATTAATACAAAGGAATTAAGTTATTGTTAAACTACAAGCATGTATTATATATCTATCTTTTTCCTATTTAGAACCAGTTGCACTCTAGTGTGCGGTTGCTTAAGACGTGTGAAGTTTTCTACATGAAGCATTTGCTGTAGACCAAAAATAGAAGCAAAACTGCTCAAAAGGAATATCTTCCCCCTTCAACCAAATACAGCCCTGTTTATTTATTTATTTGTATTATTACTACAAGGGCTATAGACTAAATGTGCAACTTGCATTTACACAATTATAAATGTACATGTTTACATCAGGAAATGTTGTGATGCTTTCATAGTCTAATGTAGGCCCCTAAAAGTTGAAATCACACACATTTTGTTTTAAGATACTTTAAAAGTTCTGACTTATTTATTTCTATAAATACTGCTTTTAGCATGCACTAGAGACCTTGTGTGTGTGACTCTCTGAAATCATTTAGATAAAATCAATTTTATCAGTGATCTGCTAACAGCTAGTGTAAAATAAGGACTGTCACAGTAGCTAACCTCAGATAAAAAAAATGCTCAAAACTCCCTGCGTCGACATTTTGCTTTGAGCAGTGCTAGTTAGTGCTAAATACAGAACTTGGCCTCTGACCCTTAAACCTGTTGTCCCCTGTCTGAGCAATGTTATACCCATGTGGCCATCACAATTCAAAGTAACTCTCCAGAAGCATGACTGAGGGTGCCTCTGCTGATATTTTAAAGGTAGGATCTAACTTTAGCTGTTTTTATTCTTATTCCTGTGCAGTGTGCTTTCTAGCACCTAAAGAACTGGCTCAAAATTTTAGTTTTCAGAATGCCATAGTGCGCCCAGAATTCCTGTGCCTAAAGGCATTCAATGTAGTTCACATGTCTCTAGAGCTAATCTCTTTGCATAACTTTTAATAGTCTTTGTATTTGAGTCTGCAGACATTAGGCCAGGCTAGAAATCATATGTTAAGTTTGTCACTAAGAGACAGTAATATTGGTGTTGTTAGGTAAACTAATATTCGCCCTTTTTCTTTAGTACACAACATATTTACCCATTTAGACATTGAAATCTGAATGCGCAGTTTGCACATGTTGATTTTTTTACACTGTTAAACTTTATTTATTTTATACAGTAGGGTTATTAGACATTATAAAGATCATAAAAATACAAAAACGATTTTAGTACAATTAATTATAATAATATTTTACATGTAGTCATTATTGAATAATAATCACTAACCCTTTGGTTGTTTCGACATATGAAAAGCAAGCCTCATTCCTTTCATTTTGTCTTTAAATGCATTTATTTGTAACACTTACAAAACTTCTTTTGAAACTAAGCACAGAAGCTTTAATGAAACATAGAAAGTTTGTTTCACCCTTTAGAAATAAGTATTTCACCCTTGAGAAATAAGTAATTATTTACCATCAGATCCACAAATGTGCTTCTTAGGAAAGAAACAGGAAAGAAAGTCCTGACTTTCATCCCTTTTCTTTTATCCAAAATAATGAAACTATATTTCTAACTTTTAAAACTAGTTGTCTTTAATGCACGTGCTTTTATGTGCCACTTTATACTAACTTGCAACCTAGTGCTGCTCCCAGTGTTTATTTGCAGCCTGTGTCTTGGTAGACATAAAAAAAAAACATAACATAACACTTGTATTTGTAAAGCGCACTTATCACCCATGGGTCTCAAGGAGCTGAATAACAGATGTTTATTGTCGGCCCTGGCTTATTTATTTAGCTGTTTTTTATGACCAGCAGATGTCAACTTTCACAGTTTTTCTCAGGAGGGCAGTTCCAGGGCTCCTAAACCCTGTCCGACAATTAATGAGACAGGGCCCCTATGATGCTATCTGTTTTTAAAATAAAATAAAAAGGTATATATTGGACTGCCATTTAAATACAAGTCGCCCAGCTGTCCAATATGACAGCAATGTGCTGTGTTCTCATGTCCTCACAGAAACCCAAAAAGGGCGATAAACCACTCATTACCTCCCTCTGCTCAGACAGACAGCTTCCTTCAGACAGACAGCTTGTGCAGCTGTTAAAAGTTCTCTTGCTAGTGCTGGTAATGAGCTCAGTTCATTCTATTAAAAACCAGGTATTCCAAGCCAGTCAAAATCTATTGTTTGCAGTGTGATAAAAGGGAGGACGCTTTTATTTTAGCAGTTCACCCCTACAGCAGCCACCAATTACTCATATAATGTGAATGCCTTTTAATATTTAATATCATGTATCTAAGGAGAGTCAAATCTACGCCACATCAATGATAAATTCAGCTTAGCTTTCTAATTTTTTTTATTAATAATTTTACATGGTGTATACACTATTGACATATTGAGTTTACTTGAAATTTCATTATAAAGTGCTATACCATATGTGCAGGGCCTGTATATTAAATGCCAATACAGTGCTGCAACATTTTGCACAGGAGCCTTTTGAAACCCTGGGCCTGTTTGCGCATTTTACTGCTTCTTTGACTTGGCATATGAAACTACTTTCCAAGCTCTGAACTCCTATTTTTCTACATATAAGATACCCCTAAGATGCTAGGTAGCTGATAGGCAGTACTAACAACAGGTTGGGCATCTATTTTTAATTTTTATTATGTCCTAGTTGTGTAAAACACACAAATTGGTTTTTCTCTGTGAGGCCTACTTTTTTCCTATTGAGTGCCTTTTTCTAGGTAAAGTTAGTTTTAACATTACCATGTTAAAATTATTATTATTTGTAGTATTATATAGCTCTAGCCATACCCAAAGGTATCAGAGCGCTTTATTTGTTATATGATAACATTTACAAAAGGTACATAAAACATGAACAATCCTTAATACATCAATTATGTATAAAAAACACAAAATATCTTCTCTGAAACATAGGACAATGTATGCAAAGTCCATTCTCTTTTAATATGGAATGCTTGGCATTTCTGCCTCGAGTTTTAATTCTTATTTTTACCATTGTGGGAATATAATAATTGAAGCTTCACACATGTATACTTTGTTACAGCTACACTGTCCATAGTAGCGCGCAACTACTTAACATATTTTATATAATTTATATTCTTACCTTTATTTGCAGTGCTATCTGGTGATGATTTGTTTTGAACCTTTCTCTCCTGCCAGTTTTAAAACAATTTTCTAGTGGGCTTACCATGATTTTCCTCTGAGATCCACTCTTGTGAAATGTGCTTTTTACTCACAATGTGCACTTACACCCTGAAAGATAAATACAAAAGGTCTCCTACAAGGGAAAAGTTGTTAGGTAGTGGATAGAATGAGTTAAAAAGAGGAAAATCAACAGTTATGGACCAGCCAGAGACATCACATAAAACCATTTTGCTTCTCTAATGCAGTAATGCTCTTATTTTTCATATAATTCAAAGAAAACATTTCAAGGAAACATAGTGGCCCATTACTGTTGAAGATCAGTACACTATTTAAATGCAGTCATTCATCCATGACATACTACGCATATTTCAAAATCATTTCCCTGTGTTCCGGTGCAACCCGCAAATCAGAAGCTCCACTCACTATATTCTGGGAGGGTTTCTTTTTCTGGGGAAAATCAATACCCCATCCTGGCACAGGTTCTTCTGCAGTGGTTTTTATAAGACCCCCGAAGGGTCTAGCCACTTGTCAATATTTATTGACATAAAGAAACTTAGTTACTTATCAGTCCCCTGTTTCACTACTTCTTATATGTGTAGGTACACATAAATTATTCTCTAACCCAGGCTCTCCTGCAGTGGAAGCCACATATCAATTAATGTATTGATACAGAGAATATTTAAAAAACATTCTCTACAGTCCCCTGTTTAGTTTAAATGCCAGTTAATGCCCCTTTTTATTAATACTATGTGTTAAATACGCATTTGAAAGGCAAGGTATCCTTCGCACTTCTGACACCATTCTGATAGGGAAATACTGGCACCCTCCCAAGAGCAAATGAATGAAACTCACCAGACATAGCAGGTTGCTCAGAAACAGAGCAAAATGTATTTATTGGTACCAAATGCATGCATCATTGTTGATCAACAAGGAAGAAGTCAGGTCTCCTGCCTTAGGGGCTCTCAGACTGTTTCTTCCCAGAGTGACTGGTTTCTGGGTGCTATATACATTTAGTAATGCCATGTCAGTGGAACTAGAATAAGGCACCAAGCCAAATATGGCTAACAAGAATGTGCAAGATCTGCACCATGCCAATTATAAACAGCTAGATATGGGCAGACCAGAAAAGGCTGGCTCGGCCCTGTGTAAGCAAATTGCACAACCAGATAAGGAAACTATCATGAAGTCAGGACAAGTAAAGTGACCTCTAGGTGGCTCAGAATAGCTGTTGAAGCTTGTCCAGTCAAGGTCAGCTAGGAAGCCCTTTGGAGCTCCAGGCCTCATGTTAGTGTGATATATCTAAGCATGATATCTTTGAAGTGCATACACATCAACTTATATGGACATATATATATATTTTTCAACACCATATGCTCACTACTCTGTCCTGATGAAGATCTCAAATTGTTGAGATCGAAACGCTGTCGACCCCTCTACTACCAAACTCCTTACTTTCTTGAATTAATTTTATAAGGAGTTTTTGCTCTTGTTGTCAATGCGATGTATGTTTTTAAAGTCTTTCTTCTCTCACCACATCACGTTCTTTTTCACTAAACTGTGAGCACAGGATCTATAATCCGCATGTAATGATATAGTGAATATTGTTAATAAATAAACTGCTTAACAATGTTCACCTGCGTCCCGTCCTACACATGGTTTCTTCAAACCTGACTTGTGCCAAAGGAGCACTGATTGATTCACCCCCTTCTTTGAAAATATTTATCTCCACCTGGACCAATCGTATGAACCATTGTTTTTTACAAAAACTATCTGAAACCCCAGGTTCAATGACAGGGGTCCCCTTGTTATGTAATACAAATCATGCGCAGTTGCTGAACTGCAAGGATTACCACAGAATAGTGGTGTATATGTATATAATCGTTTTTCCTTTTTTCCATAATTTATATGTATTTGTGTACTATTTATATATTTAGCCCTCAAAATGTTGTCTACGTGATGTTCTTTGTTTCACACCAAAACAATGTCCAATCTTGACATCCCTAGCTATACAGAAGAGTATATTGCTAAAATCATCAGTGGCCCGTCCTTATTTCATACACCTAATCCAGTAGTGGCCCCCACAAAAACCGCGACAGAAAAAATCTCCACACTTGAGAGACTCAAGAAGAAACATATATGCACAGAATTACACGCATGTATGCTCACTGAATATTTAAGAGCAGATATAATCCCCATAGGCCTACAAGTACGCAACATCCCTGCTATATTCATCCAGGACAAAAAATTCAAAAACGGTTTTGCACACATTGCTACCACGTGCTCCCGTCATTGGATGGTCCTAGGTATTGACACTGCCTTAGAACACAGCAAAAAAGAATTGGAAGAGATACTAGAATTAGAAAAGGCAATACTGGAATTAGACACTCTAGCGGACGCTAAAGCTGTTCTAGAAAAACTTGAAAGAACAATACTAGACTTTTGAAAATTTGAACACCACAACAAATCCACAAAAGTCTCTAAGGATATAAAAAACTACAACAAGGAAAGAACATACTTACAGGACGACTTTTTTACATCCACACCACAGGGCACGAAAAACAACTTTAGTGTGGCCTGGGAAGATTCAAGGACAGGCAACCTGTTACTTTCTCAGACTCCTCTGCCGACTCAGACTCCTCAGACCCAGGAACTGGTCCCAGTACTTCTTCCCACATACAAAATGTTTTTTTAGGGAGAGGCCACCAATCCTTCGGAGAGCGGAGCAGAGGCAGGGCAAAGAACAGTTACAACTGGCCCCCCCCCCCCGGGGAACAACAGATGAGTCGCAAGTTTTACCAATGGGGGTACCAATACTAGAACTGCCTATCAAGGCCCAGGCGTACACTGTTGATAAAATACCCATTTTTAACCTGTCTAACCACATGTTATCCTCAGCTGTGATCGCTCTACTGTGCAAGGGCCTTCCTTATGTCATCACGGAAAAACCGAATTGGTTCACGCTCCAGACTGAATTATTTCAATTCTTCAGAAAGGTCAGACTAAAATTCTTTTTTCAGGACAAAGAAGTCCCCCCTAAAAATGATGTCTCAGGACTACGCCCAAAATCTACTTTCAATCCCCATACTAGCTCCATGCCTCCTGAAGTCCTTACTTTTGAGCATCTGGGGTTAAAAGACCTAGATAACCTAAAAAAAAATACAGTTTTACACCATATGACGTCAGTCTGGAAGAAAAAAAGAGTCTTTTTGACCTACAATCCATGGATGATATAGTCATAAAACCCTGTGATAAGGGAGGGGGTATAGTGATCCAAGACAAAACTACTTATGAAAACGAAATCTTCCGACAGTTGGGCAATGCACTACACTATGAATCCCTGGCAGCCAACCCCTTAGGCGAAATTAAGACACTGATTCAAACCATCACTAAGGAAGCCGAAGAAACAGGATTCATCAGTCACCATGAATACTTGTTTCTCAACAATAAGACCCCATGCACCCCGGTGCTCTACACCATGCCCAAAATTCATAAGAACCTGGAGGAACCCCCAGGCAGACCCATTCTACCTGGATATGGTTCCATTCTGGAACCCCTAGGTATATACATTGACTTTTTTATTCGGGATCTGGTCCAGACAACCATGACATATGTAAAAGACACCACTCACTTTATAAATCTAGTAGAGTCGAAAAACTTTGATCCAGAGTGTGAACTCCTTGTCACATTGGATATAGAATCATTATACACCAACATACCACAAGATAAGGGCATCGAAGTTATAAGAGGACACCTTAACTCACGTCCCTCTCCCCATCAAGTAACCACTGAATTCATTATCACCCTGCTTCAACTGGCTTTGACAAAAAACTATTTTTTATTCAATGACAAGTACTATAGACAATGCAAAGGGCACTTCCATGGCGGCCGTTTTTGCTCCAAATTTTGCTATCTTGTTTGTCAACAACATCGAACAAACTCATATCCTCCATGAGCAAAATCCCTTTTTGCCCCAAATCCGTCTCTGGAGGTGATACATCGACGATGTTTTTATGATTTGGTCTGGAAACCACGAGCAACTGCTCACATTCTGTGATTGGCTCAACACTTGCCAAACAGATCTGAAGTTCACATACCAATTCAGTAATGAACAAATTGATTACTTGGATGTCACGATTAAAAGCCTAGAAGGTGAATTATATACCACATTGTTTCGAAAACCCACAGAACGCAATACTCTGCTTCATTACACTAGCTCACACCCAAGAGCCCTAGGGGATGGCCTACCCTATGGCCAGTTCTTGAGGATCCGTCGTAATTGTAAATTCAAGGAGGATTTCTTCAGAAAATTGGAAGTACTCTCCAAAAAACTCATAAACAGAGGCTATCCCAGACGCCTTGTTAAACGCTCACTTAAGCGGGCTTGGTACTCCCACAGGGAGTTCCTGTTACAACCTAAACAAAAAAAACCTTGTCCAGAATCCCTTGTGTGACTACTTTCTGTCCTATCAGTAATAAATTGATCAAAAGCATTAAAAAACACTGGTCAGTTCTCACATCGGCCAATCTTCCCAGTGAAGCCCCCCTTTTCTCTTTCAAAAGAGGTCGCAACATTAGAGACCATTCAGTGAGAGCATACAAGCCCAAACAACCCATAACCTCGATTCATTCATACCTAGGACTCCCCCCGTCCTTGGGTCACTATAAGTGTGGCAATTGTTTGGCCTGTGCTTCCACCACAAATACCAAATTCTTTGAGTATGGCAACAACAAAAGCATCCTTGATTTTTTCTCAAATTGCAATTCATGTAATGTTATTTACTGCATTCGCTGCCCTTGCAACTTGTTATACATAGGGCAAACCACACAGAAGATCAAGACAAGATTATCCCAACACAAAAACAGAATTTGCTGCAAAGTCATTACAGCCCCCTAGTGAAACATTTCTTGGAAAAAGGACATTCAAAAAATGATTTAAATTGGCAAGTCATCGATATGTTGCGGCCATAGCCTGTGGAAATAGCCAAATGATTCTGAACAGGATGGAATGCAAATGGATCTTCAACTGCTAATCCATCAACCATGGGCTGAATACACAAGAGGAATGGAATGCTATTCTCTGAATCCCTTGTCTCCTTTCCTCCCCCTCAGCCATACCATGCGACTATTGCTTAATACACTATTGAATGTACCAGTACCTTAGTCTGGTAACACTATTGCTATATATAAAAAAAAATCTTTCATACTTGGATCTGTGAAATTGTGATTAATGTTTTTTTCACTTGTGTCAGCTGTTTCTTCCAAAATTGTGATAACTAATAGTATCATACATATTTATGCCCCTGTGGCCATTGCACGTCATCTATGACGCCTTAACTTTTACTTTTCATCTATACATGTAATTTAATTTCTTCTTCTACTGTCCATTCTCTAGTCCTAATTTAATTACCAATCACGTAATAAGTAAGCCATTTGAATATATAAGAAGAGTTATTCAATCACTAATTAAGTAATTTGCATGTCTAAGCCACTTCAAGTACCACAAATCTCTTCAGGCATTCACTCTCAACATGCACATACTAGCTCGCGCATGCTCTCTGAACACAATCTGCAGCATTCTAGTTGCTTAACTACGCGCCGCCCTTCCGGGTTCATAAGCAGGACGGTTTCATTCCTCGAGGCACAGTTGCCTCACGTTCACAGACTGAGCCGCCGCCCGTCCCATTCTTCTACCGACTGAAGTGGTAAAACCTAAGTAAGTGTCGAACTACTTGGTTCCCATATTGACCACCTCAACGGTGTCCCCTTCATTGATTGCCCCCCCGTTTTCCCTCCCTCCTAGATTCACCATATAGCCCATTGACTGAGCGTCTAAATCACCCGCTCCAGGCCGCCTCGGGGCTTTGGCCCCCCTCCTCCAATTTAAGTCTCCTGGGCTCAGGACCTCCGTGATTATTCGACCTGAACATATTTTAACTATTCTACAAGTAAGTGAGCTCTCTTATCTCATTCAAGAGTGACATTACTACCACAGTCATTATCGTCAGACCTTCACAATTGGTTTCATTTTCCCCGTTAGGACTATAACTGTGATTTAGCAGCCTATGATGCCGCGCTCCCTCCCAGACCCGAGACTCGCCACCCCAGGGTCCAACTAGTAAGTTTTCCTTTCACATGTGAGCACTCCGACTCTGATTGACGGCCACCTTGGCAGTTTTTACCGCAGTCCTCACTTTCCAATTTCTTTTGGCAGGACACACCTTGTATTCTGATTCATCAGCCCACGACGCCGTGCTGTTTTCAAGACCCAAGATTCGCTTCTTGTGGGTCCTATTAGTAAGTTCCCCCTTAACGCATGGGTACCCTCACTCATATACACTTCTACCCAGGCATGATTCACGCTTAAATTCTTGGGCTCATCAGGTTTCCACACCTCAATTAAGCCACACACCGATTCCACCACCGAGACCCCTTCCCTTGGTCTCAATTGATTCACTTTAGTTTTATTAGGAACTAAATCATGCTGTTGAGACCCTCTCTTCTAAAATTCTATACATTTTACATCCTTTTGGTCTCTTATGATTCTCTCATCTATAACTCGAAGAATTCTTTCTCTGTCCTTTCTGACATAAGTATCCTATATAGCTGATTTTCCTATATAGCTTACCCAAATGATTAACACTAATTATTGTCATACTTTCGGGACTATTTCATGAATTTGAAACATGTATTGTTTTTACCCATGTAGATACCATATACTCACTACTCTGTCCTGATGAAGATCTCAAATTGTTGAGATCGAAACACCGTCGACCCCTCCACAACCAAACTCCTTAATTTCTTGAATTAATTTTATAAGTAGTTTTTGTTCTTGTTGTCAATGCGATGTATGCTTTTAAAGTCTTTCTTCTCTCACCACATCACGTTCTTTTTTACTAAACTGTGAGCACAGGATCTATAATCTGCATGTAATGATATAGTGAATATTGTTAATAAATTAACTGCTTTACAATGTTTACCTGAGTCCCGTCCTATACATAGTTTCTTCAAAACTGACTTGTGCCAAATGAGCACTGATTGATTCACCCCCCTTCTTTGAAAATATTTGTCTCTACCTGGACCAATCGGCCTTGTATGAACTATTGTTTTTTACAAACACTATCTGGAACCCCAGGTTCAATGACAGGGGTCCCCTTGTTATGTAATACACATGCTTTATCATTCGGCTTGCTCCTCATCGGGCCGGCGCTGAAATGCCCGATTGGCACACACTAGGGGGATCTTTGCCGGGGATCTTTTATATGTTGTCTGATGAAGTGGGGGTGTGAGGGCTATTGTAGTGTGCGTAGGGTGGTGTATCTAATCGTGAGTTTAAAATAGGTCTAGTGATGTTCCGTTTCAAAAAGGATTTTTAATGATTTGACTCACTACCCTAATTAAAAATTGTGATGCTTATCTAGGATGCAATGGTCCTAATGAGCAATTCAAAGTAATTCATAAAACCAAGGTCAAGATGTTTATTGCCTATGTCCGTCCGAGCGGATCAATTACCAATTCTTCAGGACCTAAAATAAGTGAACACCTACACTACTCTATGACTTGATTCAGCAATTAGTGCAATGTGCTAAAGTACTCAGTCATGTGACAGGTCACATTTTTTTATTCATTTTGTCCTAAACTTAAGGAACTGTACACCCTTCTTTATTACGAATTTAACTCCTCCTTCTCAGGGTGCATGGTGTCTGGAGAGCCATCTGATGGAGGAGCTATTTGGCACCCACAGACGACACCCGCTGTTTCCGCACCTCCTTAGTAAAGTCGAGAAAGACCATTATCTTGTGGTTGTCCAACATCAGGTCTCTTCAGACACAGGCTTTATAAAGTGTGGTTAATCACCAGATGGGGCCTTTGCAAGGCAAAGAAGAGTGAGAGACCCTCCGGGGCCACTTTGTCTTTCAACGATGCTTCCAAAAAGGATATCATGTCCGTCCCATCAGCCTTCTCAGCCAGTCCAACCACACACATGTTATTGCACTGGGCCCTGTTCTCGGTATCCTCAGCAAGGAACTCCAACACCTTCAACAACACCCGCCGCTCCTTCGGTATGCACAACTCTGGCGAGAAGTCCACCCGGCATACACTGAGCAGTTGAGACCCTCTCTGCCAACTTGCCTTGATCCTCACGTAATAGGCAACATCCACCACCACCGCGTTGATCTTTTGTTCTATAGCCTACTTCGTATTCTTGATGACCAAAAGGATAATGTTAAGGGTGGCCGAGGACTCCTGACCCCCTGGCCCACTGGTGTGATACTCTCTGTCCTCGGCATCACTAGGGGATGGAGTCGCCAAGCATCTAGGGTTCTCACTCGCCCTCAGTCTGGAATGCCTGCCCATATCCAACGTGGTGGAGGTCGGGAAGAACAGCATCGCAACATCTCCTTTCAGGACCACAGAATCAAAATCATGGGAACCCCTACCAATGTGCCAACTCAGTAAGGAGACACCTCCGTTAGCCCAAAGGGCCCCCCAGCGCCGCAGCCGAGCAGCTCCAACACTCTCTGGTACTCTACTATTGGCGGTTTCCTCAGTTCAGGGCTCTATCTGTGACCAAAAGACAGGCAGAGAAAGAGGCCCACCACATAATAGGGTTCCCCGGCACAGCAGATCAATCAGGGTCAAGGCTGGACAGGCCTGCATCAGACAGCCCCCATCGCCAGTCTACTGCACATCTCTCCAGTCCATACTGACAGGATTCCATCAAAAAGGGGTGGGGGCTCCTCATTCTGCATCCGCCAGGATCGGTGTCAGACCACGCCCCTTTGTCTTGGCTCACATGTGCAAGGACTGAAGTCAGAGCATGAGCAGGAGTTTGTTGGTCAGGTATTTTTAAACTGAAAAGTGTACCATAATTGCACCCCACTATTGTTAATGGAACGGGTTTACATGTGAAGTGTGATGACGAATCAGTATGAAACTAGAAGGTTAGTTACCTGGCAAGAGATTAGGCCTACAATGCATATAATTCAAAGAAGAAATACATTTGTCCTTGATCTGCCAAGGAGAGGCACTTAGACAACAGATAAGGACCCTCCGGTTTACCACTTTACAGCATATAGTCGCTGAAAGACAAAGGGCGACATGTACTAACATTTTCGTTATGCATTTCCTAATAGTGAATTTTTGTGATTCGCTATTAGGAAATCGTAAACAGCTATGTACAACAGTGTGTTTTACACTGTTTGCAATTCCCAGATGGTCACAATTGACCTACCTCATTAATATTCATGAGGTAAGTTGCAATTTGCGACCCATTGGGAATCACTAGAAACAGGGGGATGGTAGCCTGCTGGAGGCAACAGCCCACCATGTCTGTGTTTGCTTTTAAATAAAGCAACGTTTAAAAAAAAATGCAGCCCTTTTTCCTTTAATGAAAATGGGATGCGTTTCAAAAAGAAAATTACACGTTTCAGTGTCATTTTTTAAGAGTAGGCAGTGGTCCCTGGGACCACTGCCGGCTCTTAAAAAAGTTTTTCACAACCATTCACAAAGGGGAAGGGGTTTTCCAGGGACCCCTTCCCGTTCACGACTGGGTTACCACCTACTTGAAGTAGGCGGTAAAATACGAATGTTTTGTGACCGCATTTTGGTCGCAAAACATTCGTACATGGTACTGCAAGTCGCTATTAGGAAGGGACGCCCTTAACAAGCCCTTTCCTAATACCGACTTGCAAAACCCAAATTGCGATCCGGTAACAAGTTATCGAATCGCTATTTGGGCTTTGTACATGGCAAAAAGCCGTTTTGCATTTGCAGAAAGGGCCCGTTTGCAACTGACAAAAAGGTTTGTACATGTGGCCCAAAGTCCCTGTTTGGTCTCCTATTTGCCCGCTTTTCTTCCATACCACCTATTCTGATCAAGTACTGGGCCTCCGGTAGCAGTGGTTGAATGTGGGCTGTAGCATGTTGTAGTGATTTGCTGGACACTTTCTAGTGTTCCAGCCTATGCCCTATGTCCCCAACCACTCCCAGAGGGCTGGCCTTTACACTCACCCCACACCTATCCATCGCAGGTGTCACCGGTCAGGTAGCCCTGCCAATAAAGGGGGCCGGCCGCACATGCCCTGGGCCAGTTCCAGACAGTAACACTATGCGTCAGTGTGGTTATTAGCATCAGATGAGGGCCTGTGGCCCTCACCATTACAATGGCAGCAAGGGGGCGATCCCCGCATGTGTGCTGGCAGCTGCTTCGCTGTTCTTCCTGGGGGGAAGTGTAGCCCATGGCTAGGGCACCCCCTCCACTTGCTGCCAGTGGCCGAGAGTTGTGAAAGGGGGAGAAGTGTCGCAGCAAGCACCGCGCTCGAGGCACCAAATGCTGTCGACCATTACAGCAAGAGATGAGAAAGCCCCCGTTGCTGCTGAAAGCGCCCGCATGGGATGAGAAAAAAGCACCCACCCTCTGGCAACCTAAGTGCCTGCAGAGAGGGAGAAATTTGCATCGGCCCTGCAACGGTGCAAGAGCTATGCCGGCTGCCTGCCAAGGCCCCAACTGGAGTGGTTTTGGTAAGGAGATGAGCCGCCCGGACGTTCCTGCATCGTGTGCCCCCCCATAACTGCAGCTGCTGCCCCTGCGCGGCCTGGAGTGAGAGACTGCGCCAACAGCGAAGCAGGTGTAGGGCCTGCAAGTGAGAAGAGGGAGCGCATCCAGACAGTAAGAGCAGCGCACGCTACCAGACCCATAGTATGCCCCTTTTAGTGGCCCCACTACCTGCTGAGAAGCCCGTAAGGTGCCACGCCTGCCACAATAGATCCCGGCGAAAAGAGGAGGGAGAAGTGCCCTCCAGACGAGGCGAACTGCACCCAGCGCCAAGAAGCAGCTCCTGCAAACCGGAGAGGGAGTAGTACCTGACTGCTGAGGTGGCTACCCACTGCTGCATCCTGTTGTCCACGTGAGAGATGCCTGTAGAGTAAGGGAAGTGTGGCAGCACCACGACCGGCAGAGGCGGTGTGGGGAAATAGCTGAAGCGGACTTGCGAGAGACGCGCTGGCTCCCTGCCAATGAGCACAGTGCCCGCTGAGGAGAAAGAAAGGCTGAACGGCATAAGAAAGGCTGTGCGTGTCAATGAGTGCACATAAAACGGCCCACACCTAAGTTAACCGTCTCTGGCGTTTAACCCACCTGCTGAGTTCTGTGGGGGTGTGCAGAGACAGCTGATGCCTCAACGCGCGCCTGCCGGTCAGAGGAAGAAGCCACTGTCAGGCTTGGCGGGCCGTGTCTGAGCCCCAAAGGCATTGGTATCTGGTCCGCCCATCCGGCGAGGCACCAGGACAGCCAGCAGGTAAAGGCCGAGCACTGATTAAGAGGGTGCCACAGTGCCACCTGGCAGTGTCTCACGGCACCGCGTCCTGCACTGGAGATAGCAGCCAACATCTGAAGTGACCCCATCGGCGGCCCATGCTTTTGACAGAGACACGCCCGAGCTGCATGGCAGGAGGGAAAACCACCAAGCTCCCTGTACCACAGTGAAAGCACGAGAGGCCCCACAGAAATTACCTAGTATAAACACACAAGCTTCCTGCATGCAAAAGGGTCTGCGGTCCCCTAGATTGTGCCCATACGGTGTTACCAGAGACAATATAAGGCCCGCTGTGCCCCCCGTGAGAAGGCAGCAGCCATAACGGTGGGTGGAAAAGCATGCACAGCTCAACAGCATGGTAAATGTTACATGCCCCCTAGTGGCATAGGCCACTACAGCAAGGGTAAAAACCCCTGTTGCCTCCAGCAGCGATTGTGTCGCAGTGACAGTGTCCTGTCCCTCACTATGTGGGAGATGATATGTGGGTAGGCACTAATGTCTCACAAAGGACAGCAAGGCACAAGGTGGGCCTAGTGCAGCAACAATAGTGCACGCCCGCCTAGCAGCTAGCTGCCACCCGCAAGGGAGAAGAGCTGATTTTTCAGTGAAGTAGAAGGTGATACTAGCCAAGAGTGCCAACACGCTCCTGGTGTATACATACATATTGTGTGGAGGGTAAATACTGTGAACCCTTGCAGAGGGAGAGCCTAAGTAGAACAAATATACTACAGCAAGAGAATTTAAACCCCTGCACAGTGCACCAGAGAGCCCAAAGCAGCCCCAGCCTAGAGTGCTGCAAAGAGTCCTGTGGAGCCAAGGCCAAGCACCTCAGAAGGAGAGAAGGGGAAGAGCAGCATGGGACACTATGCCACAGGCTGCCAGAAAAGGTTAAAGGTGCTACACCGCAGGCTGCCAGAGAAGGATCAATGTGTATTGGCCTGAGGGAATAGACAACCGCAGAGTGAGACTGTTTGACAGCCCCTGAAATGAGAGAGCCTTCAGAGAAGGAGAAGAAGGGGAAAGGGAGAGGCCATACCAGCGGCCACCCCAGCACAGAATGGCCACCGTTGGCCCACCGAGCATGTCTCACGGAGTGACCGACCTTGACAAGCACACCTGCAATTTGGCAGGACCAAGTGCCATGAAGGGGTAGCCCCAAGGTGCAAGCAGTGCTTCCTCGAGTAAAGAAGAGGCGAAGAAAGAAGAGTGACCCACCAGCCAGGGAGTGGAGCACCAAGAAGATCCCTGAGGGAAGAGACAGGACTTATAGAGGTCCACGATGAGAAGAGTCATGTCCTACTGACAGGACAAGAGTCAGGTCCTACAGAGAGGACAAGACATGACCAGGGAGGTCCCTTTGAAAAGAAGGTCACAACGAGAGGCCTGGTCAGGAGACAGAGGAGAAGAGAATCAGTTCTAGGAGTAGGATGTGACCACGTGAAGTGCACGTCACATCGAGAGGCCTGGTCAAAAGGAAGAAGAGATTGACAAGATGGCACAAGGCCACGTCTTGAAGAGGAAGAGAAAAGAGGAGAAGAAGAGTGTGGCACAATGCCACATCGTGTAAGAATCAAGGGGAAGACTGTGGCAAGAAGTTACACTGCCACGTCGAGAAGAAGATGAATAAGGAGAGGACAGTGTCATGAGGCCACAGTACTACATCACAAAGAAGAACTTGAAAGAAAGAGGAGACAAAAGGTATAACAGATTTGTTACACAGAAGATCACTGACAGTCATCAATAAGTGTCATTGTTATCAAGTGCATCACATACATTACCTAAGGAGCACCGCACGTCCAGAGTGGAGCGGTATGTCTGAGAAACACCTGAAGAGTAACAAGGCATTCCTGGCGCCTTGGGAGGTTGGCCACCCAGAAACTTTCTGTTATACCCATTGAACCTGAGGCCTGCTGAAGAGAGCATACTCGACCATTTGTACCATCCACCTTTGGGGTTGAAGAGAGACATGGTTGTGGTCCTGTTCAGACTTCCGCAGTGACCTTGGTAGGGGGGTCTATAAGAGGCTCCGAACAATCCACACAGGCCGGTGGCAATATAGGGGCAAGGGACTCAGGGAATTCCAGTGAGAGGGGAATCCCGACACGAGAGATGCATCTGCAGCAGCTCCACGACAGGCACCAGGAAGCACTGAGGTCACGGACGGAGACTGGTCACACAAAGACTATCTGATGAAGGCACGTGCACCGGAGTCCTGAAGGCCTGAGCACACAGACCCTGAGACAACCGTCCTTTATGGCTGCACGAGCTACTTCAATATGGTCATTTTGGCAGTTCCTGAGCGAAGCCTATGTGAAGCCTATGATAGGCCCTGCACAGTCCACAGTGTCCCGTGGCAGCCCAGCAGAAAGTGCCTCAAGGAAATTCCTGTGAGATAGGAGTCATGGCACGAGAGGGAAGTCTAAAGCTCATCCACCAGCGAGTACTGGGAAGCCCCATGGCCGCTGAGGAAGACTTTCAACCACTGCACTGGCACCCTCCGTCTTTACAGGTTGGCCAACCATAGAGACAGGGCGTTTTCAAAGATATCTCTGCAGCGAACTCCACCACTGCTCCTGATGCACCATCTAAGTGAACTGTGTAAATAGATGCCAACACCGTGAGACCAGGTGGGACAGAGCAACAGTGCCCATGCGGACTGCCTGAAGAGACTCAGTGGTGTTTTGTTTTGTTGTTTGTTCTTTCCCACAGGTTGGACTTTGTTCATTTCTTTTTCAATACAGTTTGGGAGGAATGTAGTGATCTGCTGGACATGTTCTAATGTTCCAGCATATGCCCAATGTAACCAGCCACTCCCAAAGGGCTGGCCTCTACACTCACCCAACATCCATCCATCACAGGTGTCACCGGTCAGGTGACCCTACTAATAAAAGGGGCCGGGCGCACATACCCTGGGCCAGTTCCAGATAGTACCACTATGTGTCTGTGCGGCTATTAGAGCTGCATGAGGGCCTAGGTCCCTCACCATTACACACATGACCTACTCACACCACTCTAAGTACTATGTGAAAACCAAGATTTCAGGAGGCAGGACTCTGATGTCACTTAATCCAGATCACAGAGAACAGGCATATTGGATCTAGAACTAACAGAACTCTTAGTCTCGGAGAAGGCTGCGATAGAACAAGGAAGGGAGAGTGGAAAGGTTGAGGGTAGCACACAGTGATGGCTCTTAATCCTAGTGAACCAGTTATTTATCTCCCTGTGTCCTTGTTCAAAAACAGAGAAAAAAACTAGAAGTGAAGCCGTAGATGGAGAAGAGACAGAGAATGAGATACAGAGGCACGTGGGCAACAGAGAGGTAGAAACGAAATGTTAAAAGAGGGAAAGTAGAGGAAAAAGAAATGATATAGAAAGAAAGGGAGATTGGACAGCTAGAACTAGGATGGTAAGAAAGCTAGATTATGCAAAGGCAAATGATGGACAAAAAGAGGATGAATTAGAAAGGAAGTTAGTTGAAAAAGGAGGGCTAGTTCAAGGTTATTGGGAGAATTTATTTGTGCCTGTTTGTGTTACTTGTATTGCTCTTAAATATCAAATATTACGATTACTTTTATTTTTCAATGTAAAAATACCTAGCTCCAAATATAATAGGGTTTGCATGTGAATGGTAGAGTGGTGAGATGTTGCAGAAATAGATAATGGTGTCAGGGTTGAGGTAAGGGTAGCTGAGGGATTGGGGTGTGAAACGAGGGTGTGGATGTGGCATTCTCCTGGGTTGCAGTAGGATCCATAGTGTCTGTTATATGGTAGCCGCTCCCTGCATATGACTGAGTCGGTTGAGTGGCTGAACTCGAACATGTTATGGCAGCACACAGGAATGTGATTATGTGTGTGTGTGATAGGCACCAGGAAAACACAATACATGTTGAAAATGACAAGTGGATTATTAGTGACAAAAAGTGTTATTTATTAAGAAAGAAGGGGTGGTATGTGGTTTCAAACTGTTGTATTTTCAGAAAATGACAAACTGATGTTCAGGAACGAGTGAGTTTTTTTCTAAAAGGAAAAACCGGTGTTTGGGGACAGAAGGATTGTAATATCAGAAAATGCCAAGCAGCACATAGATGTCAAACTTTAAGTGGCAATTTGTGTTCAGTTTGTGTTACAGTTTCTGCTAATGGTTTACTCTTTCACAACTTTGACAGTTAATATGTCCACATGATTACAATCCATTAGATCCTATGGCGCTTGTAGTAAGGCGGATGGGATTTCCACCATTTCCTTGATGCAGTACCCATCCACCAAACTCTACATCAGGCCCTTAGTATTGTTAAGGCCTCATTTCCTTAATGTGAAAGACATCTTTGTAGCTGGTATGTCAGCTATTTCATGATCTATATTGTAGACCTTTATTACATTATCACCGTATATTGCAGAGATCTGAAGGCTGAATCTGTAACCTAAGTGTTATATATTATGTTAAGAACCTTTTATCTATATGTACTTGAACAGATAGGTCTGCCATCATTATCTATAGGAGCTGATAATCTGAGGATGGCCCTGGTGCCTAAAGCCATGAGAGTAAAATCTGTACAATATTTTCTTTTTTTTTGCATCATGCCCCTTCCAAGTAAGTTCTCAGCAATATTCTATTACTAATAATCTCTAGGAAAGGAACATTACAGCTAAATGATAGGTAGAAAAGACCTTTTATACATCTTGCAAAACAGTAGGAGACCACTGCAAATTGCATAGCAGTGAGTCCTATCTTGGCATTACTTGTTTAAAAAGACACCTACAAGAGCGCACCCTACCTATCCATACTCAGACTGTGGTAAGGGTTTGGAGAGAGGCTACTAAGTATTTGGGCTGGGAGGGTAAGTTGACTGAAATGACTCCAGTATGGGACAGCTATCTCCTGTGTGAAGTGGGAGGCCTCTAAGGCTTCACGAAATGGGAGTTGATAGGCCTGGAGTGGTTGGGCGATGTGTGGATGGGACAGGCATTTGTGTCCTTCGAGGTTCTACAACAAGAGTATGACTTAGGGAACTCGGAACGGTTCTGACATTTGCAACTGGGACATGCCTTGCGGGGCCACATCCGGTAAGGTGATCACTTGCCTGATGCAGCTCAGCTGGAGGACTGCCTACTAGCAGATCCCCTGATAGAAAAAACTATTTCAACCATTTATAGGAAACTGGTGTGCAATTCCCTGAATCCTTTGGTGGCATTGAGGGCCGCGTGGAAGAGGGACCTAGGCGCACTTGAAGACGATGACTGGGTTAAGGCTAGTCAGAGTCCCAGGGAGGTGGCAATAAGACTCATTTTAGAGTAGTCAAGCTAAATATCTCACACAGGACATACTACTCCAGAGCATTGCTATACCGGATGGGGTCCCCCCCCCACTTCTCTTTGCTTAAGGGAATGTGGGCAGGAGGGAACCCTTTTCCATGTGGTGTGGGGCTTCTGGGTAGAGGTCACACAAATAATAGCCCAGGTCAGGACTGGAGGTCCCCCTGGAGGCCAAATGGCACCTCCTTAACATCACCAGTGAGGTGACCTGGCCTAGATACCAAAGAATATGGCTGGTACTGGCAGCAACAGTGGCTACGCACAATATTGCATGAATGTGGGGATCCGTCCCCCCCCACACATATGATTGTGAAGCTGACCTCGATTGGTGTCAATGGGTGGAGCACACAGTGTACCTCAGCAGAGGTTGCCCTCACAAATGGGAAATGGTGCGGGGGGACTGGCAAGGTTACTGGGGCATTGGACTGGTTAAGAAGTTGTGGATGTCAACTGTGTACCTTCCCTGTGATTCAAGTAAGTTTGGGAGGAACTATTCAATGACTGCTGGGACAAGTTATGCTATATTGATCATATTATTTATCTATATTTTGTGCTCTTGGCCATATGATTTACACTATTGTCTTTTGTTTTCTCTGTCACTCTACTGTTGATTGAGCACTTGCACAATAAAAATAGTTTTTTAAGAAAAATAGACACCTACAAATGCTTTATTTGTAGAATTTTGAGGTACAAAGGCATAGCTGCCCAGTGGTCTTATGATTATGCATGCACAGCTACCCAGAGCTTTCAGGAAGAGATACACCATTTTGGGACTTGGTGCTTAATTCACCTTGATATATGTGTCAAGCACCAGGTAAAAAAACATCTTCGGGCATCTTTTTGCCTGAAGGCTTTATAGCACACATACGTTTCAAGGAGCTTGTACAATGGCTCTGTAGATGGCTTTTAGTCAACAGTACTTTACATTTTATATTCCAAAGTTGCAGTTGGCAGAAAAACAAACACTGGCTTACGGTGTCACGCCAACTTAGAGCCATTCTTTAAACCTTTATTGCAGTACGCAGTAAAAGAGATTTTTTGTGACAAATAGATTTAATTATATATTGTGAAAAAAAAGCTGTTAAAGGATAAAATGTAAATTCAGCCTTCCTGTGGTCTCCCCTGATTAGTCAGAGTTAACAGGATTAGCTAGGCTGCTTTGATGAAGTGATAAGTGGCACCCAGGGAGAGAGGCTATCTGGTAGAAGAGGGCTCTGCTACACAGGAATGCCAGAGCAGGGGGGAGGGATCGTAAAACATGAGCTTCAAAGGAAGAATAGGACAGGCAGAGAAGGCCAGGTCCATCTACTCCCATTCCCATCTACTCCCATCAGCCAGGAAGCAGGCTTAAGGAAGGAATTTGCAGATACTAGGGGGAGTAGAGCTATGGAAATGAGCCATACTGGAGATTGGTTTAAGTAGTTCTTGCTCCTCTGCTGAGATTACAGCCATATTGAACTTTGGAGGAACAGTGCTTTCTGGGAGACCATTAAGCCACACGTTGGAGGGAGTGGTGGTGCTTTAGGGTGTTGCCCTGCACCTCATTGCACAGGAGTGCCAGCCTGCTTGACCCCAGAGAACACTGAATAAGTATAAGTATCTGAGAGGGGCAGAGCCTCTCAGATCTACTGCTTGAGACTAAGAGAAGAAGGGTCCATGCTGGAAGTTTGATTTGCACCAACCAGGCCCTGCACTCTGACTGAGTGAGCCTGCTGCTCAATCTGGAACTACAGCCCTAAGGACCTAACTTGCTTCAAGAGGAATAAAGAGTGGACTCCCTGCAAGCTACAGGTTAACAGAGCTAACCTGGACCATCACAACCAACAATCCCCAACCTCAAGTGCCTTATAATAATAAAAACATAAAAAACACAATTTATACTATGACATTTCTCTTGAATACTTTCTATACATATATTTTTACAGACCTTTTTTATTTTTTTAGGGAGCAGTTTACAATGAGCATCTTCTGAATACTAAGCGCAAAGTGTGATATTTATTTACTTGTGGGACAATCGTGAATTGGATAACGTTTTTGGAGGTACTTAAGTTCCCCCCAAAAATTTTACACATAGAAACTGATTGCATTTAAGTAGATTGTATATTTCTCGTGTGTTAGACCTGCCAGCCACCCCCCAAACCTTCTGCCTTTTTCCCCTCCACTTTTGCTGAAATTGGTTTTGTTGGCCTTAGAACTCTGTGCACTTTACTACTACTAAACAGTGCTAAAGTAAATGTACTCACTCCCCTAAACATGGTAAATATGACTTACACCTAAGTGGCACATTTAATTTACTTACAAGTCCTTTGTAGAGTGGTATACCATATACCCAGGGCCAGTAAATTAAATGCTACTAGTGGGCCTGCAGCACTTATTCTGCCACCCACTTAAGTAGCCCCTTAACACATGTCCTAGGCTTGCCATTGCAGCCTCAATGCAGCTTTAAACTGAGAAGTGGACATGGCTATATAAACCCTTGCTGAGCCTTAAACTCCCCATTTATTGCATAAAAGTGACCCTTAAGGTAGGCCCTAGGTAGCGCATTGGGAAGGGTGCATTGCAATTAAAAGGTTGAACATGTACTTTTAAGTTTTACGTGTTTTGATAGTGAAAAACTCCTAAATTTGTTTTCCACTCCTGTGAGGCCTACCTGTCCATTGCATAAAATTAGGTTGCCTTAGTACATTTAATAAGTGGCAGTTCGGTCTGGACTGTTCCCATGGGGCACAGGGTCAAGACTGATTTGCATATGGCTGGGTCCAAACTGGGGTGGCGTAGTGGGCAAAAGAACGATGGATTTAACCCAGATCTTTTGACTGGGGGAGAATGTTTGCATTGTCAGCATTCCGTCCATCATTTGTTTGCTGTAACACTTTTCGCCCCTAAGTGGGACGGGTATGCCCAGACGTGGGTCCCTTGCTCACTGTGCCACTGGATTCAAGCTAGCCTGGCTGAAGAAGGGTGACACACCCTGAAACCGGTCCCAGGATGCTTGTTTCCGGTCCAGGGAGGACCTGGCCTGGCAGTTCGGTCTGGACTGTTCCCATGGGGCACTGGGTCAAGACTGATTTGCATATGGCTGGGTCCAAACTGGGATGGCGTAGTATGCAAAAAAACGATGGATTTAACCCAGATCTTTTGACTGGGGGAGAATGTTTGCATTGTCAGCATTCCGTCCAACATTTGTTTGCTGTAACACTTTTCGCCCTAAGTGGGATGTGTATGCCCAGACGTAGGTCCCTTGCTCACTGTGCCACTGGATTCAAGCTAGCCTGGCTGAAGAAGGGTGACATACCCTGAAACCGGTCCCAGGATGCTTGTTTCCGGTCCAGGGAGGACCTGGCCTGGCAGTTCGGTCTGGACTGTTCCCATGGGGCACAGGGTCAAGATTGATTTGCATATGGCTGGTACCAAACTGGGGTGGCGTAGTGGGCAAAAGAACGATGGATTTAACCCAGATCTTTTGACTGGGGGAGAATGTTTGCATTGTCAGCATTCCGTCCATCATTTGTTTGCTGTAACACTTTTCGCCCTAAGTGGGATGGGTATGCCCAGACGTGGGTCCCTTGCTCACTGTGCCACTGGATTCAAGCTAGCCTGGCTGAAGAAGGGTGACATACCCTGAAACCGGTCCCAGGATGCTTGTTTCCGGTCCAGGGAGGACCTGGCCTGGCAGTTCGGTCTGGACTGTTCCCATGGGGCACAGGGTCAAGATTGATTTGCATATGGCTGGTACCAAACTGGGGTGGCGTAGTGGGCAAAAGAACGATGGATTTAACCCAGATCTTTTGACTGGGGAGAATGTTTGCATTGTCAGCATTCCGTCCATCATTTGTTTGCTGTAACACTTTTCGCCCTAAGTGGGATGGGTATGCCCAGACGTGGGTCCCTTGCTCACTGTGCCACTGGATTCAAGCTAGCCTGGCTGAAGAAGGGTGACATACCCTGAAACCGGTCCCAGGATGCTTGTTTCCGGTCCAGGGAGGACCTGGCCTGGCAGTTCAGTCTGGACTGTTCCCATGGGGCACAGGGTCAAGACTGATTTGCATATGGCTGGGTCCAAACTGGGGTGGCGTAGTGGGCAAAAGAATGATGGATTTAACCCAGATCTTTTGACTGGGGGAGAATGTTTGCATTGTCAGCATTCCGTCCATCATTTGTTTGCTGTAACACTTTTTGCCCTAAGTGGGATGGGTATGCCCAGACGTGGGTCCCTTGCTCACTGTGCCACTGGATTCAAGCTAGTCTGGCTGAAGAAGGGTGACATACCCTGAAACCGGTCCCAGGATGCTTGTTTCCGGTCCAGGGAGGACCTGGCCTGGCAGCTCGGTCTGGACTGTTCCCATGGGGCACAGGGTCAAGACTGATTTGCATATGGCTGGGTCCAAACTGGGGTGGCGTAGTGGGCAAAAGAACAATGGATTTAACCCAGATCTTTTGACTGGGGGAGAATGTTTGCATTGTCAGCATTCCGTCCATCATTTGTTTGCTGTAACCCTTTTTGCCCTAAGTGGGATGGGTATGCCCAGACGTGGGTCATGTGCCACTGGATTAAAGCTAGCCTGGCTGAAGAAGGGTGACATACCCTGAAACCGGTCCCAGGATGCTTGTTTCCGGTCCAGGGAGGACCTGGCCTGGCAGCTCGGTCTGGACTGTTCCCATGGGGCACAGGGTCAAGACTGATTTGCATATGGCTGGGTCCAAACTGGGGTGGCGTAGTGGGCAAAAGAACGATGGATTTAACCCAGATCTTTTGACTGGGGGAGAATGTTTGCATTGTCAGCATTCCGTCCATCATTTGTTTGCTGTAACACTTTTCGCTTTAAGTGGGATGGGTATGCCCAGACGTGGGTCCCTTGCTCACTGTGCCACTGGTTTCAAGCTAGCCTGGCTGAAGAAGGGTGACATACCCTGAAACCGGTCCCAGGATGCTTGTTTCCGGTCCAGGGAGGACCTGGCCTGGTAGTTCCGTCTGGACTGTTCCCAATGGGCACAGGGTCAAGACTGATTTGCATATGGCTGGGTCCAAACTGGGGTGGCGTAGTGGGCAAAAGAACGATGGATTTAACCCAGATCTTTTGACTGGGGGAGAATGTTTGCATTGTCAGCATTCCGTCCATCATTTGTTTGCTGTAACACGTTTTAAAAGTTGGCATTGTCCTGTCTGTTTCCATTTTGTGCCTGCAGCCTGTCCTAGGTCTCATGACTGGGTGTAGTTGGAAGTTAGACTTTGTGAATTCCTCCCAGACAGTCACACAATAGAAGGATAAGGTGTGCCGGAATGGGACATCTGCTTGCAAGAAGGGAGGGGCAGAGCTTGTGTCAGCCCCACTTGCAACTGAACAGGCTGTGCTCTGCCTTCACACAAAGGGCTTGTCACTACTGCATTGTCTCTGCAGCCAGCCTGCAGCCAGGGAATGGGAGTCAGGAAGTCCAAGGGGAGTCTAAGCACTTCAAAGAGAGACCTCTAGAAACTTCCCCTACTTCAAAGAAGGCACCAGGTATAAAAAAAGGACCCTCAGACCCACTCTTCAGTTCACTTTCTAGACCTGTGGAAGGACTCTCAGAGGACTGCCTGCTGCTGTAGCCTGCTGTGTATGTCACAGGACTGTTTTGCTGCCCAGAGCCTGCCTTAAACCTCAGAGGCCTGCCCTGCTGCTTGAGTCCTGCTTCTTCACCTGAACCCAGGACTACGAGACGGACTCCAAGTGCTAGTTTGCAGGCCTCATGTTCAGAGGCACATGTACTTAATTTGAATTTATTGTATATTTTGTTTTTTAGGTTTTCTTCTTTTTTTTTACTTAGCATTGAAAAAGCAACTGGGTGTCGCAAAGCACATGTTGGCTTTTTTAAAACTTTATTTATGATTTTCAAAATAAACTAAAGGTAAACAAAGGCCCACTTCGTGGGCAGTATTACATTGAGAAATAGCACAGCTAGAAGGTAATAGTTAGAACTGAATTTACAGAGACATCACATATTCATGAGGTACAGGTGCGGCCCAATACGTACAGTAGTGAAGCATTCCCACTGGAGACATTCAGACATATATTACACAGCATTATGAGGTTCATTACTATTTGCGGTACACATTTAAGAATTTGCAACGTGTTCATTTAACAGAAGATAATCTTTTAAAGGCTCCCAAATATCCTTTGGCCTGGAAGTAGGCTGTTGGAGTGTAGTATATATTGTGCTTGTGGAGGTGCAGGTAACTAGACTTGTAAGCCATGCTTTAACTGTCGGTCTGGCACCATTACCCCAATGTAGCACTATCTCTCTTTTAGCTAACAATATCGCAATAGCCGTTTACCTGCGCACCGATTTCGGAATGTTTGCCACATAGCCTAAAAGTGCCATAAAGGGGTCAGGAAGGAGCTTGGTGCTGATCATTAGTGAGAGGTGTTCAAAAATTGCGCCCCGGTGCCTACTAATATGCAGGCAGGTCCAGATGAGGTTTGCAAAGTCTGCATCAGGTGTATTACACTTCGGGCAATTAGATGAGGGGTCTACTGTGGCGAGTGACTGGGGGTGACATATGCCCTATGTAGAAATTTAAAGTGCAGCAACTTGTGGCGGGGGTTAGGGGATAATAGGTTGAACTGCTTACAGCAGTAGTGCCATTCTTTATCCGATATTACACGACCCATGTCAGCATCCCATTTATCCCGTTTCTTCCTGTCTCTGATGGGTTTCAGAGAAAGCTAGGCTTTATAGAGTCTAGAAATCAATCGTCCCCCTTCAGGGTCCGATATCAATAATATCAGTGGGGGAAAGGCATCCGGAGTAATAGGACATGTAGGGATGCAAGCACGAAGAGTGGCATGAAGCTGCCGCATTATAAAAATGTCCAGTTGTGTAGCATGCGTAAACCTTGCGACATCTGTATGTGAGATAAAGTGACCGTTAGGGAAGACATCCCCCAGTGTGTGTAGTTCAAATTCCCTTAGCCTGTGTTGAACTACCAGTTCCCGTGTTGAGGGTATCCATGGGCTGTTGACTAGCGGGAGTAGAGGAGAGTATAGGGGACTCTTCCCTAGGATTCAATTACGATTCCGCCGTACCGAGCTCGTAGTAAACAGTGTCTGTATGTCTGCGGGGTCGAAGTTTAATTCCACTGGGTAGGATAGTCTATAAAGGGATATCTTCTGCCTGATTCCCCTCTGGTATTGCGTAGGGTAATCTAGCATCTGTATGAGACCGGTATGACACAAATTGGCACTGTGCTGTTAAATAGTATAATTGAAGATCGGGAACCCCAAATCTACCTCTGTCATATGGAAGGATAAGTGTATCCCACTGATTTCCGGGTCGTCGACCGGCCCAAATGAGCCATAGTAGCAGTCCCCAGAGGGTGCGGAAGAAGGCATTTGTGAGAGGGTATGGGAATATTTAAAAATAGATAAAGAAATCAGGGTAGGATTGCCATCTCAATGATGGCTATCCAGCAAGCCATGGAAAGTGGAAGGCGAAGCCACCGCTCAACATGGATCGTGAGTTTCTCAAAGGCTACACGGTAATTTAAACAAATCACCTGAGCTTTGTCCATGTAGATCGCAATGCCAAGGTACTTGCTGCGCCATTGGAGCGGGTATTCGCAGGGCCCTCTTGTAGTGGCGTCTGTAAGAGGAAATACCTTGGGTTTCGCCCAATCAATATGGAGGCCTGAGAACCCCCCAAAGCAGATAATTTCAAGGATAATGGGTGTGAGATTGCTGGCTGGATCACAGATAAATAATAAAATATTGTCTGCATACATATATATAGGGTGCGGGCGGGACAAAATCAGAGATCGCGATGGAGATGCTTTTCCTGCAGGTGATGCACTACTGGGTCCATGGCAACAATAAAAAAGAGTGGAGAAAGTGGGCAGCCCTGTCTTGTGCCCCTGGCTATCACAAATGCGTCAGTAAGTGTGCCATTAACACAAAGCTGTGCCAGTGGTTCAGAGCTGAGGAGCATGATTAGTGCTATGAAGCCAGTGGGGAGTCCAAGCTTACGTAGTACCGCTTGGAGAAAGGGCCATTCCAGGGAATCAAAGGCCCTTTCTGCATCAAGTAATGGGATGGCCGGAGGCAGAGCCGGGGAGATTCTGTTGAGCACTGCGAATACTGTACGAATGTTAAAGGATGTGGATCTGTGCAGGACAAATCCTGTCTGTACTGGTGAGAGAATCTGTTCCATCAATAATGCCAATAGAGTAGCTATTATTTTGGCTAAAATATCAGGAGATATAGTGGCGGTACGATGCACATAGTCGAGGGTCCTTGCCAGGTTTTGATAATTGATTAATCACTGCTTCCCTAAGTGTATACGGTAGTGTGCCCATTTCGAGGCTTTCGGAATACATGTCTGTGAGGTGTGGAGTGAGAATGTGTTTGAATGTTTAATAGAACGCGCCTGTCAGGCCATCGAGGCTAGGAGCTTTAGTGCCTTTTAGGGCATCTATGGCCTGGGCAACCTTTTCTGCAGAGATAGGCTGACTTAGAAATTGTCTTTGTGTGTCAGTGATCCACACCATTGCAATCTCTTCTAGAAAGGCCTCTCTGGCGTCTTCTCCCCCCATCAGTCTGGTGGAATATAATTGCTCATAGTATTGGAGCAGGGCGCAAGTTATGTCAGAGTTACTGGTGGCCCGTTCACCATTTTCAAGAAGTAGCTCGGATATGAATCCCGGGACACGAAGTAGGAGAGGAAATATGCCAGGATACGTCCAGGGCGCTCACCCTCCCCGTATTGTTGGCCTGAGCAAATTTGCCCAGGAATGTGGTCTCCTTCTCAGCTAGTGAACGGAACTCGTCCAGCAATTTAGATCGCTGACACAAATTGCCCCCCCCCTCCCTGCACCGCGGCCTCATCCACGTCCCTCAGCTCTGTTTCTATCCGCGCAATACAGCTTGCTTGGAAATGCATATTCCACAAATGTATACGTTGAAGGCTTCCCATAAGGTGGCTTGACGAGGAACGGAGCCAGTACTTAGTTCAAGGTATTCCAATATAGAGTCCATAAATTCTGAGCGGAAAACAGTGTCCAGGAAGAAGGTGCGGGGGAAGCACCATCTCTTTTCCAGTCTTCCAGCAAGTGGGACATGTAGAGCCATCTTTACTGGGGAGTGGTCCGAGAGTGTGTGGGGTAAATGTTCCATGTCCTGTAACCACATAAGAGCAACAGCTTACAAATACCAGTAATCAATGCATGTCCACACATCGTGGGGTGTGGAGTAGAATGTATATGCTGGCTTGGTGGGGTGGGCATGGAGCCACGTGTCCATTCTGCAGTAGGTATCTCAGATGTCCTGGAACATCCTAACAGCTTAAGGTTTACTAAAAGTAGGGGTGCCAGTAGTGTCTAACAGTGGGTTATGGACCATATTTAAATCCCTCTCTAATATAACAGTGGTAGCGTCTAGTCACTCCAATATGAATGAGAAGTCATGGAAGAAGTCTGGGTTGTCTACTTTAGGTGAGTATACATTCACAAGCAGTACACAGTGATTGGCAAGCCATCCCTCCAGTATCACATATCGGCCTTCTGTATCAATGAAACTGTTAAGAAGGTGGAAAGGGATGCTTTTATGAATGAGTGTGCACACGCCGCGCGAATATGTACTGTAACTGGGGGAGTACCTGTGGGTTCCCCAGGTTTTCACAAATGCGGGAGCGTCTTGCGGAGGTAAATGTGTCTCCTGCAGGAATGCAATTTTTGCCTCGTGTTTATTGAGGTAGGCCAGTACTTGCTTGCTTTTGTGAGGATTGTTTTAACCTCTTATATTCCAGGTGAGGAATGTTATATTAGCGTAGGTGGCCCAACCCCGAGATGTCATAAACATAATAGTGATTGTGTGATCTGCATAGTGTGAGGTGCACCAAATTTAGTACCTTCCAAGTGTTTATATAAATATAAAAAATCAATTCTTCAAACAATCCCCTCTGAAGCAACCTAAAGCAAACCACCCCACCCCCCCCACCCACACAGAGCACCAAACTGCCCAGTGAATCACGTGTAACCAACAACGAAACAAAGATCATAGATATCAGAACGTGATAACCACCATAAGGGTGGGCAACGCTACAGCAAGCAAAGCCCATTAAGGTACATATCAAATATAATGCAATGTATGGCTATTGGCCAAACTGATTTGTCCCAAACAGGCGGGTAATATAGGTGAGATGAAAAAACATGCTGTCCCACATGGGATGTTCCAGCATCACCCTAAGGCAGGGACCGGGCATTAATAATTCAGCCAGGGGGAACAAGGTGCTGCGAGTCCTGCAAGTCTGTCAGGGCATGGTCCAGGGTGGTATGTGGTGATTGGGTCGCACTAGACAGAAGTTTCTTACAGAACAAGAGTGCCTCAGCTGGAGAGTCAAAAAATCAGGCCCTGCCATCCAGGAGTCTGGCCTGGTATAGCATTCTGTACTTGGCCTTTTTTATGGAGGAGAGCCTTGACGTCTTGAAATTTACGTCTTGCGTCTTGCACAATCAATGTGAAATCAGGATATATGGAGCTGACAGCCCCCTAGTGTTGTTGTTCAAGGGCTAGGCGCAGAGTTATGTCTTTGTTCCTAAAGTTTAACAGCCAGGCTATTATTGGGTGAGGAGGTGCGCCTGGTGGCGGCTTGGAACCAAGTGTTCTATGCGCCCTCTCCACTACAAATGTGTCAGTGAAGCTTGGGCGGTTGAATAACTCTATGAGAAGTTGCTCCACAAAGCGGTCTAGGCGGTCCATGTTGGTGGATTTCGCTATACCCATGATGTGAATGTTGTTCCTTGGCGACCTCGCTTCTAGATCTTTACTTTTCACTGCAACTGTCTTGAGGAGTCGCTCCATTTCATCCAGACGTTTAGTAAGGGATGCGTTGATGTCTTCCAGGCCTAAAATACGCTCCTCTGTGCCATCTATGCGGGTATTATGGCATTCAATTCTTTCCCCCTTGCGATCTAGGTGGCCATTTAGAGTGTCAAATCGTGCATCTATGGAGTGGAAACCAGCCCTCAACTCCGCTACGTGGTCCGCTGCTCCATGATTGGTCTCCGCTCTTCATTATCAGACATAGACCCTGGTCTATCGGACTACCTTGTCCACTCAAAAGGGAGTTTCCGTTGTTTAGGGTCCCCTCTACCCATGTTGCACGGAAGATGCAGGAGAACTGCAGGGGGAATACAACAGGTGCTGCCCAAATGTAAAATAAGGTGCCCTGTACCAGCGCTTTGATTGTCAGGTGCTTGGCTCTGTGTAACACTTGGTCTACAAAGGTGGGTAGGGTGCTCCAGGTATAGCCACAGGGGGTGAATCAGTCCCCCAGTTAAGTTATAGCTTCCTGTCCAGTTGGCCAGGGCGCTGGGGTGATCGCGGGTAGCCTGATGCAGTGTTACTGGCAGATGCAGAGGCAGCGCAGATGGTCTCAATGAACTCTGCATAAGTGCAAGTAAAGGCACCCCGTATCATCAGGATAACTGGTAAGGAGGGGGTCCCACGTGGCACCTAGATGACAATGATGGGTAGGATGCCTCAGATGCAGCTACAGGGGGCGAGGCAAGCCCCACTGGGTAGATATGGTTGCTTGCCAGAAAGTCAATTATGCTGGTACATATGTGGGCAGCCCAAAGCAGCAGTTCCCCCTGCATGTAGTTTACACTGTTCAAAGGCCTGCTCCGGGGTCCAGCATGGCCGAGCACGCCGTGGCATTTTCAAGTGGGGTCCCCAAGGCCACAATCGTGGGCAGGATCATTGGGTAAAGAGTTTCTAGGGATGGGGAGCCACCGGGGGTTCACTCACTGGGTCGCAGGCATCACGCTCACCACGCGCCACAGTCAGGCTTTGGTCGCATATTGATCCGGACCAAGGGTTGCCTCGATCTGCAGCGGCTTCCCCACGTTGCCGAGGTGCGGTCCCCATGCAGCCTCGCTCACCTGGGCTTCCAAAAGGGGACACAGCCTGTTGCAGCCCAGCATGCTGCCGTAGAGATGCCGGTGATCCCCTCCTCAAAGGCTGAGGCGGGTCCGCAACCCAGGAGTGCGGGTCACTTCGGCAGATGGCTGCTGGCGGTATTGAAGATGCTGAGGAGAGCCCAGCAGGGCTTGATAGCCCAGTCCTTAGGCTCACCCACAGCCCCTATTGCCGCTGGGCCTCCGAGGAAGGCCAGGCCAGGCCATACCACACGGCTCAGTGTCTCCATCCCAAGACACAGCATCTGTAGGCAAGGAGCAGGGGACAGCATTCATGTAGCTCTGTCCAGCGTAAAGGGCAAGGCAGATGTCCAAGGATCTTGTTTTATGGCCTGTAAGCCGCTAATGGTGAGCTGTCAGAGCCAGAGCTTCAAAGCTACTTGGTCGCCAGCGTGGCCACGCCCCGCAAAGCACATGTTGACTCACTTTTGTGATGAGACCAGAATTTGCTGCCAACACCTATGTATGTAGAAATATAAATTTGGCCCAAAATTGATCTCCTATTGAAAAACCTTTTAGAAGTATTATGAACATTTTGTTCTATGATGCTTACATGATGATTTTCTCTATGTGGATCATAATTCACATTCTGTGCAAGATTTCTTTAATAAACATGCACATGGCGTACAATAAAAATAAAATTAAAAATACTCAGTTTTCATGTTAAATAGATGAAATAGTGTTGTAGGTGCCACATGTAGGAAAGTAGGATCTTTCTGGCACAGTTACCTCCACCTTTTGCCTGGTGTCAGTGTGTTTTGACTGTAGTTTACTGGGATCCTGCTAACCAGGACCCCAGCGGCAGTGCTCTCTCCAAATTGACTGGTAAGTACCTTGAACACCCCACAATTGGCATACTGGTGTACCCCTGTAAGTCCCTAATATATGATACTGAGGTACCCAGAACATTGGTACACCATGGGTCTCCCATAGGCTGCAGCATGTATTATGCCACCCATAGGAGTCCATTGCAAACTGTGTCTGCAGAGCTGCTATCGCAGTCTGCGTGAAATGGTGCATGCAGCCTTTCACTTTAGATATAAGGTTTTCCTTATATCCCGGTCTCTGCATTTAAGACCTATAAGTCACCCCTAAGGTAGGCCTTACAGCCCAGAGGCAGGGTGCATGGTTCTAAGTGTGTGGGTAACCCTGCATGAGCATAGGTACCCCTACAAACCCCCGGACTCTATTCTATGGGCTTTGTATGTGGTGGAAGCCATTTTAAGGTATGTAGTGGGCATTGGCAACTCGAGATGTCCAACTACATAATGGCTTCTCTGAACCTGGTCATGTTTGGTCTCAAACATGTTGGAATCATACAACTACACTGATCTGATTCAAGTGCTAATTGCATGATACCATGTACTGGGGGGCTCTTTAGAGGACCCCCCCATACCTACCTGTGTAGCCTTGCAGGGTCTGCCCGCCAGCTCGTGTGGTTGCCGACCCCAGACACTGTTCTGCCCCCTGCTGATGAACTTAATTCGGGCAGGGAAAGGCAGAACAAAGGATTTCCTGTAGAGGAGAGGTGTGGCAACCTCTTCTGTGGAATTAGGTAGGATGGTGGTGCTTGTGAGCACCTTCAGACTGCATTAAAGGGCACATTTGGTGCCCTACTTGAATAAACCAGTTCCCACCACTACAGGAGCCCTTGGCTCCTACTCTAGCGTGAAACTACACAAAGGACAGGGGAGTGACCACCCCCTGTCCAGCTCTTGCCTTGGAAGGTGCCCAGAGCTCCTCCAGGTGGCCGCTTGATTCTGCAATCTTGAATCTTGGCCACTGGGAGCATCTGACTGGTTAGGTCCTCAGAGTAGTGTCCCAGACACCCCCTGATAGATGGGTCACTGCAAAAGATGTCCTTCCCCTTTTTGGGTTACTTAAGGGCTCCACTGAGGGTGGGTCCTTAGATTCATCCTGACTACATCTTGAACAACCGACTGCCTGTCGTCTTAAGATCGCCTAAAGACTTTTCTGCTGCTGGACACTGGAACTCTGCTGCTGGAGTGAGCCAGAAACCAAGACAAGTCTGCTCCCGGTAGGAAGACTCCTGCTGCAACTTCGTCTCCGTGGTCGTCCAAGTTTCTGCAACTCCATGGCTGTGCATTCCCCGAGTCTTCCAAGACTGTGCATGCATCTAAGCAAGAAGGAATCTCCCTTGAAGTGAAGGAGTCATTTCCCTGCATCCGCAGGCACCTCAACATCGACAACCAGTTTACTGATCCTGCTGTCCCATGGACAACTCCTGGCTCTGCAACACAGGTGGTGGTTTGTTGGCTCCCCAGAGGCCTGACCATTCTTCCCTGCAACCTGGGAGACTTTAATCCCTCTCCAGCTGACCTGAACTGCATCCCTGTGTACCGCAACTGGTTGCCGTTTCCAAGGCTCGTCGACTCTCCTGACTAAAGATCTTCATACTCCAAGAAGCCCCACCCTCAAGCATCACACAGCTCCAAGAGTGTCATCCTCCCTGCATCTCCTGCGACGTGGGTGTCCATCTTCTGTGTACTGTTGAGGCCTCCTTGCGACTCCCTATGCCAGCTGCCAGAGGATCCTTCTTGGGTCTCCATTGATTCCTCCTGGTGCTCCTGCATGCTGAGGGCCGGCCCTGACTTACCCTTTCTGGGTTAGTCCCACAGACCTTGCTAGTATGCAACCAAGCATTGTTTCCTGCAACCTGACTGTTGCATTTGCCAAGGCTTGTTGGTGGTCCTGCCGGCCACTGACCCTCCTGCAGTCCTCAACCGTCATGGGACAGCTCAGGGATGGCTCCTGTACTCCTGCATCATTGCCTGGGCTCCACAGCTGCTTCATCAAAACCTTTGTGCTACAGCAAGTGCCTCCAACAATGGGTGGCTGCTCCTGCTCCACCTGGACTCCTCCAGGTGGTTTTGGACTCTATCCCCTCTGCATTCCGGTACTCCTCATCCAGAATCCATGTTTGGGTTCCACCACCTGGTCCACGAGATGCTGTAGCCGCAGGACTTCCAAGATCCTCCATTGACATCTATGGGCGTTTCCGACACCAATTCACACCTATGCACCTGGGCTCACTGGTGTAGGTATCCTGGTTTGCTGGGTATCCCCTTGTGGGGTGGCTCACCAACCTTCCTTGATCTAACTGGTTTCCTCGGGGTCCTTTTGGAAGGATCCTCAAACTGAAAAATACCAACCGCGACTTTCCCCGTGTTACCCTATGAACGTTTGACTCTGTGTAACACCTCTGCACCCGCGCGCCTGGGGGTACCTAGCGACTTACCTTTGATGGTTCCATGCTTCCCCTGGCTTCTTCATCTTTGGGTATCAGTCTTGTTTGGGTACTTACTTCACATCCCATTTTTTTAGTATATGGTTGGCCCCTCCATAGGGGCCCATGTGTTTTCCTGTTCTGAAGTATTCCTTTATGTGTATTAATATCTCCAGGTAGGAGATATACCAAGAAGTTCTTAGTGTTGTGGTTAATAAATACTGAAGTATTTTTCTAACACTGGTGTGGTTCTTTCTTGTAGGTATGCTTACTGACTGACTATTGTGGTAAATTCACCCACTTTACATCCTCCTGGATAAACCTTAGCCCCTCCCCACAGGTAGCCCTTGAGAGCTTTGGTTATCAGGGACCACTACAACTATCACTAAGGGATGCCTGTACCCAGTACAGGGTGCCTCACCAATAGGTGTACACCATACACTGGTGTACACCATATACTGAGCCAGCCTCTTACACCTCATATGTACTTTTTTATTTTTTTTATTTGATAAAAGAGAAGTAATTGGTGAGCTTTAGTGAACCTAACGCTGAATGCTATTGCTCCCATATTACAACAATAGGTTAATTGTCGGGTTAAGAATGTGTATCAACAGTATAGCATTCAACAGATTCACTATCAAAAACTGATTCCCACTGCCCCTGATACCTGTATTATTAGATCAGATTAGAAACACAAAACGTTTCACTAATTTAGAACTCATTCTATGTAGTCCTAGTCTGAGAGGGTGACAAAAAGAAAATTGCATTTCACACAAAGTTTGGGTTATTTTAATATCAGATCATACTTTATGGACTCCACAATGCACCTGCAGCATTTCAATAATTTACTGATCAGGTTTTGAAAGGATAACTGGGTCTGCTTTGATCAGGTTTTCAGAGGATAACTGTATGTGCTTTGATCAGGTTTTGAGAGGATAGTTGGATGCACTTTCTATAGTCAATTTGAATGATTGTTTGATCTATTAAGACCCTATGAAGACGCACATAAAACATGTCATGGCAGTCTTACAATGGTTGAGAGATCCTAATCTTTTCACCAGGATGGGTAAGTGTGTATTTTATTGTATCACTGTGATTGCATAATTCCATGGGAATCCATTAAGATGGATGAGAGGAAAGGGTCAGAGATTGTTCAATGGTCCACACCCACTATAGATAAGGCTTTACAATGTTTTTGGGCTTTGCCTCTTTTTAAAGAGGGCCCATTAATCCGTTTGCTGAAAATGTAAGACCCAACTCCAGGGTACTACATAATGAAGCAGTTTTGTGTGCACCAAAGAGGGCTTTTGTTTTTTTAAAGAATGTTTTTTATTGCTCCTAGTTTGCAACATCCTAATGCAAATTATTCATTTATTGGTGAGACAGATGCCTATTATCATGCCATAGGAGGTATTTTCTCTTAGAGAAATCCAAACTTGGGGCAGGTACATTCATTTGCTTATTTTTCTCAAATGTTTTCTCCATCAGAATTAAATTGTACCATCACTGGCAAAGAGCGTTTGGCTATTAAGAGTTATTTTGAGGAATTAAGCTATTATTTGGCTTTATTTGTTAGGTTATCAAAAACTTAGAGGGGGGAGAGTAGAGCTAGGCAAAATAAGGACCTGTCCTCCACGGTACTATGTAAATAATCAAGAGAGGTACCCTCTATAGGAAGGGAGACAAGCATTTGCAGTGCAATAGGTCTCGCATTTGCAGGAGTTTGAGTTATTGGCATTGTAAATGACAATGCCTTTTATTTATGTGTTTTGAAAACCTGGAAGCGGTGTGTAAACACGCACTTTAAACTTATAGTCCTTGCTTATGAGAAGCAAGGGTGGCAGTAAAAGAGGTGCAGTTACTGCCAGCCTAGCTTCTCCTAAGCAATGACTATATGTACAAAGTGTGTGTTTACGCACCTCTTGCAGGTTTGCAGAACACATAAATAAAAGGCATTGTCATTTACAATGCCAATAGTTCAAATTTTCGCAAATGCGAGACCTATTGCATTGCAAATGCTTGTTATATATGTCACAAGCAAGACACTTTTCTATAGCATTAGAAAACATCTATGTAGCTTCTTAGTGGGCATGGTGTAAAAAGCATGATCCACATTTTTTGTATACTGACAGCTAGGTTATTTCTTTTCTACCGCATCTCATCCCATGCTAGTTTAGAAGCAACCATTATGCAACCGGTATAAGGGTTTCTCTCCTCATTAAAAAGGTACACTGCCTTTCAGTAATGTAGTGACAGGTACAGCAGATTGATGTGTGTGCCTCCTAAGTAATTTATAAATTTAAACAACAAAACAATCTTTAGGTAAAGGCAACATTATTTAACATGTGCTTTGCTGTTTACTTTTCCTTTCCTTCATTTTGTATTTTAAATGTTTTAATGCGAACCAAGCGACAATCTTGCTGGGTGCAGAAAGTATAACAAGTGTTTGTTAAGAGGGCGGGGGTAACTATTTTATGGCAGCTCAATGGGGAAGTGAACTCCACTGCTGCTGGAGAAAGCCCGACTGCATTTCATGAATTCAAGGCAGCCGTGCTGGTTGAAGTGCGGGAGCTGAATGTGTGTGAAACGTTACAAATGACTCAAAAGCCTCTTTTGTTATTATTATTTACTGATCCGAAAAGGTTCGATAGATTAAAACAAATAGAAGCACGGAAGAGCTTTTTTAAGCGTATATTTTAAAAAAACATAGCTCTGTGGGTTTGGGAAGCAACGGGGTAGCGCGTGGGGGAGAAGCACGCGATGGAGAGCAAAACTGGATGGGGTGAAGCACAGAAGCGTGATACACCGATGTTTGGGGGGGCTGAGGGGGTAGAGAAGCAGACTGGCGAAAGAGCAGCATGGGGCTCCTGAAGAGAGAGAACAACATGGAGGGGGGTAGGGAGGAGCGAGAGGGAAGCTTCAAGAGAAACAACAACTGGAAATCACATGCACTCATGGAGTGTACATCATGATTTTCTTAACTTGACCTTTAATTTTTCCAGAACACACCTCATAAAAATAGTGTATTATTTTGAATTGCATTGTGCTCAAGACAGGGTGGTGGCATGTTTTTGTTTAACCCACTTTCACAATATCCATTAACAGAACATATCCTGGCCACGTTTGCATGATTTTCATCATTCCATTGTTTGTGAGACGCAGAGAAGCGTTTCCCCTGGCTGATAAGCCGAGGTAATCCTCGCGACGGTCAAGGCCCTCTGTAGGCATTTTAATTGCTACCGGAAAGAGAAACTGCGCACACATACAGCCAACAGATTAATACTGCTGCCTGCAGGTTTATTTATGTTTGCAGTAGCGTGGTGTTTTGTTTTTATAGGAAACGCTCAATAGCCATGATTTTGGGAAATAGCCTCAGAGTTCTGACACAGATCACGTGACACTGTTGTATGTCAGGGCCCCGTAGGGCTATGTCACTTTCCCTGGTTTACAGGCAGGGGTTAAAATACAGTTTCAGCCTACAGAACAAACAGTGACTGTCTGTCTAATGGCACTTGCGAGTCACACAGCACACCCAGCTGTTACGTACACGGGATTAAACACGCACCTTTTGTTTCTCTGCACTTGTCCGCTGCAAACACAAGTAAGTAGCCCGGCAAAGTACGTGAACTATTCGCAGAAAAATGCAACCAATCCACAACACAACAAGGAAGTAACCCACAGAAAAAAAACTCACCCTGAAGTTATTGAGAATCCGGGAAACTTGATGGAGCTCACGACAGCCATGGTTCCGGCTCCCAAACAATATGCAAAATGTCAGCGTCCCTCTGGGTTAAATGTTGAGTTGAATTGAGGTAGATTTACTCCCTGCTGTATGTACTAATTCTGCCCCTGGCCAGCACAGAAGCAGCTTGCGCTGCCCGCCCCTCGCGCACACCGGCTCCTGCCGCAGCCTTGCGCATGCGCCGCTGCCATGTTTGCGTCAGGCAGAGATGCACGACAAAAAAAAAGTGCGATCTGGCGGACGCAAACTGTAGTTAGTGACCGCTGCTTCCGGACTACACAAAAGTCAGTTTGACATCAACAGCCAGTAAAAAGCCAGCTAACAGGAGCTGTGCCAACATTCACCAAATGGCAAGCGGCAGGAGAAACTACCGGCCGCTTGCCAACACATACAGATTACTTGATGCCTCGTAGAGGCAGCGCATGCGCTGCCTATGCGAGACCTAAAAAATGAGAGGTATTTATATTCACTTGCAGAAACTCAACTGGAAAGAAAAAGGTTTTTTTCTTCTCATAAAACCCTCACCCACCCGGGTTTCCCCTTGGTGGCATGCTTCATCATTGGGTCCATCCCTGCCTTCTACGGGGCAGGGATGGACCCAATGATGAAGCACACGGTTGCCAGTAGGTAGTTATAGTTAGGACTTTGTTTCTATTCAAAAAGCATTTTTCTTTTGCCAATATCTTTGGCGCCGTTTGACGAATCTTTGCGAAATTTTCAAAACTAATGGTTCACTCAGGTCAGCTCCTGTCTTTAAAGTTTCGGGGTGATTCGTCAAGCGGCGGCCGAGAAAAAAGGGGGGTCCCAAAACGCGATTTCCCCATGTTAATTTCCATAGGAAATTTTGGAACAGGCTACAGCCCGAACTGCTGAACGGAATTGCACCAAATTTGGCAAAAAGGTAGCTCTTGGTTCAGAAAGTGCCCTTTTTTTAAAATGGTGTAAGTCCGTTCAGTAGTTGCTGAGAAATTAAAAAAAAATTTTTTTTATATATCTGAGCACCGAGGAGGAGTCGCGACTCCTCCCGAGCACGAGCTGACTTCTGATTGGCTGCCAACGTTCCAAAGCACAATGTGTTGGCAGCCATATTGTGACTCGGTAACCGAGTCACAAGAAAAAGGGGGAAAAAAGTGAAAAATGAAGAAAAGGGGGCAGGGTAGAAACACCCTGACCCCTACGCCTGCTCAGGGGGTCCCAAAAAATAATTTTAAAAAATAATTTTGGCCGAATTTGCGCTGAGTGCGCAAATCCGGACGAAATTATTTAAAAAAATGAAGCGCGGTCTACCGCGCTTCGTTTGTTTCAAGCCCCGGGTGGGCCAGGTCCCGGGGGCAATACTTAATAATGGTGTGGGGGCCCCCACAGCCCCAGAGACCGCCACCTCCCCGGGGCTTTGTCTTAAAAAAATGCGTGGGGGGTCCTGTCCCCTCCAACCTGCCCCGGGGACCGCCACCTCCCCGATACATTCCTAATTATGTGCGGGGGGCCTCGCGGGCCCCCCCAAGCCCCAGGGACCGCCACCTCCCCAGGACTTAAATATATCTAAAAAAGTGTGGGGGGGCTCCTGCCCCCCCCACACTGCCCCGAGGAACCACCACCTCCCCGGGGCATACACTAATTTAAATGCGGGGGTCCGTAGCGGACCCCCGGGGACCACCACCTCCCCGGGGCTTTGAAAATGTAGGGAGGGGAGTCGCGCGGCCCTCCTCCTGGAGCTCTTGATGGCCCTGGGGACCGCCACCCCCCAGGGCCAGCTCCTGCAATGTCCCGGGGTGCCCACCCCGGGACATTGCTGTTTGCTATGGCAGGGCGGGAGCACGGTTCCTGCCCTGTCATAGCAAACTCTGCTTTGCTTCGTTGAAGCGAGAGCAGGAAACCTGCTCTCGCTTCAACGAAGCAAAGCAGATTGCTTTTGGACAAGGGGAGCTGCATGTTCGCAGCTCCCCTTGCCAAAAGCAATGCCGGGTCCCGCAGGAGGCGGGGAGCCGGCTGGGACCGTGGGGGCGTTGGGGCTCCCCCCCACAGTCCCCAACGCTAAGGGCCAGCCCCGGGGGATGGGGTCCCCTTTGCCAAAAGTGCCCCAGGGAAGGGGGGCCACGCGGCCACCCTTCCCTATAAATATATTTTAAAACATGAGGCCATGCCCCGAGGATGGGGTCCCCGGGGCCGAAATTGGCCTCGGAAGGGGGGCTGTGCGGCCCCCTTCCTGTTTTTTTTTTGTTGTTTTTTTTTAAAAAGGGTCAGGCCCTGGGGGATGGGGTCCCCAGGGCCCAAACAATACTAAAAGAAGGGGGCCACACAGCCCCCTTTCTAATAATATATTTTAAAAAAGCCGGCATCTCGCCAGAGGCCCCGCCCCCTCCCTGCACCACTCTGCAAACTCGCCCCCTGGCGCGTTCTAAGTTGGGGAATTAAGTCCCATTGAATACTGAGGGTCCCTGGGGGCCAACTAGCCCACCAGGTACCTCCAGTAAGTGCCACACAGCTGGATTGCAGAGAGGTGGTCCGAGGCCACGCCCCTTTTTACACCACTCTGCAAACGCGCCTCTTGGCGCACTGCTGGTGGGGCGATGAGGTCCTCTTGTGTCCTGAGAACCTCAGGACACAAGTAAACTTCATCCCCCGAGCAGCAGTGCACCAGGAGCACCTCTGTTGCTTCTTTATGCAGTTCTCTTCCTCTTTCAGCACCCCTCCTGCCTCTTTCTGTACCCCTCTTGCCTCTTTGTGCACCTCTCCTACTCCTTTGTGCACCCCTCTTGCCTCTTTTTCCACCTCTGTTGGTTCTTTCTGCACCTCTTTTGCTTCATTCTGCACTTCACTTGCCTCTTTCTGTACCCCTCTTGCCTCTTTCTGCACCTCTGTTGGTTATTTCTGCACTGCTCTGGCTTCTTCCTGCACCTCTGTTCCAAATTTCTGCATCCCTCTTGCCTTTTTCTGCGCCCCTCTTCCCTCTTTCTGCACCTCTCTTGCCTCAGTCTGCCCACCTGTTCCCTCTTTCTGCACCCCTTTTGCCTGTTTCTGCAACTCTCTTGACTCTTTCTGCAGTTCTCTTGCCTCCTTCTGCACCTCACTTGCCACTTTTTGCACCTCTGTTGGTTCTTTTGCACTGCTCTTGCTTCTTTCTGCACCTCTCTTGCAAATTTCTGAACTCTTTCTGCACCCCTTTTACTTGTTTCTGCACCTCTCTTGCCTCTGTCTGCACCTCTGTTCCCTCTTTCTGTACCTCTTTTGCCTGTTTCTGCAACTCTCCTGCCTCTTTCTGCAGTTCTCTTGTCTCCTTCTGCACCTCTGTTGCTTCTTTCTGCACTTCTCTTGCCTCTTTCTGCACCCCTGTTGCTTCATTCTGCACTTTCCATGCTTCTTTCTGCACCTGTCTTGCTTCTTTCTGCACCCCTGTTGTCTCTTTCTGCACTCGTCTTCCCTCTTTCTATACCTTTCTTGCCTATTTCTGCATCTCATGTGCCTCTGTTGGTTCTTTTGCACTGCTCTTGCTTCTTTCTGCACCTCTCTTGCAAATTTCTGAACTCTTTCTGCACCCCTTTTACTTGTTTCTGCACCTCTCTTGCCTCTGTCTGCACCTCTGTTCCCTCTTTCTGTACCTCTTTTGCCTGTTTCTGCAATTCTCTTGCCTCTTTCTGCACCTCACTTGCTTCTTTCAACACTTCTCTTGCCTCTTTCTGCACCACTGTTGCTTCATTCTGCACTTTCCATGCTTCTTTCTGCACCTGTCTTGCTTCTTTCTGCACCCCTATTGTCTCTTTATGTAACTCTTTTGCCTGTTTCTGCAAATCTCTTGCCTCTTTCTGCACTTATCTTGCCTCTTTCTGCAACCCTGTTGCTTCATTCTGCACTTTCCATGCTTCTTTCTGCATCTGGCTTGCTTCTTTCTGCACCCCTGTTGTCTCTTTCTGCACTTGTCTTCCCTCTTTCTGTACCTTTCTTGCCTGTTTCTGCATCTCCTTGCCTCTTTCTGCACTTTTCTTGCTTCTTTCTACACCTCTGTTGCTTCTTTCAGCAATTCTCTTGCCTCTTTCTGCACTTCTCTTGCCTGTTTCTGCACCCCTCCGGCCTCTTTCTGCACCCCTCTTCCCTCTTTGTGCAACTCTCTTGCCTCTTTCTACACCTCTCTTCCCTCTTTCTGCACCACTCTTGCCTCTTTCTGTACCTATGTTGCTTCTTTCTGCACTTCTCTTGCCTCTTTCTGCACCCATCGTGCTTCCTTCTGCACCTCTGTTGCTTCTTTCTGCACTTCTCTTGGTTCTTTATGCACTGCTCTTGCCTCTTTCTGCATCCCTCTTGCCTCTTTGAGCACCTCTTTTGCTTCTTTCTGCACTTCTCTCTCCTCTTTCTGTACCCTCTTGCCTCTTTCTGCACCTCTGTTGCTTCTTTCTGCACTTCTATTGCCTCTTTCTGCACTTCTCTTGCATCTTCCTGCACCTCTGTTGCCTCTTTCTGCACTTCACTTGCTTCTTTCTGCACCTCTCTTGCCTCTTTCAGGCACCTGTGTTGCTTCTTTCTGCACCCCTCCGGCCTCTTTCTGCACCCCTCTTCCCTCTTTGTGCAACTCTCTTGCCTCTTTCTACACCTCTCTTCCCTCTTTCTGCACCACTCTTGCCTCTTTCTGTACCTATGTTGCTTCTTTCTGCACTTCTCTTGCCTCTTTCTGCACCCATCGTGCTTCCTTCTGCACCTCTGTTGCTTCTTTCTGCACTTCTCTTGGTTCTTTCTGCACTGCTCTTGCCTCTTTCTGCATCCCTCTTGCCTCTTTGAGCACCTCTTTTGCTTCTTTCTGCACTTCTCTCTCCTCTTTCTGTACCCTCTTGCCTCTTTCTGCACCTCTGTTGCTTCTTTCTGCACTTCTATTGCCTCTTTCTGCACTTCTATTGCCTCTTTCTGCACCTCACTTGCTTCTTTCAGCACCTCTGTTGCTTTTTTCTGCAGATCTCTTGCCTCTTTCTGCACCCCTCTTTTCTCTTTCTGCACCTCTTTTGCCTCTTTCTGCACCTCTGTTCCCTGTTTCTGCACCTTTCCTGCCTCTTTCTTCACCTCTCTTGCCTCTTTCTGCACTTCTCTTGCTCTTTCTGCACCGTTCGCGACTCTTTCAGCACCTCTGTAGCTTCTTTCTGCACTTCTCTTCCTTCTTTCTGTACCCCTCCTGCCTCTTTCTGCACCTCTCCTACCTTTTCCTGCACCCCTCTTGCCTCTTTTTGCACCTCTGTTGGCTCTTTCTGCGCTGCTCTAGCTTCTTTCTGCACCTCACTTGCCTCCTTCGGCACTTCTCTCGCTTCTTTCTTCAGCTCTGTTGCTTCTTTCAGCAATTCTCTTGCCTCTTTCTGCACTTCTCTTCCTTCTTTATGCACCCCTCCTGCCTCTTTCTGTACCTCTCTTGCCTCTTTCTGCACCTCTCTTGCCTCTTTCTGCACTTCACTTGCTTCTTTCTGGACCTCTCTTGCCTCTTTCAGCACCTCTGTTGCTTCTTTCTGCACTTCTCTTGCCTCTTTCTGCACCTCTGACTTAGAGGGAGTTTTAATCCCCCTGCCCTATTATGTACTAGGGCCTTACAGGAGAGGCCATGCCAATCACAGGGGTTCCCCAAACCATAGTGTACCCTAGTGTATGTAGGTGTTTTCACTGTATTCTAAGTGTCTTTCAGCATAGCACAGGCTCTGGGCCTGGTTAGTCAGAGTCAGTTACCACCAGTACCAGTCAGCAAAAAGTTGGGGGCACAGGATGACTTTTCAACAAGGCCTCTTTCTGCACCTCTGTTGGTTCTTTCTGCATATCTCTTGCTTTTATCTGCACTTTTCTTCGCCTTTCTGGACTTCTGTTGCCTCTTTCTGCATTTCTCTTGCTTCTTTCTGCGCCTTTCTTCCTCCTAGCATTTAAAAAACCTTAGAAATTCACTGAAAAAACCATAGGTTTCAGGGAGGTTATAGTTAGAAATTAGCATTTAAAAAACCTTTGAAATTTACTGAAAAAACCATAGGTTTCAGGGACGTTATAGTTAGAAATGATCATTTAAAAAACCTTAGAAATTTACTGAAAAAACCATAGGTTTCAGGGACGTTATAGTTAGAAATGATCATTTAAAAAACCTTAGAAATTCCTTGAAAAAAACACAGGTTTCAGGGACGTTATAGTTAGTTGGACATTTCACTCATACAAAACCAGAGAAATTCGGCTGTTATAGTTAGTTGAGCTAAGTTTAACTCGCGCCCCCGCAATGCACTGCTGATGAAATCACATATTACATCACTCATGACATGGTCAGTGACATCACTGATGACATCACTGATGACATCTCTGATGACATCTCAAATGACATCACTGATGACATCACTGAGGACATCATCCACGTGATCCTCTGATGCACCTCCTCACAGCTTATTATAACCTTTGATACACCCACTCTAAAATACAGACTGCCATTCTCGAAACCATAGACACACCAATACCAGTTACTACATACCCACTCACTGATTCCTAGGTCTACACACACATCCACTCACTCACCCATACAGTCACTCATACATGCAGTCACTCATCAATACAGCCACTATCATATGCACTCATACACCTATACAGACACTCACACACGGCCACTCACCCATAGAGTTACTTACACAGCTGGTTAGTCATGCAAAGAATCAATCACACTCCCATTTACTCACCTATACAGTTATACACACCCCACCTCACTTATTCACACAGATACTAGCACATACTTACTCTTTTATACAATCACCTACACAAGCACACACTCATCCACACAGCCACTCTCACAATCACTCACTCTCACATATAGTCATTTATATACTCCAACACTCACATATACTGCCTTTCACACATGCAGTTACTCACACATGTACCACTGAGACATCCATTTACTCACCAACACAGCCATACACACACTCACCCAAACCATACAGCCCCTCACAGATGCACTCTTGAACCCATACACCCAGTGAATCACCCACTCACACATCCATGCAGTGAGTCACACACACCCCACCCACACAGACACTCAAGCACCCATACAGATACTCAGACAAGCAATCAATAACCCATATAGACACTCATGTAGCTACTCACCAACCCATGCAACCGCTTACACACCAACAGACAGACTGATACAGACATTCACACAGTTTAGTCACTAACCCATGCATTCAGTAGGACACATTTAATCACTCACTTATACAGTCAGTCACACACCTACTAAATCATCCATTCAGACAGTCATACACCCACTCATTCTTCAATACACCTTGGCCTATATATATAAAACATATTTAAACTTTACAGAAACACACAGTCACTGGATGATGTCATCAGTGATGTCATCAGTGATGTCATTTGAGATGTCATCAGTGATGTCACTGTCCATGTCATGAGTGATATAGTATATGATGTCATCAGCAGTGCATTGCGGGGGCGCGAGTTATACTTAGATCAACTAACTATAAAGGCCGAATTTCTCTGGTTTTGTATGAGTGAAATGTCCAACTAACTATAACGTCCCTGAAACCTGTGGTTTTCTCAAGGAATTTCTAAGGTTTTTAAATGATAATTTCTAACTATAACGTCCCTGAAACCTATGGTTTTTCAGTGAATCTATATATATATATATATATATATATATATATATATATATATATATATATATCTACTGGCGGTCGCCAGTAGATAGTTATAGTTACAACCTATTATCCATAGGAAATCCGCGACATTCTATTTGAAATAACTCTCTTGCCGGTTGACGTATCTTCGCAAAATTTTCAAACTTTGTGGCCCGCTCCGGTCCGCTCCTACCCTGAAAGTCTCGGGGGGATTCGTCAAGCGGGGGCCGAGAAAAAAGGGGGGTCCCAAAACGCGTTTTCCCCATGCAATTTTCCATAGGAAACTTTAGACACGAAAGAACCCTTTTTGTTAAATGGTGTAAATCCGTTCAGTAGTTGCTGAGAAAATCAAAAGAAAAAAAGATAGGTATATCTAGGGCCGCGGATCCTCCCGAGCACGAGCTTTATGTTAATTGGCTGTCAACACTCCAAATCAGGAAGTGTTGGCAGCCATTTTGTCCCTCAGTAGAACCGAGGGACAGAAACAAGTGCGCAAAGCGCACAAAGGGGGCAGGGTAGAAACACCCTGACCCCCTAGGTCTGCTCAGGGGGTCCCACAAGGACACCCTGGGCAAAAATTTTTTTTTTAAAGAAAAAATCGGCAGGATGCGCTCAGGGAGCGCGAACCCTGCCGAAAAAAAAAAAATCGAGCGCGGTCTCCGCGCTTCGATGTAATTGGCCCCCGGGTGGGCCAAGTCCCGGGGGCATGCTGGGGGGTTAATTTTATGTGTGGGGGCCTCTAAGGGCCCCCAAGCCCCGGGGACCACCACCCCCGGGGCTTTATGGATAATGGTGCGGGAGGGCTCTGAGCCCTCCCGCAGCCCCGGGACCACCACCTCCCTGGGGCTTCTTTTTATATTTAAAAACCTGTGTGGGGGCTCCAGCCCCCACACGCCCGGGACCCCCACCTCCCGGGGCACTAAGAAAAATGAAAATGGGGGTCCGTTTTGGACCCCAAGCCCCGAGGACCACCACCTCCCCGGGGCTTTCTCGATGTAGGGAGGGCCGCGCAGCCCCCTCCTGGAGCCCTTGATGGCCCTGGGGACCGCCACCCCCAGGGCCGGCTCCTGCAGTGTCCCGGGGTGCCTCGCGGCTCCCGTCCTGTCATTGCAAACTGCTTTGGATATTGGAAGAGAGCAGGAAACCTGCTCTCTCTTCCAATATCCAAAGCCGATTGCTTTCCACATGGGGAGCAGCATGTTAGCTGCTCCCCATGTGTAAAGCAATGCCGGCTCCCGTAGGACACGGGGAGCCGGCGGGACTGTGGGGGTTTGGGGACCCCCACAGTCCCTAACAGAGGCCAGGCCCCGGGGATGGGGTCCCCGGGGCCTAAAAATAGGAAAAAGGAAGGGGGCCACACGCCCCCTTCAGGGAAAAAAACAAAAAAAAACGATCGGGCCCGCAGGCCCCGCCCCTTCCTTCACCACTCTGCAAACGCGCCCCTGGCGCGTTTGCAGAGGGGAACAATTCCCCTTGAATACTGGGGGTCCCTGGGGCCAACTAGCCCACCAGGAACCTCCAGTATGCGCCAGGGCTGCCTTGCAGAGAGGTGTACAGAGGCCACGCCCCTTTTACACCTCTCTGCAATGCAGCTCTGTGGCGCTTTTGGAGGAACATGGTGGGCTAGTTGGACTCCAGGGACCCTCAGGATTCAAGGGAGTTAATCCCCGACTTAAAACGCGCCACGGGGCGCGTTTGCACAGTGGTGAAGGGAGGGGGCGGGGCTTCAGGTGACATGTGTGCAAACAGGCCCCGTGGCGCGTTTTAAGATGGGGAATTAAATCCTCTTCAATCCTGAGGGTCCCTGGGGGCCAACTAGCCCAACAGGTATGTCCAGAAAGCGCCACAGAGCTGCGTTGCAGAGAGGTGTAAAAGGGGTGTGGCCTCTGTACATGTCTCTGCAACGCAGCCCTGGCGCATACTGGAGGTTCCTGGTGGGCTAGTTGGCCCGTAGGGACCCTCATGATTCAAGGGGACTTAATCCCCCAACTTAAAACGCGCCACGGGCGCGTTTGCACAGATGCCACCTCAGGCCCCGCCCCCTCTCTTCACCATTGTGCAAATATTCCTCTAAAATCAGCCGAAATACGAATTCCGATTTACTCACCTGTTATCAGGAGAGACCTCAGTGCTGCATCTTTCAGCCCAGTACTGATCCTCAAAAGTAATTTTAACCGTACTTACCGGTAACTTGAATTTCCTTCATATGCTAACATTGACTGGTTTCACTTGGAAATTCTTCTAAGTGTGGAGTTTTGGAACTTTAAAATATTCCTCTAAAATCAGCCGAAATACGAATTCCGATTTACTCACCTGTTATCAGGAGAGACCTCAGTGCTGCATCTTTCAGCCCAGTACTGATCCTCAAAAGTAATTTTAACCGTACTTACCAGTAACTTGAATTTCCTTCCATAGGATATCATTGCCTGCTTTTTGCTGAAAAAGTTTCTAAGTGTTGATTTTTGAAACATACAAATATTCCTCTAAAATCAGCCGAAATCCGAATTCCGATTTACTCACCTGTTATCAGGAGAGACCTCAGTGCTGCATCTTTCAGCCCAGTACTGATCCTCAAAAGTAATTTTAACCGTACTTACCGGTAACTTGAATTTCCTTCATAGGCTAACATTGACTAGTTTCACTTGGAAATTCTTCGAAGTGTGGAGTTTTGGAACTTTAAAATATTCCTCTAAAATCAGCCGAAATACGAATTCCGATTTACTCACCTGTTATCAGGAGAGACCTCAGTGCTGCATCTTTCAGCCCAGTACTGGTCCTGAAAAGTAATTTTAACCGTACTTACCGGTAACTTGAATTTCCTTCATAGGCTAACATTGACTGGTTTCACTTGGAAATTCTTCTAAGTGTGGAGTTTTGGAACTTTAAAATATTCCTCTAAAATCAGCCGAAATACGAATTCCGATTTACTCACCTGTTATCAGGAGAGAACCCAGTGCTGCATCTTTTAGCCCAGTACTGATCCTCAAAAGTAATTTTAACCGTACTTACCAGTAACTTGAATTTCCTTCCATAGGATATCATTGCCTGCTTTTGCTGAAAAAGTTTCTAAGTGTTGATTTTTGAAACATACAAATATTCCTCTAAAATCAGCCGAAATCCGAATTCTGATTTACTCACCTGTTATCAGGAGAGACCTCAGTGCTGCATCTTTCAGCCCAGTACTGGTCCTGAAAAGTAATTTTAACCGTACTTACCAGTAACTTGAATTTCCTTCCATAGGCTAACATTGACTGGTTTCACTTGGAAATTCTTCTAAGTGTGGAGTTTTGGAACTTTAAAATAGTCCTCTAAAATCAGCCGAAATACGAATTCCGATTTACTCACCTGTTATCAGGAGAGACCTCAGTGCTGCATCTTTCAGCCCAGTACTGATCCTCAAAAGTAATTTTAACCGTACTTACCAGTAACTTGAATTTCCTTCCATAGGAATCCATTGTCTGGTTTTCAGCAGAAAAGTTTCAAAGTGTCGATTTTCACAAACTACAAATATTCCTAAAAAATCGCCTGTATGACTTAAACGCATTCTTTCAACTGTTTACAGGAGATGCACCAGTGCTGGATCCAGGATCCAACACTGAGTAAGAAAAAGTAACGATAACAGTTTTTAACTTCTAAGTGAATTTCCTTCCATAGGATAACATTGGTGATTCTATGAGAAAAAGTTTCTAAGTGTGAACTTTTAAAGTACAATAATATTCCTTAAAAATCACGACTGTAACCAAAACGCTTTTACTCAACTGTTTACAGGAGATGTCCCAGGACTGAATCTAGGATCCAGTAATGTGGTTAGAAAAGTAATCCATAAAGTAACTAATTGCATTTAACTAGAAATTCACATTGAGCTGAATGTTGCATTGTGTTTGAAAATGTGTTGCCCATTGCAACAACTGTAACTACTGTACTTAAAAGTCTATTGCCTATGTGCAAAGTAATTAAACTAAAGTAATTCATTCTGAGAAAGTATTTTTTGTAATGTAATGTATAATGTAATTACAATGTAATTTAAAAAATAAAATATGTAAAAGAAATTGTTTCTAAAAAATTTGGAAATCAGTATGAAAAAAATTAATATAACAATTAATACATTTAAAAATTGTCATTTACAAAACCTTTGAAATTCACTGAAAAAACTGTAGGTTTCAGACATGTTATAGTTACAAATTAGCATTTAAAAAACCTTTGAAATTCACTGAAAAAACCATAGGTTTCAGGGACGTTATAGTTACAAATTAGCATTTAAAAACCTTTGAAATTCACTGAAAAAACCATAGGTTTTAGGGACAGTTATAGTTAGTTGGACATTGCAATCGTACAAAACCCGTGAAATTCCCCGTTATAGTTAGTCCAGCTAACTATAACTCGAGCCCCCGCAATGCACTGCTGATGACGTCACATATTACATCACTCATGACATGGTCAGTGACATCACTGATGACATCACTGATGACATCTCAAATGACATCACTGATGACATCATCCACGTGATAATCTGATGCACCTCCTCACACTCTAATATAACCTTTGATACACCCACTCTAAATTACAGACTGCCATTCGCAAAACCATAGACACTCCAGCACCAATAACTACATACCCACTCACTGATTCTTAGGTCTACGCACACATCCACTCACTCACCCGTACAGTCACTCATACTTACGGTCACTCAGTACAGGACTATCATATGCACTCATACTCCTATATAGACACTCAAACACCGCCACTCATCCATAGAGGTACTCACACACCTAGTCAGTCATGCAAATAATTAAACACACTACCATTTACTCACCTATACAGTTATACACACACCAGCTCACTTACTCATACAAATAGTAGCACATTCTTACGCTCTTATACAATCACTGATACAAGCACACACTCATCCATACAGCCACTATCACAATCACTCACTCTCGCTTATAGCTATTTATATACTCCAACACACATATATACTGCCTTTCACATATGTAGTTACTCACACATGTACCACTGGGACATACATTCACTCACTAACACACTCTTACACACACTTACCCACCCAAACATTTTATCACAGTTGCACTCTTGAAACCATCCACCCAGTGAATCACCCACTCACACATCTATGCACAGAGTTGCACACACCCCTCCCACACAAACACTCAGGCACCCATACAGATACTCAGACAAGCATTCAATAACTCATATAGACACTCATGTAGCTATTCACAAACACATGCAGCCACTTACACAGCAACAGACAGACGGATACAGACATTCACCCAGTTTAGTCACTAATCCATGCATTCAGTAAGATACGTTAAATCACTCACTTATAGAGTCAGTCACGCACCTACTAAATCATCCATACAGACACTTACACACCCACTCATTCTTCAATACGTCTTTTCCTATATATATTAAAAATATTTAAACTTTACAGAAACACACAGTCACTGGATGATGTCATCAGTGATGTCATCAGTGATGTCATTTGAGATGTCATCAGTGATGTCATCAGTGATGTCACTGACCATGTCATGAGTGATGTAATATGTGACGTCATCAGCAGTGCATTGCGGGGCGCGAGTTATAGTTAGCTGGACTAACTATAACGGGGGAATTTCACGGGTTTTGTACGAGTGCAATGTCCAACTAACTATAACTGTCCCTAAAACCTATGGTTTTTTCAGTGAATTTCAAAGGTTTTTTAAATGCTAATTTGTAACTATAACGTCCCTGAAACCTATGGTTTTTTCAGTGAATATATATATATATATATATATATGTATGTATACACACACAAACACATACAAGATAACTTGGATTAAGGAACAGGACAAGAGACACATGGATTACTTTATCAAGGGAAAACCATGAATGCACCATCAGCGCAATTAAGAAAGCATGCTTTCAGTTGGTTTCATGATTCTAACCCTGTGACTTTAGCAGCAGTCAGGGGATAATTTTGGTGCCCAAACGTATTTGCTGCTGTGAAACAAAGTGTTCAAACATTTTCCACTTGTTCTCAGACAAAGAATTCCCACGTTAAATCTGAGGATCTTTTGAGACCGTTTCCTGATCCACCCAAACCTTGTCATAAGGTATCAATGTTTTTTTATAGTAGAGTTACCTAAAAGTCAGAACTGTAATGTACTGTTGGTGATTGTAGATTTTGTGACTAAAATGGGGCATTTTATTTCATTACCATGATTAACTACTTCATGAGGTTTAGCATACTCTCTGTGTACAACATCATTCAACTACATGCTGTACCCACTGGTTTTAATTACTGACAGGAGATCTCAATTTACTTCAGGATTTAAGCCTACCTTACACAAGGAATTAAATCTGGAATTCCACTTGTCTACTAGTTATCACCCCCAGACAGACAGATGGACTTAAAGACTGAACCATTTGGCTTAACAATTTTTGAAACATCAAGCCTTGCAACAAGATGAGTATAGCAGTTAATTGTTCTGCTTAGCAGAATTAACATACAACAATACTGAAGATACAGCTACTTTGATGTCACCATTTTTTCATATGTATGGACAACACCCCAAAAAAATTATCATTAGATCCGCCTTAATCTTGACTGTTCCTTCAGTAAAATTTAACCAAGTTGAAGAGGGTACAGATATCAATACGGGAAGCCTTAATACAAGCTAAAGTATAATCAAATGATATGCTGATTGTAAAAGAACCCCTGGCCCAAATAAAATATGGTTGAAATGCATGGTTGCTCACACAAAATCTACACTTGAAAAAATCATATAAGTTCGAAACAAAATGTGTTGGCACTTTCCAGTTTAAAAGAATTGTGAATCCAGTTACTGTGCAGTTGAAATTGCCTCAGTCCATGAAAATTGATCCTGTATTCCATTTTTATTTTTTGAAACCCTTTTCCACGCAAATATGTTTTGCTGCAAATCCAGTTCAGGTGAGTGCTGAAAAAGAATATGAGGTACAGAAGATTTCAGGTGCAAGAAAGTTAGGAACAAATTCCAATATTCTGTAGATTGGAATGGGAGCGAGATCAAGGGTACTGGGTTTTAATCATCATGCTCCTCGTTTGTTAAGGCAATTTTAAGCCAAGAATCCTGACCAACCGGGAGCTCCACAGCCAAGTTGGAAGAGTTTCGTGGTGGCACTGTCATTATTTGTGGTTTACCTTCCTGCACTTGGTGCTGTGCAAACTCAATACTCCAAACTCACATATGTTAAGCTTATTTTGGGGAAGGAAAGACTGCCAGTGGTCCCAGAATGGCAGCGCCTGATGTATGACTTTGTGCCTTTGGAGGACTACTGCGCATTGGCACCCAAATGCAAACTATTTTTACCTTGAACTCTCATGTGTTTGGAATTGGTAGTAGCCATTTTGAAGTTGTTGGGTATATGTTTCCTCATGGTTCACAGCATCATTGCTAGGAAATCAAGATACTTTGATGCTTTAGCTAGGGCCTTGATTCCCGAGCTTGTGAATACAAAACAGACTGTTTGCTTTCTTAAAATACTTGTTTTCAAACAGCAGCTGAACAAAGAGATGTTTTCTGCAGATCTGAGTTCTATTTGGAAACAAACTTTGATAGTTTGAAGAATTAATTCTGAATCACCTTAGAGGAGTGTAGAGCTATATTTTTGTTGCATATTATCAGATACTATTTTAAGTGAGATAGTGGAAAAGATCCTCTTTGCTTTAAAAGACTGTTCAAATACTCTTTTTTTAAACTTTTATTTTCATTTTAAACACAATAAAGATAAAGGAGTTCGTGCACAGCAAATATAGCATGTGAGTCGAGTCTAATTACACTGTTGAATATTCTTGATGCATGTATTGTATTTAAGGTAGTGGTGGATGTTAACTATTTGTTAGCAATGTAAGCTATATTATTCTTTTGAGTATTTGTTATATTACAGTTTTACAAAGAGACACCTTAAATGTACATCAGCACTGGCAGGCCTGTACTCGCAAATTAGAAGGTAGTTTACCTTGTCAGAAAGAAAGATTAAGATTCTATCAAAGGATAGGACATCTGATTATATAAATATTATTTATGTTCTGTTTTTCAGTAATACCAGTATCCCACGCCAACACAATGGGACATTTTCACAAACTACATTTTGTAGTATTCTTGCTAGTACTACAAAATGCTATTCAAAAACCTGGAGGTGTAAATCTCCACCTTCACCTCTCCGATCTCTTCTATATGAAGATTCTCACACATGTTAAGTTTTCTACTTAGGGGCCGATTCCGATTCGGGTCGGACAGCTCAAAAAGAGCCGTCCGGACGCTTACCTCCCGACCGACTCGTCCCGGGAGCCGGTCAGTCCTGCCGATCAAGTACGATGCGTGCATGTGCCGAAAACTCGACCGACACGAACTCGCCAAATAAATATTCAATTCTCCCTACGACCCGGTCCCGTAAACGCAGAATCGACTCGCACGGGGGCTATGTCAGAGCTGTTTCCGGCCGGACAAGTACGATGCGCACTTCCTATGCGCCGAGCAAGTCGACACGTACGGCAAGTCACAGCATCCGGAGAAGCTGCATGAAAGGAACGATTCGCGCCACAACACGATCCCCGGACACGAGACGTACAAGCCTGCAACTGGGACGCAACGAACCAACGACCAGTGCAGACGAGACGGTGTCGACATGAATCCCACGCACAGGTCATACCGATCCTCTACATCCATGGACTGATCCGGAACAGACGCCAACGACGGAGACGGTAAGAGACACCCCCCCCAAACAAACAGCCGACACGTACCAGTAAACCTGTGACAAACACCCAGGCCCCCCCTTGCCCATCACCCCCACCCATAGGGGGCCTCTTGCCTGTCACCACTCACACCCCCACCCTTTACGGGCCTCTTGGCTGGGACTACTCTCACCCCCACCCATAGTGGGCCTCTTGGCTGGGACTACTCACACCCCCACCCATAGGGGGCCTCTTGCCTGTCACCACTCACACCCCCACCCATAGGGGGCCTCTTGGCTGGGACTACTCTCACCCCCACCCATAGGGGGCCTCTTGCCTGTCACCACTCACACCCCACCCATAGTGGGCCTCTTGGCTGGGACTACTCACACCCCCACCCATAGGGGGCCTCTTGCCTGTCACCACTCACACCCCCACCCATAGGGGCCTCTTGGCTGGGACTACTCTCACCCCCACCCATAGGGGGCCTCTTGCCTGTCACCACTCACACCCCCACCCATAGTGGGCCCTTGGCTGGGACTACTCACACCCCCACCCATAGGGGGCCTCTTGCCTGTCACCACTCACACCCCCACCCATAGGGGGCCTCTTGGCTGGGACTACTCTCACCCCCACCCATAGGGGGCCTCTTGCCTGTCACCACTCACACCCCCACCCATAGTGGGCCTCTTGGCTGGGACTACTCACACCCCCACCCATAGGGGCCTCTTGCCTGTCACCACTCACACCCCCACCCATAGGGGGCCTCTTGCCTGTCACCACCACCAATAGTGAACTGTGTGAGTACCACTACCAATGCCCACACACATAGGATGGGTGATGTGTAACACATACTCCATACCCCAACATAAGGACTACAAACCAAAGGATATCCACAACAACCTCATGACCACAACATGTAGTCTGTGTACAATACCCACCACAGTGAACATGACCATGTACACACAATGTAACTCACAACACGTGTCTGCAATACCATAGTGTGGCTAACACAAGCCAAGCCTCACATGAGCACTGCAGTAATGGCCTCAACACCCATCACTTGAGTGTACAAAAGGTAACTGTGTGGTACTAAACAGCACCATATGTAGAGCACTGTGCCAATGGGGTCTCAACCCCCATCAGCACAGTGACATGAAGGTAAGTGTGGGGATCACACATGCAGCATATGTAGAGCACTGTGCTAATGGGGTCTCAACCCCCATCAGCACAGTGACATGAAGGTAAGTGTGGGGATCACACATGCAGCATATGTAGAGCACTGTGCAAATGGGGTCTCAACCCCCATCAGCACAGTGACATGAAGGTAAGTGTGGGGATCACACATGCAGCATATGTAGAGCACTGTGCTAATGGGGTCTCAACCCCCATCAGCACAGTGACATGAAGGTAAGTGTGGGGATCACACATGCAGCATATGTAGAGCACTGTGCAAATGGGGTCTCAACCCCCATCAGCACAGTGACATGAAAGGTAAGTGTGGGGATCACACATGCAGCATATGTAGAGCACTGTGCTAATGGGGTCTCAACCCCCATCAGCACAGTGACATGAAGGTAAGTGTGGGGATCACACATGCAGCATATGTAGAGCACTGTGCAAATGGGGTCTCAACCACCATCAGCACAGTGACATGAGGGGACTCCACTCCTGTGGAAGGAAAGCTGTGCCATATAGTTGTCCATGCAGGCCACCAGCATGTCAGCAGTATACTTTGTCACACAGCTAACATATACCACACATTGGTGGCCCTGGTAACAGCAGCCTGGGTCAACTGCACAGAGTCAACACACATGTAGATGAAGTAGCACTGAGGACACAGATGAGTCCATCCACATAGATGCATACACTTGCATGTCCATTGGAGATGGCCACAGAGTCAGTGAAATGGCCCAATTGAACCATGCCAAGGCCAACAGGTGTGCATGTGTGTAAGACACTGATGAGACATTGCTAACAAAAGATAGATAACACATTTCCAAAGACCATAATCATGACCCCGTCAGATTGCTGCAAAGGATGACATGGATACACACCCCAACAGGACATACCCCCATGGCCCACATGGTCTCCAGCACAGTGACACTACATTTCCCAGCCATGGAATACACCATCACTGGAGCAAGGGCATGTCAAGTATCAACAACATCATGTACATCTGAAGCAAAACCACTAGTGAACAAAAAGGAGCTTTTATTCAGCCGAGTTATTTGTGAAATGGAAAATCAAGAAGAAAAACATGAAGGCCTATGGCCAGTCCATAAACAGACCCAACAGGGTCAAGTGTCCAAATGCCACATTTGGCTTGCCTGCACTGCCAACGGAAGGGGACATACCCCTGGGAGGGGCATACATAGAGGCCAGCCAGGCACCGCAGGTACAGGATCATGGGTCTACAGAAACAGGCAGGGAAGGGCTGGTGGGTGCAGGAGCGGCAGCTGCAGCGGAGGAGTCTGACAGGGTGGGTGCCGGCACGACTGGGGGCACAAGTCAGGAGCAGTGGGTGCCGGCACAACTGGGGGCACAAGTCAGGATCAGTGGGTGCCGGCACAACTGCAGTGGGCAGGTCAGAGGGAGTGGACACGGAACCCACTGCAGTGCCCAAGTCAGACCGGGAGGGCAGAGACTCCACTGCAGTGCCCATCCCCAGGGGAGCAGGAAGTGGATCCGGTGATGTGGGCAGGACGGAGGGGGAGGGCACGCCCTCCACAGCAGTGCCACACACACAGGCTGAGTGGGGTGTGGGGTGCTGGAAGAGCAAGAGGCAGGGGGGGAAGGCCTGACCATCTTGGGGATGCGGTAGCGGTGGGTGGGTGAACCTGGGGCAGGGTGTGGTGGTGGGACCTGTGGAGTGGGAGCCTGGGGGATGGCGGGTGGAGACTGTCTGGTGGAGTGTTGGGCCGGTGGTGGGGTCTTGCTCTTCCGGGTGCAGGGGGACCTGCGGCGTGGGGTCTCAGCCTGCCTGCGCCTGGGGGAGGGTGTCTGGGGGCGAGGGACACCCCTCTCTGTGTGGCCGGACCCCCTCTTCCCCTTGTGTGCTGGTGTGGATGGATCAGTGGGGAAGAGTCCGAGGTCGACCAGGAAGAGCCTCTTTGCAGCTGGGGATGCAGTTGAGGCAGTGGAAGGGGCCGTGGAAGGGGCTGTGGAGGGTGAGGCATCGGAGGACTGCGGAGTGCCTGTGGATGCATGTGTGTGTGTGTCTGACCCATCCCCGGTGAGTGTATGTTCAGTCCCCTGAGTATGCGTGCGTGCATGTTTAGACTTTGGCTTGGGTGTGTGTGTAGTGCCTGGGTCTGTTGTGTGCAATGATGGTGCAGGTGTGTGTGTGAGTTGGACAGGTAGGGTGCTGGGAGTAGGGGATGGGGCAGGGGCAGGAGGGGGAGGGACTGCTGGAGGAGGGACACTGCAGCCGTCAGTGAGGAGGCCATGCCCTGACTGGTCCTCTGTAGGGCAGACATGGATGATGACATGCCCTCCATGTACGACACCAGCTGGTTCAACAGACCCGTGTGCACATGGAAGACACGCAGCATGGATAACTGCCCCACATGGATCTGCCGCAGCAGGTCGACAGACTCCTCACTCAGGGCTGCAGGGGACACAGGGGTAGGGGGTGCAGTGCCTGACTGGAAGGAGACATGCCCATGAACACGGGCGCCTCCACGGACCTTAGATGTGGGAGCCATGGGGAGGGCAGTGATGGTGGGGGCGGGGACAACCTCAAAAGGTGTTGGATGGTGGCTGCTGCCACCCGCCTCCACAAGGAAGTCCTCGTCACTGCTGCTGTGGTCCTCAGCTGCGGTGGTGTTTGCCGAGGAGCCCACAGACCCACTCCCTCGCCCTCCGTGCCACTGGGTCCCTCCGACTCCTCAAATTCCGACCCAGTCTGGCTCTCTGGCTCCCCCTGGTCCGTGGAGCGGTCTCCCTCTGTGTCCGTGTCTGTATCTGCACAGGGAAAATAGAATGAAAACACATTAGTCATCTGCACTGACCACACACACCACAGAAAGTACAGCACATCAGTGGCCAAGTGCGGGCATCAATCAGTTGAACTTTGCTAGGAGTGCTCACACAGATTTGCATAGGCCAATGGTTAGTCTGAGAGTCGAGCATGGCATTCACATCCTTCCTGCCCTTGCACCCATCTGTCTTGCGCATGTAGGATCCCTACACCCCACTGCAGACACATGCACCACCTACCCATTACTTGACAAGACCTGAAAATACGTAGTGGTCTGTCAACATGCACACATCACATCTGCTGACAATGGACCTGTACATTTGCCTGGACGTAGGGATGGCCAGTGTTGCATCTGAGAGGCTGGGGCTGAGTACATGCACCAGACATCCTGATCCCCGCAAGTCCTGCATACCTTGGCACAATGGAGTGCATGTTGCACATGACACACTCCTGCTGGATCACCCCTAGGTAGTGTAGTCCCATGGCTCAGCCATGCCTGTGAGATCATACATCACAGTCTCCAGTCACAGGGGGCAGGGCAGCCCTACAACAACTGTCACCACTGTGTCACATTCCCAGGACATGGGGCCTGCAAACTCTGTAGCTGACAACTACACATGACCATCCACAGTAACAACATCATCTGGATTCTGATGTGCCCACCCCAGACCCATTGGACGCATGAGAGACATGGGACAGGGCACTCTGAAGCTGAGCAACTCGCACTCTGCTGTGAATGACACCCAGCTGCTGGAACTACCCAGTTGCAGGCACCATTGTGCACGGTCAAGTCATCACATCCATACATGTCACAGAGGTATTGTCTCACATGGGTACATCTCAGATTGCATGCTGACCCTAAACCCATGTACACACCAGTGGGCCTGACAACGGTGCCACAGCACAATGACACAGGGGCAGACACCTGAGGGAACTGGTCACCTGGCACAAAGTGCCAACCGAGACACGGGAGTGGGAGTACAGACTGTAGCATGCCCTGGACTAGCAATGACTGTCCTGCTCCACGTGGAACAGGTGATAGCCATGGACAGTAGGCAGGTGGCTGTGCATGTGTGACACACTTGAGGTACATGCTCCAGAGGCCCCAACAGTTTACCCAACCAGCAGCATGGGTGTGTGCCGAATGCCCCAGGCACATGTGGTGAGCCCGAGCTGTCAATTGGCCACATGACAGGAGTACATGCAGATAAATACCAGGACCCTGGCATGTACTGTACAATGGTCCCACCCTTGAAGCACAACACTGAGTCCCCTGAAGCAATGCTGGCCCACATCCCATGCACCTTCACATGTAAGGGCACAGTTTCCACGTGACACTATGCCCAGACAGAAAAAGCAACACCTGGCAAACAGATGAGAAGGGGGCAAGTCACCAGAGAGGGACATGGGTCCTGGATCAACTGAACAATGTACTGTTGAGGTGTTACCAGGCCAGAGGGGCACATAGCATGTCAGACACAGCACACAGTGCAGTCATGTACTCACCCCTCCTTGCTTCTGTCTGGCCTTCAGCTGCCCATCCAGGCCCGGGAAGACCACCGCCAGGATCCGGAGCATGTGGGGGGTCAGGGTCCGGTGTCCGCCCCTCCTGCTTGGAGGCGACAGCTTCAGCTGGACCCGTGCGATCCTCCGGGTCCAGCCCCGAAGGTCCTGCCACCTCTTCTGGCAGTTGCGGATCCTGCGCCTGTAGACCCCCATGGATCTCACCGCCCGGACGATGCTCATCCAGATCTCATGCTTCTTCTGGGCAGCAACCTGTGAGGATGACAAAGTGCAGAGGACATTACTACACTGGCAACATATTAGTGCAACACACAGGCAGTCACACATGTGGGCATCAGCAAGGCTAATGAGGTACACAGGTGGTGCAACTATGGTTGAGGGACCGGTGTCCAGCACTCACAACTTTGAGACATGGCCTGGGAAGGGAACCTAGTGACAATCCACCTTGCACTGCACTGCAACTGTGCAGTACATGTGGGTGCCCCATTTGTGGCAAGAGCAGTAGTCAGTGGGCAACCAAGCCACTGGTGTACACACTAATGCTGCTGCTGGTCAGACCAGTAGCACAATTAGCAAAGCAGTGGACAGCACACTCACCTGCTCCCCTGGTTTCCCATAGAGCTTGGTGTACTGCGGCAGGAGCCCGTCCAGCAGGGCCTGGTTCTCCTCCTCACTGAAGGCTGGGGCCCTCTCCACAGTACGTGCCATCATTGAAGCCAGAGGAAGCAGAGACAGCAGCAGTGATGAACTTGATGTGCTCCAGTAGCATGTGGTGCAGGCAAGTGGGTTCTCTGGGGGCCAGGCAGCCTTATATCTGTGCTGTGGAGGCATGTCTGCCCTGGGGTACAAAGGGATAGGTCCAAAAAGCTTGCATCCTATGAATTTTCGCCAATCCATGGGATAGCACGACTCGTACACGCCTTCAGCATCATTTAAAACATCACCTCCATGACACACTGGCAATTGCAACAATGTTGTACGACTCCAACTGAATTTCCTGCACACGCCTCGTTCAAATTTCAAATCTGCGTCCATCACCATGACAGCTCATGGCCACTGAGGGTGCAGGGCCCGGCAAATGACTGTACTACGCGGATTTTGAATGGCAACACACACCCGTCTCCATCAGATTCAATGGGCAAGACGTGCGCGCGGCTCGGTCCATACACGACCGACGCGTCACACGCGTCCGTCGCCATTGTATTGTATGGCCCAGACATGCGCGCGGCTCGGTCCATACACGACCGACGCGTCACACGCGTCCTTCGCCATTGTATTGTATGGCCCAGACATGCGCGCGGCTCGGTCCATACACGACCGACGCGCGTCACACGCGTCCGTCGCCATTGTATTGTATGGCCCAGACATGCGCGCGAGCTCGGTCCATACACGACCGACGCGTCACACGCGTCCGTCGCCATTGTATTGTATGGCCCAGACATGCGCGCGGCTCGGCCCATACACGACCGACGCGTCACACGCATCCGTCGCCATTGTAATGTATGGCCCAGACGTGCGCACGGCTCGGTCCAAACAAGTTATTTTGGTTTTGGGGACATTGAACGTGTCGGTCAGCCTTGCTGTCAATTCCTGACATATGCCATCCTCTGTCACTAGCTAGGGACTATGGGGCACACCAATGGCACCACTGCCTGTGCCACAGTGTGTCCCCAGTCATGTATGGCTGCTCTTATGTGTGTGTCTGGGGGCACAGGATGTGTTTGGTCGTGTGCCACTTGTTGACAAGCACTCCCAGGCTGGACCCGGATGTGGGTGGACACATACATGTGTGGTGTGCCCATTGCCACAGGGGGTGCAGCAATGCAGTACAGGACATTGGCAATGGACACAGTCCCAGCCAGGATGTGCGTGTGTGTCGTGTCACATGTACCCTGTCTCATCAGTGTTAGTAGCTTCAAAGCAGGGTGAACCAGTGTCGACATTGTGATGTCCATACACTATCTGTGTGCATGTGGTGTGATCTGTCAGTGATCCAATGTGAGCTGATCCACACATCACATTGGTTTGTACATGCACAGTGTTGTTGTGTGGGGGTGGCACAGACACCTACATATGTCCTCTTGTGGCGACAGGGCACATGGACTGTGGCTAACATGCTTGTTGTGTGTAATGTCAACGATACGTCACATCATGCCTGTGTAACTGTCAGTCAGGGAGCTGTGATGTGGAGAAAATATCTGTCCTCACTAGTCACTGTGGGCTTTGTGTGGTAGGTGGCAACAGGGCAGATGTACTGTGCTAGGGCCCATTGCTTTGTCATGGCACAACAGGGGCCCTGTCATGTGCACATCTTGGGCTTCAATGTGCGTTGATGCCATGTATGGGACATTAGTGTCTGCAACCTGTGGCAACCACCTCAGCTCATTGTGTTATGTGTTTGTTTATGATGGGCTGTGTTGCTGTGGCTTTGTGACATTGCTGGAGGGTGTGCCTTCATCCTTTGTTTCTGTCTGTACTGCAGGGCCCCAAATGTACCTAGGCCATTCCCGGACCTGGCAACGATGGTGGAACGTGAGTCCATTAGAAAGTACCGTTTCACCATGGCAGTGATTGAGGAGTTGGCAGGGCAGTTGGGCCCACACCTGCAACCTGGCCGGCCATACCCGACGGCACTGACCCCCAAGGTGAAGGTGATGGCAGCCCTTCATTTCTTTGCGACGGGTACCTTCCAGTACACTGTGTCTTCTGGTGGAGGGATGTCACAGACAATGTTCAGTCGGGTGCTTCGGGATGTGTTGGAGGCCATGTTATATTTCCTGGACCTGTACATCTATTTCCCCACACCCCAACGACTTGCAGACATAAAGGGTGACTTCTATGCCCTGGGCAGGATGCCAAATGTCATTGGCTCCATTGACGGGACACATGTGGCTTTGGTGCCACCACAGGCACATGAGCTGCCATACAGGAACCGCAAGCATTTCCACTCCATCAATGCTCAGGTGGTTTGTTTCCCGGACATGACAATCTCCCATGTGTGTGCCCGTTTCCCTGGGTCTGCGCATGATGCCTATGTGATGAGGAGTAGTCGTGTCCCTAGACTGATGTCACGGATGCAGAATCTACGTGCCTGGCTTGTTGGTGTGTACTGACTTTTCCTCACTGTGTGTCCCTGCCAATTGTTTGCTACCTGTTTTTCTCCAACTCCTCTAATGTGCATGTGTCTGTATGTAGGTGCCTCTGGATATCCCAACATGCCATGGTTGCTGACACCCCTGAGGAACCCTGTGACACCAGCCGAGATGCGCTACAACCAGGCACATGGTCGTACCAGGAGGATGATAGAGCAGACATTTGGACTCCTGAAGAGCCGCTTCAGGTGTTTAGACAAGACAGGAGGTGCCCTCCCGTATGCCCCTGCTAAGGTGTGCCGGTCATCATCGTAGCATGCATGCTGCACAATCTGGCAGTGCGAAGGGAGTTGGCCCTCATCCAGGATGACAATGACCAACACCCGCCACCTGTGGAGGATCCTGGCCTGGGCCAGGATGCCAGTAGCGATGATGAGGCTGCGGATGATGTCCGCACACAGCTCATCAACAACTTCTTCTCCTGAATGTGAGTATACAGTGATGTGTTGTAAATGTGTTGTGTGTGCATGTTTTGTGTGTGTGGTGCACCTTGCGTGTGGCTGTGTGCTACTTGTGTGGATGCCTGCAGTGATGTGTCCATCCAGTTTACCTGTACTCCCCACCAGTTGTGTGATGATTAGTATTTTGGGGTGGTGTAGTCTGTGATTTGTGTTTGCCATGTGTGTTGCAGTTGTATGGCGTCATGCAGTGTTAACAATTGTGTTTCTGTCTGTCCTTCACAGGGTACTGTGGCTGTTGTTTGGTGTACAGAGACCCCTGATGCCCATGCTCCACTGCCAGGATGGAGTCGTTAGTGTCCCGACGAGTGATGTGCCAGGCACCCCAGGACTTCCGTAGTTATCCACTTGGTGACCGTGTGCCAACTGTCAAGTGTTGCTAGCTTGCATGTGTGTAATAAGGGACATGTGGCAATTGCCTGACAATAAACTGTGCTGCACCTTCTGATGTGTGTTGCTTGTGCCTACACATCAGACTGACATTGACGTACTGCACTTGTGGGCCTGTCACCACTGACTCAGGTTGGGTGTGTAGTTTGTGCATACCACAGGCTTGCTTGTCAACATTGATGTTGGCAATGAATTGGTTGGACGTGGTGAGCATGTGTAAAGTAGACCTGGTGGTGTGTCTCCCACATATGTGGCACATTGGCCTGACTGACATGACAGTGTACTCATCACAGTACAGGTTTGCATGCACAGTGTTCTTCAGCAGATGTACATGCCACTGACAACCTCTCAATAACCACAGAGTCACGTCTTGTGTTTAGGTGAATTTATTAGCACATAAGTGGGGATGGTGCTCAGGATTGGGAGTGTTGTCAGTTGGCTTTAGAATCCAAAGTTCACAGATAACAAGTTAGGAGTGTTGGTAGATGAAATGTCTAGAGTACAGTCCACAGTCGTTAAGCACATTGTTCCAACTCAGACCCTCCATGTCATGTGGGGAGTACGATGTCGTACAACAAGGTGAACGGTTTGCACACAAAGGTCACTGTCCAGAACAGGTGTTGGTTTCCTGGGGGATGTGCATGGACATCTTCGTCTCACTTGTTCCTCACCAGACGACCCCTCTTCTTCTTCTCAGGGGAAGCCTCACCTGCAGGCTGCTGCCGTGCACGGGGGCCTCCACCAGACCCCCCCTCACTCCCTGTGGCAGTGGCAGATGTTGTTGCCCGAGATGTAGTCGTCGCACAGGGAGGTGGGCTCAAGTTGGTGCTGATCTGGCGGAGGCAGGTCAACATTTCCCGGTGCACCACTGCTATATCTTCCATGGTATCCCACTTGGACTCCATATTTGACAGGTGTGTTTCAACACGGGACATGTGGGAGTCCAAGCGGGCATGGTGGGCAGCCTGCTGTTCTTTGATGTCCGTGAGGATCCCCACTACCTGGCTGAACCCTCCGGTGCTCTCCTGGTACGCATCCATGATGCGTTCCAGGTGGGTGTCATCCTGCAGCCCCGCACCCTCAGTGGAGCCTCTGCTCGGCCTCCCACCCCTCCCACCACCCCTCGCCACACGGCCAGCACCTGTGGTGTCCCGCACAGGTGTCACAGGGGGATCTTGGATGTTGTTGCTGTTGTCAGGTGCCCTGGTGCCCTGTGACCCTGTGCCGTCTGATGGTTCGGTAGGTCTGTCCGTGTTGGCAGGGGTGGCTTGCGGTGTATCAGCAGTTGCAGGGGTGGTTGCAAGGGGGCAGGTGAATGTTGCCGAGGGGCTGCATGAGGGCCGAGACCGGAGGGGCCAGCTTGGGTGTCGACCGACGAGCAGTGAGACTGTGCGCCACCGGAGCAAGGTGGGTCCACCGGAGCCTGGGACTGGGACTCTTCCTCGTCTGTGGTTGAGTCCACATCTGCCCCTGTGTTTGGAAGGAAGACACAATGTTAGTGATGTATTCATGGACATCAATGGTTCATACACATGACATTGGCCACTGTGGTTGGTGTTGCATGCCTGTCCATTGCATCATCCTACTTTGTCACTGACGGAGATTTCCATTAGTGTGGTGCATTCACCTGACACCCTGAGGCACTTTGGTTGTCATGTCTAGCTGTCTGCCTGCCTGGCATCTTAATTGCACGCTGGACTGTACTGTGCCATTCCTACACTGGTGCTGACACATGCCTGACACAGGTGTTTCATCCCTGTCAACATTTGTGCTTTGACGCTGGCATCCTTGCAAAGGCACCTAGTTTGGGATCTCTGTTTGGGGCATGTGTAATGCCAGTTTGTGTCAGTCAATGTGCATCACATTAGTGTGTCTGCTCAACCTGGTCACAGTCCAGCATGCCCGGGTTGTCCTGATGTTCTCTTCTGTGTTGTCTGTGTCCCCAGTCCACATCCCATTTCACACAGGTGATGGTGTCACTGTTGCTAATGGAGTTGTGTCTGAGTTTTGTGGTTGCACACATGCTTTGTGATGTCAATGTCCTCCATGGTGGTATGGACTGTTCGCTGCGGCTGTCTTTCTTTACTAGAGTCGTGACCAGAGGTGTGTGTTCGGTTGCTTCAGCTGTGAGTTGCATGCCTGCTCCAGTGCAGCCCATGTTAGTCCTTGTGTCCACAGTGTCCATGTCAGTGAGTGCTGTGTGGTGTGGATGATGCCTACAATACTGGACAATGTCTGCGTATTATGTGGCTGACAACGGGGGTTTGAGTGTATGTCAGCATGCTACAGTGTGAGGGATGTTGGTGGGTCCATTGTAGTCAGTCAGGTGTCCCCTGTCACTGCTGTGTATGTGAGTTGCTGTGTGTTTGGATCTCTGTGGTATGTCTGCATTTCTGCACTTGTCAACTACAATCCGCGCCTACCCGTCCAGGGAAGAGGGGGTCCCTGGGACACTGCATCCCCGGAAGTTGAGTGCAAAGGTACATTTGCAATAGCTGGCAGTGTGACTGTGATTGGGTTGGTCGATGCGTGTGTGTGACTAGCAGCCTACTCATACATTGTATCCATGTGTCAGCCATCTTGCCCTGCTCTTTGGTTTGGCAGTGAGCGTTCCCAGGGCTGCTGTTAGTTTTTGCTGGAAAGATGTGATTTGCAGCTGCCTCAATGGTTTTCAGTGTCATTGCAGTACCTCCTCCTCCCCCAGGGGCCAGGCAATTCACACAGAGACATGCTTCAATGTCGGTGAGTGTGGGTTGATGTTGAGGTTGTGAGTCAGTGGTGTAGTGGTGGTTGTACACAAGTAGCAACAGTCCCTGTACGTCACACAGCAGTAGCCAGTATGGTGGGTCTTGGGTGTTGTTTGCATGAAGTGTGGGTAAATGCCTTCTCCCAGGTGAGTTGTGGGGAGTTTGTGTTGAGGGGTGTGTGACAGCACATGGTGGTGGGCATGGTCAGAGCTGGCAGTGCTTCTCCCTCCATGGCCAGATGGGCCACTATTGTGTATGCTTCCCTTGCAGGGAGTGGCAGTTGACTTTCAGGATGTCAGGCATCAGGGTCCTGCATTTAGTATGTGCACATAGCCCATCAGGGCCTTGTGCTCCCCACAGCAGGACCCAGTGTCAGCCATCTTGAGGGTACATTTCCACTGCCTGTGAGGTGCGCATGGTTAGAAGTGGTGTTGTTGGTCCATTTGTGAGGGGGACTATTGGCTGTGACTACAACTCCCATCATGCTTTTGGCTACACTGACTTCCCCAACATCCCGAGCTTCCTTCCTGTGGGTCAGGTTCCCTGTGAGGTGGTGTGACAGTGGTGGCAGACTGTGTGGCAGTGTCTGTTGGGGTTTTGTGGCACTGAGTTGCTCTGATTTTTGCTAGGTTTGTACACGTGATGACATAGTTCAATGTTGGTATGAGATAGCAGGTGTTGTGTTGCTGTGCCAGGCATATGGCTGTAGGGATGACTTTGTTTGTGTTACTGTGGCTTTGTTGACGGAAGTTGTTTTGCCTGTCCCCTTGACGGTGACATGTGTACATGGCCCCACAATCTTGAGTCTCTTATTTGTGTACTCACCAGGCTCTGGGATGTCAGTCAGACCATGTATGCTCTCCGGTGGTAAGATGGCCTGCACCTTCTCCTCCCAGGACCGGAAGTAAACGGGTTTGGCAGGAGGGCCGCTGCCGGTGTGCTTGCTGAGCCGATGGTCCTTCTCCAGCAGCTTCTTGACCCTCCTGCGCACGTCATACCACCTGTTCTGGCAGTCGTCCTTTGTGCGCAAACAAGGTGCTTGTGCGTTCACCTTGTTGACGATTCTCTCCCACATCTTGGCCTTCTGGGACTTGGGGGTCTTCTGTACCAATGTGCCAAACAAATGTGGCTCTACTCTGATGATTTCATCTACCAACACTGTCAACTCACTATCTGTGAACTTTGGATTCTTCTTGGGGGCATGGTGGTGGGGGTGGTGGTGTCGAGGGTGGTGGGTTGGTGGTGGTGGTGAGGGGGTGGATGGGGGAGTTGTGGTTGTGTGTTGGGGGTGCTGGTGGTGGTGGTGGTAGTGGTGAGGGGGGTGGATGGGGGAGTTGTGGTTGTGGTGTTGGGGGTGGGGGGGTTGGTGGTGGTAGTGGTGAGGGGTGGTGGATGGGGGGTTGGGGTACTGGTGTTGGGGGTGTGTGGTAGTGGTGAGGGGTGAGTGGATGGGGGTTTGGGGTAGTGGGGGGTGGTGTTGGTGGTGAGGGTGGGGTGGATGGGGGGTTTGGGGTCGTGGTGGGGTGGTGGTGGTGGTGATTGGTGTGTGTGTGTGAGGGTGCAAGTGAGGTTTGTGGGTGTGGGTGTGTGAATGCTGTTGGTGAGATGGCAATGGTGTGTGTCAGCAGAGTTGTGTGTGTGGAGGTTCTCAGGAAATGGCAATGGCTCATGGGAGTGATTGGTGGCCTTTAAATATGTTGAGTTGTGGGTGTGTCTCTCTTAATTGATTATAATTTTTTTATATATTTCCGTTGTCAGTGCTTGTTTGGTCCTTTTTTTGTGTTTGGTCAGCTGTTGTTTGTGTGTGTGTACGAGATGTTCTTCTGACCGTGCCGGACGCTGCTGGTGAGTCGTACAGGCTTCTCCGAGCCTTTCACGCTGTTGTTATGCTGTGTTGTGTATGTCGTGTGCGACTCGGTCAATGGGCGTTCGACTCGGTCGTGGGCGTTCGTTTCGCTCGCGGGAGTTCGAGTCGGTCGCGGGCGGAGTCCGTTGGTTTGAGTGTTTGTATCGTGTGTGTGTCGGTCGTGCGGCTTGTGCTCCATGCGAGTCGTTTGTGTTTCACGCGTATGGCATCGTACTTTGCAACTCGTACGTCACGGGTACGTGTCGCTCGGCTCCATTCCGGGTACGTGTCGGAAGGTACTGCTCGAGGGCTTTTTCCGGCCGGAAGCCATTTTTCCGTACGGCTCGGTCATCCGGTTCATATTCGGGTGAGTCGGTTGGTATTCACAGGCTTTCCATCGTACTGCGCGGGTCGTACGGCGGCGAGACGTGTCGGTCGGTACTTTATCCCGGGACGTGTCGGTCGGTTCACTTTACAAACGGAATCGGAATCGACCCCTTAGTAGTAAATGTGGGAGGGACCAAGAGAAGAGGCTTAAAATGTAGGCATAATTACAACAAAATAGATGGGGTTTAGAGAGAAGTAGAGCGGGGTAATGGAGAAATGTGCACCCACCCCTAAAAGAGTTAGCCTATGGCTATTCTAAAGTTACTACCCAAAACAGTAGCAAATTACTCCAGCTCAGAGCTGAAGTCCGCCCAGCACCACACATGGCCACCCACTGATACTGCAACATCCTTCCTTAAAAAATAATGGCAATAGGGGCTTAGGGCAAAACCCCATTTGAAATATTGGTAAATAATGTAAATGATTTAAAATAGTTACAAATATGAGTACATCTAATTATTATAACTATTTATTATTTCATTGTAACATTTTATCAACGTGTTTTATTTAAAAGGGGAAGCAGTTCTTTTTCATTGCGTTTTGAAGAAGCATGAAATATTAGAGTTAATGTAGTTTTTGCATTGTTTAATGCATTTAAACTAATCCAACTTTAATTTGAATAATTGCATAATTGTAAATGGAGTGACCTGATAAATACATGTTATTTTTCGTTCATGTTATTCGGCCATCACGTTTGCTGATCTATCCACCAATAAACAGCCTCCTGTATTACACTTAAAAATACCCTAAAACACAGTAAAGTGCTTTTTTGTCCCTGTAGATATGTTATGTGTTGCATCCACCGGGGGTGCTCCCGGGCCTCGCTGGCTGCGTCGCAAGACTGCTGGTGCGCGCTGCAGGAAACACACCACAAGCATTTACACTTGGTGTGGACTGACCCCGTGCGGTCACGCCCACCCATTTATTGGCGTGCTCTGCCCTTCTGGCGTGAGCGCGTGGGTGTTACAATATCCGGCGTGGGCTGGCCGAGTTCAGCTAGACCGCTGACTACTCATTACATCCCATCCCAACTCAGTCCTTAACTTTTCCTCTGCTGCTATGCCGGGTATTCACTTGGCACGCAAAGTCTCTTAGGCGGGTGCTCGGCCGAGGATTTTCTCTCAGTTCATATCTGGGGTTTCCACCTCTGGTGCTGGGGGAGGATCTGGGTCCCTTGGACGTCGATGGTACCTCCGGGCCCTCGTTGGCCGCTTCATCACTGGGCATGGCCGGCGGTGGTCGTGCCGGTTGACTTTCCACCAGGCTCATCGGACTCAGCTTGGGTGATCTCCCACTGATCCGGGGTCTCGTCAGTCTCTGCATCAGAGGGAGGCTCAGACACCTTTTTGAACCAGGAGATGTTTCGTGCCACCGTTTCTCCTCCTTTCTCAGCTGTCACCATGGTTCCTTTGACACTGATTACTGTCCAGTATCCGGGTTCATAGCGGGTCCGGAACTTCGCTCCTGGTCGCCTGTCCTTTATTACCACTGTGTCCCCTCTTTGCATCTCGCGGGACACTGCTCTCCTTGTCTGACTGGCAGCGGGGTTTCGTTTTTCTCTCCTCCTGATGGTGCCTTCTTCATCATAGGGGCTTGGTGCCCACCCCGGGAAGGTGGGGAGGGTATCAAGGCGAACTCCATTGAACATGAATGCCCACGGTGCTCTGCGCATGGTACTGTGGGGGGTGCCCCGGTACTCCCGGAGGAACATCTGCAGGTGTCGTTCGGGGTCCACGTTCTCGGCCACAGCAGTGCGGAGAGTCTTGTTAAGAGTCCTCATAAACCTTTCAATCTCTCCGTTGGCCTGAGGCCATTGTGGGGTGATGCGACGGTGTCGTATTCCGTGATGTCGTAAGAATTCTCGGAACTCATTTCCCTGGAACGGGGTCCATTGTCACTTTTGATCTCATCCGGGCACCCAAACATTGCGAAGATCTTTTCAAGCACGGGGCAATTTGGGAGAAAGCAGTAGAGCTGACAACCTCCACAAGAGGGTACTTCGAGTAGCTGTCGATCAAAGCCAGGGTCGTCCGACCATCTGGGAAACTCCCAAAATCGATGCTCACTTTCTCCCATGGACCTTTTCCGTGTTCTTCTGTCTGAACGGGCGCTGGTCTCCCTGACGCGCTTGTTACTTGACAGGCTGGGCATCTTCTGATGGCTTCTTCGACACGGGCTTCTAGTCCGGGAAACCAGACCTTTTCCCTCATGCGGGCTTTCATCTTTTCCACTCCTTGGTGCCCTCCATGGGCTAACTGAGTCGCCTGGTGTTGGAGAGATGCCAGGATGATGATCCGTGACCCTCTCAGTAGGATACCTCCCTGAGTGACGCTCAGTTCGTTTTGGATCCTCCACATTTTCATGAGGCTTTCCTTCTCGGGCCTGACCAGGAGTTGGTGGACTGCAGGAATTGGTGCCAGTGCCCTCCTTGGACAGCTGCACAGACTTTGGAAATGACCGGGTCTCCCTCTGCTGCTGCGGCTACATCTTCCAATGTCAGCGCTTTGGGGCACGTGATGGTGGAGATCATGTTCAAGTGTGCCTCTATTGCATCCGCGTCTGATTCTTCTCCCCCACCATCTTGCGGGGTCGGGTGCCTCGAGAGGAAGTCGGCGGGGATTTTGGCGCCGGGCCGATAGGCCACTTCCATCTCGTACTGCCTGAGCCCAATGGCCCACCGTTCAATCCGTGGGGGCGGATGGGGTGCTGAGCCCTTGAACAGCGGCACTAACGGTTGATGGTCCGTGATGACCCTAAATGGTTGGCCACAAATGTATAAGTGAAAATGGCGGCATGCCCAGCGGATGGCTAGAGCCTCCCTCTCGATTTGCGCATAGCGCCTTTCCGTGGGTGAGAGCGCCTTGCTGGCATAGGCTAGGGCTGCCCATCTTCCTGGTTCCTGTTCTTGAGTGAGGATGGCCCCGAGGCCCACAGGGCTGGCATCCACTAGTATCTCGGTTTGCTTGGCAGGGTCGAAGTACACTAGCGTGGTGTGGTCAAGGAGGGCATTCTTGACGGCTTGGAATGCTGTTTCTTCTGCTGTTCCCCATTGCCACATGGCATCGGCGTGCGTGAGGTTCCGGAGTGGCTCCGCGATGGTAGCCAGATCAGGGATGAATCAGCCACAGTATGTGGCCATCCCGAGGAAGCTTCCTACTTCTGCTACCGTCAGTGAGTGGGGCTGGGGCGTCTTTGATCGCCTGGGACTTCCGTGAATCGACCTGGATCCCTTCTTGGTGAAGGTGTAGCCGAAAAATTCTATTTGCTTCTGGAAGAACAGGCACTTCTCTCTGTGGAGAGTGACGCCATGGTCCTGGAGCCTCTTCAGTGTGGCTCTTAGGTGTTTGTAATGCTCTTCGGCAGTCCTTGAGTTGATGAGAATGTCATCACTTACGCTCAGTACGCCCGGCAGCCCGATCAGGATCTCCTTCACTGCGTCTTGGAATACTTCGGCTGCCGACGATATCCCAAAGTTGAGGCGTTTGTATTTTCGGAGTCCCAGGTGGGTACTGAACGTGGTAATATAGTGGCTTTCCTTCGCCAATACCAGTTGGAGGTAACCCGCATTCAAGTCCAGCTTAGAAAACCATCGGGACCCATTGAGGTCGGCCACTATGACGTCCATCATCGGCATGATGTGGCGTTCACGTCGGATGGCTTTATTCGGGAGGCGCATGTCTATGCACAGTCTGATTTTTCCTGGCTGACGGGGTTATTCCGCGATCACCATGGGGGATATCCATGGTGTGGGCCCAGACACTGTCTCAATAACCCCTTGGTCTTCCAGTTTTTGCAGTTCCTGTTCTAGAAGGGGTTTGAGGTGAAAAGGGATTCCCTATGTCGCAGCGCCGTCGGCCTGACAGACGGGTCGATGTGCAATTTGATGGGAGCCTTTTTTATTCGTCCCAGCCCTTCGAATAGGTTCCCGAATTGGCTCAGTAGTTCCTTCGTTTGGTCCGACTGCACACTCCTCGCGAATGTTACCAACCCCAGATCTTCCGCAGCGTGGCTGCTTAGCAGGGTATCCGCCTCCTGGTTTATGACGTGAATGTCTGTGGTGATCTCGTTGTCTTCAGACCGTATGGGCACGGTCATCTTGCCTCGGAGTAGCAAGGGCGAGTTACTCCCATATGAGAAGATTTTCGTCTTGGAGGGTCTGAGTTCGGGTTTGGGTTTCAACCGGTTGTACTGCTGAATCCCCATGACGTTAACTGACGCGCCGGTGTCGATTACCGCGCTTACTTCAGATCCGGCAATGTGCACCGTGCACGTGGGCTGAGGCCTCCTAGTCTTTTGAGCGCCTGCGTGAAAGAGACTAGGTACGTCTCTTGTTCGTCATCTTCTGAGGAGGTATCGTCGGCTTGGTAGGTGCTCCGCTCATTCTTTCTCCCACCCTGGGAAGATGCAAGGGAAACGCTTGACAGCTGTTGCACTAGCTGGCGTACCGGCTTTGTTCGTCTCCCGTCCTTCCTCTGTGCCTTCCTCCTGCATACCGACACGAAATGATTCGGGATGCCGCAGTTAGTTTATGTCTTCCCTTGGGCTGGGCATGATTGGGGCGGGTGTTCTTCATGCCCACAGTATCCGCACTGACCTTTCGGAGCTTGCGGTGGGTGGTCCCTTGGTTTGTTGCTTCTGTCGCGTGTCCTGACGGTGTTGGCTCGTTCCACTTTTACGGAGGCACTCTTCTCGGTCGTGCGTGTCAGTGCGAGGTCCATCTCGTCAGCACGAGCGGCTGACAGGTCGTGCGACCTTGCCATGACCAGTATGTCGTTCATCGATATATTCGGCTGTCGCAGTATGAGTCCCCGCAGCACTTTGCTGCGTATTCCTTGGATGAGCTGCGCTCTGATTTCTTCCGCCGCCCTTTCATCCACTAGGTGCGTGCTGGCTAGCTCCCTCAGCCGTGCATGGAACGTATCAATGGACTCCCCTTCCCTTTGTCTGGCTTGTCGCAGCTTGAACAGCTCGAAGTCTGGGTTCAATTTGGGGTCGAAATGCGCATTGAGCGCGGTCACCGCTGCGTCATAGTCATTTGGGTCTCCGACGTTAGGAAGGTGCTTGAAGAGCAAGTAGACTTCTTCTCCAGCGTAGTGGAGCAAGAGCGACCGTTTGACAGCCCCATCCGTCTCCCTGGTAGCGATGAAATAATTTTCAAGACGGCCCAGCCATGTCTTCCACCTGGGGGATGCTGTGGTGCGGTCAGCTGCCTCACTGAACGGGGGTAGGACGCCAGTAGGAGGGTGTTGTGCCATCACTCGGACTGGGGCCTGGTTCTCCACCGCATTATCCCCCATGCTCCTTAATGGTGGTGTCTGTGCCTGGACAAATGCTAGGTACACAGGCTTTGTGCTGTGTGGTAGTGCTTTAGACTGCGCTGGTCCCGAGTGAGCTGGTCTGGGGGATGTGAGCCTTCCTTGGCTGTGGTGCCAATCTGCTGAGTAATGCAGGCACGCTGTGGCTGGAAACACGTGCCTGCTCGGGGCGTGGCTCTGCTCTACTGCCCGCGCGGGCGTCTCCTCAGGTGGCCACAAAGGCGGTCGGCGCGTGTCCTGCGCTGTGGAGGGGCTAGACTTGCCGATCGCACCCTGCCGACTCACCGTTTGTGTCAGGGGCGTGGCGGAATGCCGATCGCGGCTTCCGTGTTGTCCTGGCGCGTGCCGCGGGGATAAGCCTCAACGCCGGTGACGCGTGCTGGATTGGGCGTCACTCGGCACTGGTGCAGTCAGTTGCGCCCGCCTGGGCGGTACAGTCATTCCCCTGGATGTGGGGGAAACCGGAGCGTGGATCAGGATCCGCTCCTCGTCGCCAGTGTTGCATCCACCGGGGGTGCCCCCGGGCCTCGCTGGCTGCGTCGCAAGGCTGCTGGTGCGTGCTGCAGGAAACACACCACAAGCATTTACACTTGGCGTGGACTGACCCCGTGCGGTCATGCCCACCCATTTATTGGCGCGCTCCGCCCTTCCGGCGTGAGCGCGTGGGAGTTACAATATCCGGCGTGGGCCGGCCGAGTTCAGCTAGACCGCTGACTCATTACATTATGCACGTTGCTTGTTTGATGCTGCATACGTGCTCATAGTATTATGAACATTCGCATGGACAATTGGATTAATTTGATTAAACATGGCTTATTTAAAAGCATTTTCGTATGAAAATAAAAGGCATACTTGAGCCGAAAGAGGGCGCTGTTGCTCTATTTTTTCAGAGACTTGACGGCTTCTGCTGTACTGGGAGGGGCTTCGCGTCCTCGAGCACGAATTTACAGCTGTTCAGGAGCAGCCAACGTTGCATCAGCTGCCTCTTGGCTGGCCTCCAGCAGTCTTAGTCAATAGAGCAGCCGGCACAGCATCCGCCCATTATTATAGCTTTTGCAGGTTAACCGTAGACTCCTCTTTTTTATTTAGACGAACATAACGTTTATGCTTGAAGCCTTATTCAAATGTAGAAACACATATGTATTAATTTTATCATTATTTTGGCTTCTGACACGTGTTATGCTGTTGGAATAAGTTGTGTAGTTTAGTATTACATATTGTTGTAAATGTAAATAAGTTAAATAATTATGCACAACGGCTTCTAGCTCTGCTACGCCTCGCCCTGTGCCCTTTTCAGCAAGGTGCAGCTTGTTTAGAAATTCTATTGATGTGTAGTAACAGAAGGGGTCTGTCAACACGTCTGCCAATGGTTCTCTTCTTACACCTGCCTACCTCCCCTATTTAAATGTGCATCACGCCACGAGACGCATGTTTCTTTTAGCCAATCATCTCTCGCGTTGCACTGACGTCCATCCCCGCCTCCAATACGGTTCATCTACTCGCCATGAAATGCCTGTCGCCCTGCGCTGCCTGCGCACACTGAATTTTTCATTGCCCCTGCATCGCAATACACGTTCTTCGCCACTCACGTGCATCATTTGCATATCCTGCTTTGCACCCTGCAATGAGCAACCACTCTACACTGCTCACCAACCTGGCATTGCCTCCCCACCCTGCAGTGCTACATACTCTGCGTTAACGTGCCACCCAGGCAGAGTCGGTCTTTGTTCATATAGCGCCCTGGGTAAAAGAAATTTGGAACGCTTGCTGATGCTAGCGAATTAAATGAGGCAGCAATGGGGGAGGGGCTTTTGAGTTCACTGGTAAGTTTCTGGCTGGGCACTGACTGGCCCCTGAACACAAACGTCCCTGGACAACCCCCCCCCCCCCCCCACCACCAGCTCACCTAAATCACCAATAGCTTAGCTGCCTCGAATGCAGACGAAGGTGGTTATGTTGGTGTGTGCCAGTAGGGGTGAGATGGTGAAGGGAAGGCAATAAAGGGGGCATTGGGGTAATAAAAACATCGCCCACTGTATGAGAATGAAGGATTAACACAATTTATTGGCAAATCAGACAGAAATGAGCACCCAAGAACGCAGAGCAAGAGGACAGGGTGCTGCTGTTGGCATTACCTTAATGCATACAGCTCTGTGCACCCCTCAGAATATTGGCACCCTGTGCCCAGCTCGCTCATGCTGAAGACCGGTACTGCACCAGGGCTTTAAGTGGGATGAAGAAACTGGGGGTGGGGTGTGTGTGGTAAACCTGTTGTAGGGGGAGTGGCAAACACAATTTGGGGCTTGGCCTAAATCATGAGAACTAGAATTGTGTGATTACGAAATTCATGAATGCACATTCAGCAAAGGATAATAAAATAGTAAAAAGTTACATGAGACCTGTGCATCGCACAGCCAGGCAAGAGACACAAATTAGCATGTTTAAAACAATAGTGGTGAAGGCAGTGTGTCATGAGCCCTAGTGCAAGGAAGGACATAGGCTCCCAGGCCGCCTTTGAACTGTGAAATACAGTAAGAATCAAGGATTAGAGGGCCCCTCATGCCTATGGGCCCCAGTGCCACTGCACCTGCTGCACCAATGGAAGCTACGCTCCTTTATTCCACAAGTGGCGGCATCAAGACAGACGTGGAGGCAAAGAATGGCATAGACTACAGAGGTTAAATGGCTGTAGCATGGCAGCCTTTTAAAGAGACGCTACTCTGTGTTAAAGAAATAAATTATTATGTTGAAACATGATGTTTGTTGCACGATTTAGATTTACATTTAGAGCCCGACTAAAGCAAATACCGAGTATACATCATCTCTGGACGTGCATGCAGAAAGCAAGGGGTTCACAGGGGAAGCTTAGCTAGATTTGTAATGCCTTAAATCTGATATTTACTGAACACCATGTGCAATTGCTATAAACAGCATGCGTGCATCAGTGTGCTATGTGTTGAAAGCAAGCCTCCATCTTGTTGAGTGTGGTGGTGGTAACTGACCCTCTAAGCTTACCAGCCCGCCTTTGAGCAATGGCAGTGCCAATCAACGAATAAATAAACATGACTTGTTGACTATGAATGCCCTCAGACAAGTCTCTCCTCCATGCCACAGGGATCACAATCCAATCTGTGAAACGCCCAGAATCCCGGGTCATGCCCTGCATAACTTGTTTTCTTATGGTTACATTTGACGGGTTAGACATTCAGGCTTCACAACAGCCTAACGCTAAACTGCAACTGCATTTATGTGCGGAGAATATCGAGTGTGCAGGAGACTGGAAAGGCGGGACAAAAAGGGAAAATGCAGGGTCGTGAAAGCATTATATACAGGGCTTTAAGTGGGATGAAAAAACTGGGGGGTCTCTCAAAGGGGTGTGGCCAATGTAATTAAGGGCGTGGCTTACAAACACGTAAGCTAAAAATCTGTGATTAGCATAGTGTGCCGCCCGACTTGTATTTTGCTGTTTCTGTCATTGCTTCTAGATATATGATACAACTAGTAACATCATACCTACAACAAGTCAGGACTATTGGCTTTGTCAATGGTTGTTAATTGCATAAGATAAATAAGCAGCAACTATGGCCTGAATATTATTGAAAAAGCTTCCACTTAAATCCCTGGTGACCCCAAGACAATGTTGCTGCTCCAGAGTTTAAAAAAGAGAAGGGAAATCCAGAGAGAAAATGACTCTCTTTAAAGGATTTCCCTTCCCCTATAACGCTCACCTGGCATGACGTCAGGCCGTAACTTCTACACTAGTGAGAAGTGAGCAGTGAGAGCAGCGCACATCCATGTGCCTGCTGTCACTGCAGCCCGTAAAAAAAAATCGGGTCGCCTGTGCCAGGGCACAAAACAGAGCCCGATAGAGACCCGTTTCGAGGCCCCGCTAAAAAACTGCCGGTGCTCAGACCCGGTGAGACCCGGCCCACTTAAAGCCCTGATTATATAAATAGGCCGGTTCCAACCAAGTGCCACCTGTGACTCGCATTATTCTAATGCGGTGTCTGTCCAGTGGATGAGCCCCTTTCAAATACCACCACATCCAGCAGCAAAGCAAAGGTCATAGGATGTAGCAGAAGAGTTCGGGTCAACACCAAATCATACAGGGCAGCTGCAAGAGTCTCCAAAATGACTCTAGTCATGCTAATGGACTCCAGGAGAGAGGAGGCAAAGCGTGCCAGGGTGCCTTTAAAACAACGCCCCTCCTCTTACGATTACTTTTCAGGTTCCAGATTCATGAAGGAAGTATTATGTGTGACTCACATAACGATGCTTGAGCCATCTATGTTAAGCTTGCCCTCACCAGTCTGTTTTGCCAGGACATGGCACAAACATAGGGTGACCAGACGTCCCGGTTTTCCCCGGACGGTCCCTGTTTTCGGAGCAGTGTCCCGACACTTTGCTCCTAATTACAGAAATGTCCCGGTTTTTGTGCAGTGCCCAGGTTAAACGGAGAAATGTCCCGGTTTTTAAATAGTGCCTCGCACTGAAACACTATTTAAAAACCGGGACATTTCTCTGCTTACTTAGCACAGGTGCTGAGACGGGTCTCTATTGGGACGTCCATTTTTGCCCTCAGGATGAAAAAACAATCTTACTGCTGCAGCAATACCACCCTTCACTGCATTCAAAGAGACCCGTTATAGTTCTTTCAAGGTCTCATCATCCCAGAATTGAAGCATTTTCAATGTTATGTACAACAAAGCCCAAGTTTGTTGCTTATTTATCTTATGCAGATAAGAACAACTGACAAAGCGAATAGTCCTGGCTTGTTGTAGGTGTAATGTTACATGCATAGCTGCCAAGGTTTCAGATTTCTATGCGTGACATTTTCATAATTTCAAAGTAATTATGAGTGACATTTTAACGACTATGAGTGGCACTTTCTTGCGAGCAAAATCAAGATATTAAAACGAGGGAATCTTATAAATATCAGATATGACACCCATTTGAGCAACTAGAAATTCTACGTTAGCTGCTGCAAAGCGTAAGAAATAATGGTTAAACAACTTTCATTTATACTCATGTCTAAGTAAATATACTTAGAATCGTACAAATATCAGGAAACTCCCTTGCAACATATTACATCAAGGCTCTCTCTGCACACTAAGTCAGGAGGTGTTTTTTATTTTTTTGTGGTTGTTTGTTTTTTGAGGCTTGTTCCTTCAGTCTTTGCTGACTTATACTGGACCCTCTGGTTCCTCCCTCATAATTAATGATGCTGCGCAGAGAGCATCACTCAGTCCAGGGCCTCTCTCCAAGGTGGGACCCAGCCCAAACAGGATGTGCGAGGCCCTGCTAACAACACTCTGGTGGCTACTGTTGTTGGATAGGCCAGCAGAGAAACAACAAAGATTGCCTGCCTTTGTGGTGGCCCCCCTCCTTCCCTGCAAACTAAAGTCAGAAGAACATCAGGACTCGGGGCCACCCTCTGACGTCACATGAGTGACCCTGTGCCTCTCTCCGACCCAGCCCAAAAAAGATGTGCGAGGCCCTAACAACACTCTGGTGGCTACTGTTGTTGGATGGGCCAGCAGAAAAATCAACATAAAGATTGCCAGCCTTTGCAGTGCCCCCCTCCTTCCCAGCAAACTGAAGTCAGGAGAACATCAGGACTCGGGGCCACTCTCTGATGTCATGTGAGTGACCCGGCCCAACAGGGAACCTATGTTAGAGAGGCCCCAACAACATAAAACACACCACGCGGCGCCAGTCTTGCAACCCATTTCACCGTTTTGAGTAACACCGCAGCAGGCGCTGCAGCTGCCTGATCGCGCGCTGCCATTGGCACCCAGGCTTAAAACTTAAACTTACTTGGGCTGTAACACACTCTGCCAAGGCTGGCCAGGCTGCAGGCACTGGTAGGCTCAGGCCGTGAGCCACTGCGTGCCCTGGCAATTCGGGTTTGCTGCTCAATCCGCGCCTCCAGGCCGTGTTGTCCAGGCTGTGCAGTGAGTCATACTTTGCAATCCACAGGGAGCCATGAGTGTCACCAAGTAAGGATATCACACCGTGCAATTAGCGGGTCACCCGGGTGACAGTCACTGAAACCTCGACGTCTCTGTCGGCTAAGTCTGTGTCACACATATGATTTGTCTGTAATTCTTCATCTGTGTCTGTGGAGGCGGCTGTCATTTTAGTCCCTTTTCCATGTCTATGACAGCTGTCAAATAGTCCTTTTATGTCGACCGTTACTGCAAACTGTAGTCCTACTTCTATGTCTATGAACTGTCCCCGTTTTTTGTTTTGAGAATCTGGTCACCCTACACAAACAGGCCAGGGCTTGAAAAGAGAGCCTGAAGGGCAGGAGCGGGCTGTATGCTGGAGGAGGGGGGGGGGGGCTGGGGCTGGGGGGGAAGGGGCACCAGGGGTCGCAGGGGTATAAAAAAAATAGGAAGAAATAAAAAGAACTTACCTGCAGCCGTCCCAGTCACGCTCTTCTCCTCTTCACGAAGGCACAGGCTCCCAGAATGCCTTGCATCCAATCCTGAAGCTGTTCTCGCGCGCGAGAGCAGCTTCAGGATTGGCCTGAGCGCCCTCGATTTGTGCTCCAGGACAGACTGTGCACATTGATAGCTACTCCTTTGACTGAATCTTTGGCTTACCCTGGCCTACCATGGGCAGTTGGGTCAGCAAAGTTTTATATTAAAACCAATTTTATAAGGTGGGGGCTCAAATGTTTTTTTTTTGTTCTCATATGAAACCTGGCTTTCAGTCCTTATGACTCTCAATTGGTAAGGAGATAGAAAGTTTGTCAATAACTCACCAGCCCAAGACAAGATTACTTGGCCATTTGTAACTCTTCTCTTAAGTAATGTGCCAGTGTATTGGGCTTTGCTCGTCTGAATTTTCAGCAGTAAAATGTAGCAGTTTTTTCAACTTGGACACTAACTGCAATGTGGCCCAATTCCAGCCTTTGGAGTAGTTGAAGAGTAGCTTTTCTTAGCTGAATTAATGCATAAAAGGGAGCACATTCAATGATATTTACAAACTTGTGAATTACAACCAGATGCAGTTTAGGTACATACAATCGCAGCCACAGCTTTTCAATCAAAGACCTTTAATTTTGATCATATCTATATTATTGAGAATTAAACATCTATATAGTTAGGGAACGCAGAGAATTCATATTTTGATAAATTATGGTTTGCGCACTCACTCCTTATAAAATGTCTCCATCTGCTTGGCTTTAGAAACTCGGCTCTGACTTTGCTGAGCTCATTCCTGAGTAACAGGCAGCAACGGGTGGAGTGGGGGGAGGCAAGCTCATCACTGATCTCCCTTGCTTGTGGTGTTCCCCAGGGGTCTTCCCTCAGCTCACCACTGTTTAATATCTATCTTTGCCCCCTTATCAGACTCATTCAAAGCTTTGATTTAGCTGTGTTCTCCTACGCCGATGACACACAGATAGTGGTTTCTATCTCATTGGACGGAGATAAGGAGGCAAGAAATATCTGTAATTGCATGTCCCAAGTGGCATTTTGGATGCAGAATAATTGTCTGAAATTGAATACAGACAAAATAGAGGTGCTGCTTTTTGGAAAGGAGACCACGTTTTAGAATGACTCTGTTGTAACCTGTATTATATTTATCTGGTTACTTTCTGTAACTTTCTCCCTAGCTGCTCAGCCAGTGTGAATGTGATGCATGGAATGTTGGTGTGAGAGTCTTGAATGGAATGTTTGGGTGCCTGCATGCTTAGTGTGAGTTAGATTATGGGCTGAGCAGCAGGCAGACTGCTCCTGGTGGGGCTGCATCTCTACAACTCAAATACCTGTAACTGAACTCAATAAATCTACATAAAACTACATCTTGGCTACGGATTTCAACACTACAGATTTTTGCAGACGATTCTTGAAACGAAACTACGCGTGCTTTAAAAAGGACTTACTGAAACAAGAAATCTCTAAAGGAAACCTCCACAACTAAGATAGCCTTCCTTTGAAGTACAAGGCGTGCCAGCCCCACCAGTGTCCTTTACATCGGACAGCCCCAGCCTGCGCGTACTTCATTGGCTACAAGGATTGGGTATTCCTGCTACTATGACAACTTGCTTGATCCTCAGCATGACAAGTTGTGTGATCCTCAGCACTACACCAGTGTCCTTGTCAACGGACAGCCCCAGCCTGGACATGCTCCATTGAACTGAGCCTTACTTCTTCCACTTATTAATTCTGTTACATTCTACTTCAATGTGGAAGCTGCACACATTGACATTTTCATCTCGCTTGGATTTTTGTGACAAGCTGCACCAGTCTGGTATACACTCACTAAAACATGCCGGGGGCTGTTTGGCTCAACAGGCCTGTCAATCTGAGGTAGAGTGTTGTTTCGGTGGTAGATCAGGTTCGGTGTTGTGTCGCAAACTTGATGTGGAGTTTTTTGGTGGAGACACAGAGCGTTATGAAATTCATGTCCAGTCAACATGCAGTGGCAGTCTTGGGAAGATTTGTTGTCACGTTTGATTTTAAGACAGCACTTTGTGTCTCAACGAGATTCGCTATGTGTCAAAATTGGACCCGGCAATACTGAGCAAAGTTGTCGGTTTCTTTGGATTTCACATTACAGGTCGACTTGTCTTCAGCATCACTGTGGCTGTTTTTGTGATCGGCGGAGATCTACATGTGGGTAAACGCTCGCATTTTGTGGGGTTAGGCAATTTTTATAATGGGACTGTGGAGTTACCCTTGCGCTGCGTGGGACATGCGCGAGGCTCACCTCTTTGAATGTCTGCGTGCATGCTTCCACGATGATCACCTAACTTCCAGCGGTGACGAACTTGACTTCCAGTATGTCGGCACACGCTGCGTTGCACTGTTTGGTGCACGCACCCGCCTTGAGCCACCCCGCGCTGACGTGACTGCTAGCAGCCTTCTTGGGGTTGGTGGCTGTGCACTAGCCACGGAGTGTCCGGTATTCTCTGCCAACTGCGAGCGTGTGCTGCTGCTCTGCTCTTCATTTCGGTGTAAGTGAAACATTGGGTTTTGTCCCGCAATGCCCAGCTTGCATTTGGTCACTTCTGGTCAACTGCCTGTGCACCTTCATATATGTACTGGAGTTTTAATAACACAGAGCATGTTGAATAATCCAGGTGTTCGGCTTCTCTGCTAGAACAATGGTTCAGTTTTGTGTGGTTCTACATGTGCATGGAGTAGACTCTTCACGTCAAGGTATTCTTTTGTACAAAGGAACGGTGTGTTGAGCACATATGTCTAGGACAATCCTTTATCCTTCGTTTGACAATCGTTTTTCTTACTGAATTAAACCACGCTTGTACACGCGTGGAACTAAATTGTTTTTAACATATTGCAAGGAATTCCTGTGACGTCTACAAACATTTGCTTTCAGTGTCTTGTTGGAAAGTTTACAACAGTTTGTCTTTACTCAAGTACTGCTCATTTCTGCTTTTGTTTGTTGTAGTGGGTGTTAGCCCCATCTGCGCAGTTTGTAGTGGGTGTTAGCCCCATCTACGCAGTTTGTAGTGGGTTTTAGTCCCATCTACGAAGTTCTAGTGGGTACTAGTCCCATGTTTTTCTATTACTAATGGGTATGAGTCCCATGTGTTCTACTGTTCTGTGCACGTTTCTAACCTCCACATAGTGGTTCTAATGGGTACGAGTCCCATGTGTTCAATTTTTTCTGTGCATGTTTCTAGCCTCCACATAGAGGTTCTAATGGGTATGAGTCCCATGTGTTCTGCTGTTCTGCTCATGCTACTAACCTCTAAGTAGTGGTTCTAATGGGTATGAGTCCCATGTGTTCTATTGTTCTGTTTATGTTTCTAACCTCCACATTGAGGTTCTAATGGGTATGAGTCCCATGTGTTCCGCTGTTCTGTTCATGCTACTAACCTCTTAGCAGGGGTTCTAATGGGTACTAGTCCCATGAGTTCTATTGTTCTGCTAACGTTTCTAACCTTCACATAGAGGTTCTAATGGGTATGAGTCCCATGCGTTCTGCTGTTCTGTTCATGCTACTAACCTCTAAGTAGGGGTTCTAATGGGTACGAGTTCCATGTGTATCATTGTTTGTGCACACTACTGTAAACACTCGTGGTTGTCTGCCCTAAGGCCTTTTTGGCTGCATGGTCAGTAGTCAACCTTTTTTTCTTTCTTTCCCTTCCATTTTCTTCAGTTTATGTTGGGTGTAGATGTTCCATGTTGTTTCTGGTCCATTTATTCACCTGTATTTTGGGGAAAGTCAGTTCGGGTGACCGTCACCCATTTCCAATGTTTCTAATGTTTTTTAAACAAATTATAGGAGGATGATGGGTTGGTAATATATATTCTATGTATATTTATCTTTGCATCTCCTCTACTTTGTTTATTCTTCTTACATGTACTTCTTGTACATCTCTTGTATATTTCATATTCTCTTGTATTTACTCTTACATCTCCGGTGCATTTTCTTCCTTGCTCTCGCTTGATTTTCTTGGTATCTTGGCCATGACCTTTCACGTTTGGGTTCACTTTCTTCTAGCTTTTTCTCTACTTTTCCATTTTTCTATTTCTTGGGGTTCTCCCTGTTTTAATCTTTTTCTTCTTTGCGGTTTCTATTTTTGTTTTGTGGAAGAAGGGAAGGTATGTTGTAACCTGTATTATATTTATCTGGTTACTTTCTGTAACTTTCTCCCTAGCTGCTCAGCCAGTGTGAATGTGATGCATGGAATGTTGGTGTGAGAGTCTTGAATGGAATGTTTGGGTGCCTGCATGCTTGAGTGTGAGTAGGAGTATGGGCTGAGCAGCAGGCAGACTGCTCCTGATGGGGCTAAATCTCTACAACTCAACTACCTGTAACTGAACTCAATAAATCTACATAAAACTACATCTTGGCTACGGACTTCATCACTACAGACTCATGGTGGCTTTCTAGCCTGGGTACACTACCAGCTCCAGTCCAGAAAGCTAGAAATCTGGGAGTCATGTTCGACACGGAATTATCCTTTTCGGAGCAAATAAATTCTATTACCTCATCTGTTTTTTTTTGTGTTGAAGATTCAGAATTTTTTTCCCTTTCATTCCCCTTGACCTCCAGAAAATAGTTATAACAGTTCTTGTTTTCTCTAAGCTGGACTACTGCAATGCCCTGTATTTTGGTGTCCAGAAATGTGTGGTAAAGAAGTTGGAGGTTTTGCAAAACGCAGCGGCGAGACTGCTGCTTAAGATCCCTAAGTTTACTTCCATATCTCAATCATGGCAGAGTCTTCACTGGCTCCCAGTAAGAAAAAGGGTTGTTTTTAAGGCTATGTGTATGGTCCACAAGGCCCTTCATCGTACTGGCCCAAAGTACTTACAGGATCGGTTCGACTGGTACAAGCCAATTAGGATCCTTATGTCCAGCTCATTACGCTTTGTTATCATTCCGAGATTTAACAAAGCAAGATGGGGGGTAGGGCTTTTTCCATTTGTGCAGGAATGTGGTGGAACTCACTACCTCTCACGCTGCGTGGTCAATCTTCCTTGATGCAGTTTAGGAAGCAGCTGAAAACCTGGCTGTATACCAAAGTTGTTGAATAAGATGCTGCCAGAACTCTGTTGCGTCTTTACGATTACTTGCTCCACTGTTCCGGCGATCTTTCCAGCGCTAAGACACCCATGGGTATGCGCGCACTATACAAAATTAATTTCATTCATTCATTCATTTCAGTCATTCATTTCAATTTAGTAGCTTGGCAAAAATTATCCAACAGTAGTGCTGCTCTTCAGCCAGATCATTTATATACTATTTGAAATTAGGATTTTCAATAATTGGTTAGATCAAATTCACTGCTGTAGTCCATGGGAATCTAATCCAATAAAAATAAATCATCAGCGTACATCACCATCCATAAAGCAAAAGTTCTGTTTTTAGGGGAAAGCTCTTTATTTTACAATTTTTTTCACAGAGGAAAGCACAGGGATGCGTTGTATTGCTGTATATATGATGCATCCCTACACTTTCGTAATGACGCAGCTCGGAGCAGCAAATGGCTTGCAGTGCCACGCTGCATAATTTTCTAGTAAATATGCCCTATAGTTTCTTCTCCCAGAAATCTTGGTGCACTTTTAATATAGCAATTGGAAAGGCATTCTGACTGAAGTCTGGCCATAAAGTTCGTTGCTTCCCTGATTAACTCAGAGATCTCAGCAACAGTTATTTTTAACTCAATTGATTACTGCAATTGCTCTTCTTTCAATGACGTAGGACTAATCTCACAAATTCATTTCTAAAGGGTTCTTCTCCCTAAAGATCATTAATATATTTTCCCCATTGGTATTCTTATATATTCCAGTCAGCTTCAGTTAATATTTTCAAGCAAACCGGAGCTTTGAGAGACCATCATAGACATGGGGGTTTCACAAATGCCTTATGAGTATGTGAAGTAGAACACCTGTGGTATTCCTTCCCATCCTATTTAATGCCTTTGAGAATTGGCCCCAAAACATCTAACATGGGAATACAATGGGAATATTCAGGGAATATTTGTTTATAGTTAGCAAAAATAGGTCGGACTGCACCCTCTTGTGCTTTGACTGATTAGGAGTTGGTCATTTTAGGAGTGAGTCATAATGGTATTCATGACCTAGTGAAATAATATGCCTTTGGTACCCTCTAAGTGCATGGTCTCCCTTTTCACTTCTTACCATTTTGTTTGTGGTATTGTTGACATAACTTTCTATATTGCTCTACAAGTAAACTGTGATGTGGTGATCTGTGCATAGCAAGCATTGGTGCTAGAAGACACTTACGCATCAGTTTGCACTCATATGTAATCCAAGGAGACAACTGATAGGTGTTACTCAGTGTTACTCAGTCAAATTGTTGACATAACTTTCTATATTGCTCTACAAGTAAACTGTGATGTGGTGATCTGTGCATAGCAAGCATTGGTGCTAGAAGACACTTACGCATCAGTTTGCACTCATATGTAATCCAAGGAGACAACTGATAGGTGTTACTCAGTGTTTTTTGTATGCTATTGTTATCTTCTAGATAGGTCAAAAGAGATCCAAAGCATATATCCCACTCTGAAAATGGGCTCCCAATGAAACAGTAACTATAAAAGGGGGAGTTAGCTACCTTTGACCATGATTAATAAAATAATTACAGTTTCGTACTGGAATTAATAGGCTAATTTATTTTTCAGCTGTTTCCAGTTTCACCCCGATTCACCAAATGCTCGCCAGGATTTCCATCTGTATTTGTTATATGTAGTACTATCATTTGTTTATGATGGTGGTTCTCTGCACTAGTTTCCCCATAAAAGTTGCTCACCCAGTAAAAATGGGCACACTCAATGAAAGTGCAGCCAAGGAAATTATTAGCTCCAATGTAGGATAAATGAGTGCTATGGGCTTGTTCATCATTAGGGAACCTCCCATCCCAGTCTCTCATTAGAAGCTAGTGGGGTTCTCCCTGAATCAGCAGTCCCCAACTGCCCTTACGTTGAAAAGGATTAATCCGCAATGTGATATCCCAATATTTTACAATGCCCTCAGTAATGGGATAATTATCCTCATACAACATTGCATTTGTGTTAAAATTGCCAGTGATTGTCATGTGATCCCTTCAATGTAACAAGACGTTTACTTATTAAGGTTGAAGAACATCAACTGGTGGGTAGAATATAAATATTACCAATTAGCAACCCTGCCTTAGTTCTGATATATCCAGCGAACAATATATGTATTCATAAAAAATAGTCACTGGATTCCTCAATCCACATCTCAGTATAGGGCAAATTTTGGTGAGCAAACAATATTTGACTCACATGTTCACTCACCCACATGAAGATTGAATTGAATGTCTCTTGTAGCTGATATATAGCCATTTATGCTAGTTGACTCTATAGAAAATATTTTCTTTAAGCACATAACTTCGAATTGGTGTAGTTTTGCCCTAGTGGTTACATAATTTTTTATCTTAAAGCCACCAATCAAGCACCACGAAATAAACTTCCAACAACTATTCATATTCTTGGCAATGTTATTTACTTTCACATTTACTATAGCATTATTTTTTCAGGTCATCAGGTTATCAATGCAACCTAAACAATGTCAATCTTGATTGGTCAACATGTTCACAGCAGTTCTTCTATCTAAATTTATAGTGGTGACCCAGGTACAATCTTCTATAGTGCATTTTGAAGAGAAGTTATATTGTTCCAAAAGAATATGAACGTGATGTTGTCGTATATTATGGAACATGTCATCAATGATGTCATTTGAGACGTTGTCAGTGATGTTATTAATGATGATATTTAACGTCATGAGCAGTGGGGGCCACTGCTCAAAAGGAAAAATAAAATGATAATAACGTAACGTTATTATCATTTTATTTTTCCTATTGCAGTCAGTGGCGGGGCGGGGCTGGCCAGAGCAGGGGGAGGAGTGGTTTGCACTCCCTAAGTGCTCGGCCGCCCAAACAGTCATGCACACTTTGCATGTTCCCCACCAGGCTGCATTACACAGCCTTGTGAGGAACATGTACAGGCTCCCTGTCCCCGTCTGAGCCAATACAGCGCTGCATTGCAGCGTTTTTGATTGGCTGAAGGGAGCATGTGTGCTTGGGTGCTCCTGCTGCTGGCCAGAACAGGAAGAAGGAAGATGAAGAGGACGAGGATGGAGGAGAGGAGGCAGCCGGCCGTTCCAGGTAAGTCCTTTTTTTTTATTCACTCCCCCCCCTCCGCCAGCCTACTACCCAAGTCCGGTAGCAGCCACTACTGGTCATGTGTGATGTGATATGAAAGGTCATAGGCAGCGCAAGTTATAGTTAGTTCACTAATCCATAACTGGTGAATTTCTGTGTTTTTTAGGTTTTTACATAGTTCTTATTTCATTTAACTCTAACTACAACATCACTTTAACATTTTCTTTTCAGTGCTATACATATATTTCATTTATATATCTCTACTTCTCTCTCTGTTATATATATATATATATATATATATATATATATTCACTGAAAAAACCATAGGTTTTACAGACGTTATAGTTAGAAATTAGCATTTAAAAATCTTTGAAATTTCAGATGTCATCAGTGATGTCATCAGTGATGTCACTGACCATGCCATGAATGATGTAATATGAGACGTCATGAGCAGTGCATTGCGGGCGTGAGTTATAGTTAGCTGAACTAACTATAACAGTGGAATTTCTATGGTTTTGTACGAGTGAAATGTCCAGCTAACTATAACGCCCCTGAAACCTATGGTTTTTTCAGTGAATTTCAAAGGTTTTTTAAATGCTAATTTCTAACTATAACGCCTGTAAAACCTATGGTTTTTCAGTAAATTTGAATGGCTTTTTAAATGCTAATTTCTAACTATAACGTCCCTGAAACCTATGTTTTTTTCAGTGAATTTCAAAGGTTTTTAAATACTAATTTCTAACTACAATGTCCGTAAAACCTATATTGTTTTTAACTAAATTTAAAAAGACGTGCATACTTTTTGTAGTGAAAAACTAACTGTAACAGTAGTCTGTTATAAGTTATAATTTAACAATGTTTAAAACTTAATTAGCACTAATTAACATATAAGTGTGGAAAAAGTGTGACGGAGCAGCTATGATACCTGACTTCGAACAACAGCGTTCACAGTTCAATTCCTGGCTCCAGCGGCACGTTAGCAAACCACTATGTCACTGTGGGCAACACCTTGCTTAATCTTTCCGACGCCCCCGAGCACCGGCATACCTTTCCAGGGTTAGCTGTACGCTTTACAAATGCTCGAATTTATTTAATTTAAAATCATAGTGATGAGAAATATTATCACGTTATTTTTTCTTCTATTCTGATAGATCTTTTTTTTATGTCTTCTATTTAGAATTACGGCAATCAATAAATGTATTTACTCATGAGAATGGAAATGACACGGTTTTCCGGGTAACAGTTTTTAAGCTCTCCAACGTATGTACATATTAAGGACCTTATACGTGTTAGGTTCGAAATCGAAACTTTTCCGCTTCACATTTTGTAACTTTTCCCAACACGTGCACAAGTGAAACAGTTAAAACGTGAGCACGTGTCAACTGTAAAACGTCACATCTAAATGGGCGGAGCCGCATCTTCCTTCCATAGACTACTGAATAATCAAAAAGTATATAAACCACACCCGTTGATAGATTAGTTTTGTTTTTGCGAGTTATTTACGCGTCTCCATTCAGTGATGCAGGTACTCTTTTCTACAGTCGGATTCTTCTTTTGCGGCCACAAAACATAATCCTGATTTGTAAGTTGTTTGATTATGCAATACTAGATATTTATAATACGTAGCTATTTGTCAAACTTTAAACACTTGTATTTAGAAAAAAGTGTTATTGGTTGTTTTTGCCATTTATATGTAATGTCAGCAGCTTGTTTTCAGAAACAGACAGAATACAGCAAACATTGTTCCTGTTCTGGCTCCTTTGAGCTCATATAGTGTGACTTTGTATATTATAATACTGACACTGTACTTGACCTCAGAAGTGTTGGTGACCCGTCGACGCGAAGACTAAAGATGTATATGTAACATCAGCAGCTTCTAGTTTGTAGTCTATTTCCCCCTTGACATCATATAGTGTGAGTATGTATATTATAATAACCACACATTATGATCTCAGAGGAGTTTGTGACCCGTTGGCGCGAAGACTAAAGATTTATATGTAACATCAGCAGCTTCTGGTTTTTAGTCTATTTCTCCCTTGAGATCATATAGTGTGAGTATGTATATTGTAATATGAACATTTATACTGACCCCAGTGGAGTTTATGACCCGTCGACTGCGAAGACTAAAGATTTATATTTAACGTCAGCACCTTCTCGTTCTTACTCTGTTTCTTTCTTGGGATCATATACTGTGAATATGTATATTATAATATTAACAGTCATTGTGATCTCAGAGCACTTTATGACCCGTTGGCGCGAAGATGAAAGATTTCGAAGTCCCGGAGAAAAGAAGCTCTCAACATACTCATCACTGGAAAGTATTTCGTTATTGATCTTGTTTTGTATTGATGTCTTCATTTTCATTTTCCTTTTTGTGTGCCATCAGTGACACTGTGTATATTGTAAGAGTGTGATATTTCCACACAACAGGAATTGGAGATTTTTCGCCGCCAGGAGTAAACCATCTGAAATACAGTTTACTGACCTTTATAACTTACTTGATCAGATATTTTTACAGTGACAATATTTTGGAAATTGCAGTTTAAAAAAAATTCGTTTCCATAGATACTTTCTTAGTGAATACCTTTGATAAACCCTACATTTCTGAATGTTTTTTTACTATTTCTATTTTTGTCTGTTGCGGTTCCTATTCACCTTCTCCCTATAGAATATATACGACCAGTAGTGTATATTATTATACTACTATCCTATATATTCTTAAAGGAGTACGTGATCTAAGCACTACGACCGAACTTTCCCGAAGTACATTTCTATGTAATATAAAGTGATTTGTGTTTAACAGTTTTTTACTTGTTATTGTTCTTGTGACCTGAGATGAAGTAGTGCGGGAGTGTTTCTTGTAGCACTTCTTTTCTACTTTATCTAAAAGTAACTCATGCCCTCTTATATTATCAAGAATATGGGGCAACACTTTTACAAACTATAGCAGAAAAAAAAAGGGAGGGTGTGCCCACGCTTAAGGGATATTTTATGAATTGCGTTTTTATTTGTCACCCCAGCTTCAGTTTCCGAACAAAGTATATTTGTAATTGCTTAATAAAAACTATTTCAAACCTAGACTGAAATTTTTGCTGCGCAACCACAGCTCCCCATTAGAAAAGTAAACACCACATTATAACTAAACAGTGCTCCTGGGAAGTATCCCACCCGCAAACTTAATAAAAAGAAGACCGCAACACACTTTGTTATTTTCCCGCCGTGATTTGTACACCCCACGCCAATTATATAAATGGCCCTTAAAATATATAAAAAAACTATTTTTACCTTCACTATCCCTCTCCACCACCTTGTGACCACTGTACAGAGTTAATAGTGTTCTTACCCTCCCCGCTACTACTTTCTTTTCCCGTACTCCATTGAAGTGCGTCACAAAATGGTTCACAACAGTGAACCGTTCCCAGCCAATAATGAGCAAACTTGTACTAGGAACAGTTTAGCCAATAAAATGTCCATGGTGTTCCGCAGAGGGGGAGGGAATAGCTGCCAACACTTCTACTTTCAATGGTTTACAGCCAATGAACATTAAGCTTGGGAAGGTCCTGCTTGGAACACGTCAACCAATAACATGTGCCTGCTACTCCGCGGACGGGGTGGAAATGGCTGGCAACACTTGTTCTTTCAATGGTTCGCAGCCAATGAACATTAAGCTTGGGAAGGTCCTGCTTGGAACACGTCAGCCAATCAGATGTCCCTGCTACTCCGCGAACGGGGAGGAAATGGCTGGCAACACTTCTACTTTCAATGGTTCGCAGCCAATGAACATTAAGCTTGGGAAGGTCCTGCTTGGAACACGTCAGCCAATCAGATGTCCCTGCTACTCCGCGCACGGGGAGGAAATGGCTGGCAACACTTCTACTTTCAATGGTTCGCAGCCAATGAACATTAAGCTTGGGAAGGTCCTGCTTGGAACACGTCAGCCAATCAGATGTCCCTGCTACTCCGCGCACGGGGAGGAAATGGCTGGCAACACTTCTACGTTCAATGGTGCGCAGCCAATGAACATTGAGCTCGTTGTTGGAACACCTTAGCCAATTAAACGTTAATTTTGTTCCAGACACACGAACAGAACACGCCCTCCCACATAATATTAATTTTCGTGTAAGAAAGTGACACTGTCCGTGATAAAAGTGAACACCGCATTATAAGTAAACATTACTGCGCATTATATTAAAGGAAGGCTGCAATACGGCGCATTGTTATTTTCCCGACGGGATTTCCAGAGCCTACGCAACCTTGCCGCAATACCGCGCACCGTTGTTCTGCGGACGTGATTTCCACGTCTGCGGACGTGATTTCCACGGCCTACACAACAGTCAAACTCCCTGCCTCTGCACCGTACAGACTGCTTAAACTAAGACCACAGTGTTCCTACTATACCCTCTTATACAATTTTTCTCTTTTGTTTCGCCCTACGCCTTTCAACTCAGTCACAAAATGGCTGCCAACACTTCCTAGTTTGAACAGTTCGCAACCAATGAGCCGCACGCTCGCCGTACAGACTGCTTAAACCAAGACCACAGTGTTCCTACTATACCCTCTTATACAATTTTTCTCTTTTGTTTCGCCCTACGCCTTTCAACTCAGTCACAAAATGGCTGCCAACACTTCCTAGTTTGAACAGTTCGCAACCAATGAGCCGCACACTCGTGCTCGTAACGCCTCAGCCAATCAGATGTCAGAATTCTCAAATATCGATATGTGTAAATTTTGATATTTCTCTAAAACTACTGAACAGACTTACCCCATTTAAACAAAAGCGTGCTTTCTGGACCAAGACCTTTCTCCCTGCCAAATTTGGTGTAATTCCGTTCAGCAGTTTGACCTGTAGCCATGTCTAAAGTTTCCTATGGAAATTGCATGGAGAAAACACGTTTTGGGACCCCCTTTTTTCTCAGCCCCCCTTCACGAATCACCCCTAAACTTTCAGGATAGGAGCTCACCTGAAAAGAGGAACTTTTGGAAAATTTCGTAAAGATTCGTCAAACGACGCCAAAGTTATAAGCACATCAAAAAATGCTTTTCCTATGGAAACGTGGTCCTAATTATAACTATCTACTGGCGACTGGCAGTAGATAATATATATATATATATATATATATATATATATATATATATATATATATATATATATATATATATATATATATATCCAAAAACAACTTCGACTCTCCAAACCTCCTGACGGCGAGAAGAGAGACACGAACCACTGGGAGGTATGGCAAAATTGATTTAATCCTCAGGTATGACGCGTTTCGGACACCACTTGTATATATATATATTCTCCACTTTGCTGGGAGCCCACATCCCTGCAGGGTGGCTTCGTTCAGGACAGGCATGGAGCGCCCTGTCTCATTTAAATCTTACACAAGAAAGAATATCGAAGCCCACATCCTTGAAACACCAGCGCTTTTATTTCACTCTGGGAGGCAGCATTTTCTCTCTTTCCTTATGCGTTTCGGCTGTCTAATCAGCCTTGGTCACAGGTGAGCCAATTATACTGACAATGTGAAAGGCCTTGAGTCCCAGTTCATCACGTGACTTTAAGTTCAAGCATCAATGTCCCATAATGCACATGGAATGTAAGTACATTTTATGTCTTGTAATGTTGAAAATATATATTATGCTTAATAGCGTTTGAAAAACATCACAGGAAAATATTGTTCAAGTGCACATGTTTAAAACTAACAATAGTCACGAGTGGCAAGGAGGCTTTATTTTATACTCGCTGTCATGCTCAAAGTATACGCTACCATAATCTCCACAAAACACACGAGTCTCAGGGAAATGGTCAGAGGAGACGCTTCTCCTCCAGTCTCCCTTTCGCACCTCCATGCATGTATAAGCAGGTGGGGCACTACTAGTAGGGGATGAAGTCCCCTTGGCTCCAGAGGTTTCTTGAGGGCCAACTACCCCTCCTGTTAACTCCAGTAAGTCCCACACAGTTGGTTTGCTGAAAGGTGTTCGGTGGCCACGCCCCCTTTCTCCACCACCCTGCAAACACGCCTGCTGGAGCACTACTAGTTGGGCTATGAAGTCCAGTTGGCTCTTGAGGGTCTTTGGGGGCCAACTACTCCTCCTCTCACCTGCAGTAAGACCCAGACAGCTGGTTTGCTGAGAGGTTGTCAGAGGCCACGCCTCCTTTCTAAACCACTCTGCAACCGCGCCTCCTTGCACACTACTGGTTGGTGGAAGTGGTCCACTTTAGTCCTAAGGCCCTCAGGAGTAAAGTTGAATTCATTCCCCAACCAGAAGCACAGAAGGAGGCACGATTGCAGAGTGGTGGAGAAAAGGACAGTGGCCTCCAAGTCCTCTCAGCAATCCCACTGTCTGGGACTTACTGGAAGTAACAGAATGTAAATGTCCAGTATTTGTAAAGCGCGAACAATTACCCGAGGGTGTCAAGGCGCTGGGGGCCGTCGGGAAGATTAAGCAAGCTATTGCCCAGAGTCACATGGTGCTGGGCTGATCTGCCTCCAGCGCCGGGAATCGAACCGCGAGCCCCCGGGTTCCGGAGTCAGTAGCCCTGGCTGCTGCGAAGAGGGGTTCCTGGACCCCCAGGGACTCTCTGCAACTAAGGGGACTTCGTCGGAAGGCGCATTTGCAGAGTGGTGGTGAAGGGGGCTGGCCTCCGGCGACTTGCAGGAGTTCTTTTTTTATTTTTTTATTTTAGGGGAAGGGGACTGTGTGGCCCCCCCCTTCCCTTGGCCATTTTCGGCCTGGGGACCCAATCCCCCGGGGACAGCCCTTTTAACAATGGGTGAGGGGGCCAATTTCGGCCCCAGGGATCCGATCCCCCAAGGCCCGATCTTTTCTTTTTAACATTTTTTTTTTAATTTTGAAGGAGGCCATGCCCCGGGGACCCCATCCCCCAGGGCATGGCCTTTCATTTAAAACATTTTTTTCCTAAAGGGAGGGGGGGGGGGGTGCGTGGCCCACCTCCTAGGCAGCTTTCAGCCCCAGGGACCCATTCCCCGGGGCTTGGACATTTTCTTTCTTTAATTGATTTTTAAAATTGGAGAAGGACCACTTTGACCCTGGGGACCCCATTCCCTGGGGCCCGGCCTTTTACAGATGGGGGAGGGGGGCTGTGCAGCCCCCCTCCCCACCCCGAATTGGGCCCCGGGGACCCCATTCCCTGGGGCCTGCCTATTTCAAGTGGGTGCCTCCAGGAAAACCACTCACCAATGGGATCGCAGGGGAGACCGAGGCCCTGCAGTACCTGCCAGCTCCCCGCCTCCTGCGGGAGCCGGCATTGCTTTGGGATCCAACATGCAGCTCCCAAAGCAATATCTTCACAGCGAGCAGGGAAACTGCTCTGCTTTCAGCAAGCGAGAGCATTTTCTGCTCTCGCTTGCTGAAAGCAGAGCAGTTGTTTGCTATTGCGCTCCCGCCAAGCCATAGCAAACTGCAATGTCCCGGGGGTGAGCACCCCAGGACATTGCTGGAGCCAGCCCTCATGGGTGGCGGCCCCCAGGGCCATCTAGGGCTCCTGAAGGGGGGCTGCACTTTCCAATTTGTCCCGGGGAGGTGGTGGTCCCCGGGGCTGCATGGGGGACGGAAGCCCCCGCGCATTATGATTTATTTTAGCCCCATGGAGGTGGCGGTCCCCCGGGCTGCGGGGGAGGTGTAGAGACTCCCCGCATTAAAAAAAATATTTAATGTATGTGCCCCGGGGAGGTGGTAGTCCCCAGGGCAGTGGGGGGCCAAGCGGGCCCCCTGCATTTTATACAAACAGTGCCGCGGTGCAGCGGGGGAGCCAAGAGTCTCCCCCGCACATAATTAAGTTACTGCCACAGGGAGTTGGCTGTCCCCCGAGCAGCGGGGAAGCTGCGAGGCCCCCGCATATATTAATGATACTGCCTTGGGGAGGTGGCGGTCCAAAGTTGCGCACGCGCGTCAGACGTACAACGTAGTGTTTTTTTAATTACAGAAGGACGCGAGGAGCAGGACGCGAGGAGCAGGACGGAGAGCGCCAGGCAGGGGAGGCGGCAGACAACAGGTAAGTGGCTTCTTTTACATTTTTAAAGACTTTGGGAGGGTGGAGGGAGCGGCTAACTCCGCTCCGCCACGGAGGCAGAGTTTTTGCCTACTCCGCGTCGTCACGGAGCGCAGAGTAGGCAAATCTCCGCAAACTCCGCTGGCGGAGCGGAGTTACTCGCCCAGGGTTTATTTTGTTATCCTAAATTGTCCTTAGAACTTCGGTTCTAGAAATAGCAGATATGAGTTTGGTAACTTTTTACGTAGTCATGGTTTGGATGTCATTTCTTTGTCATTGTACTCTGTCCACCCTCTCCGACATCTTAAATATATTGTGTAGTGTGTAGAGGTTATATTAAATCCTTCTTTTAAAATGTAAATTTGTCTAGCTACAAAGTTTGTAATTTCATTTTCTAATTTAGTACCGTCTACTCTGCATCGTTGTAGCATGACTATGACATATTTACCATAACTTTGTAGTAACAATGTAGACGTGATCTGCAGTTTGGACAGGTCATGTCTTGATGGGCGTTTGGTTACATTTTCGAAGGCCACAGCTTTACAATCTGGTAACGTCAAATAGAGGAATCATTCCGAAATGATTTCAGTGTAGAGGTGAATTCACAATATTCACAGTTATGGTTCCATTTATAAGTTAAACCAAATAATTCATTGATATTCACATCCTCTTCCTCTAATTTTCCTAGCATATTAAAATTCTTGAGCATCCTGCTGAACATTTTGAGAAAACACTACTAATCCAGTACACTACTCTACATTTTGGACCTTTCTGCAGTTCTGTTGGTGGTAACTTGTCTGTCTTTGTCTCCATACAGACTATAGCCTGAGATGGATGTATACTTTGGATAAGAATCGACTCATAAACATTTAAACCTTGAAGTGGTTCTGGAATGGGAACCAGCCCTAACTTGTTATCCACAGTTCTAGCAGGCATTTTAATAGCCTCTAATTTATTGTAACAGTACTTACATATAACTTGCTGTGTGGACAAGTCAAAGCGTTCCTCTACAAATAAGTTCACAGCAAACTTTTGCAGTTATCATAATTACAAAGGTACAGCCTTGGTGATTGTATAAGTGAATGGGTAGTGTCTGGGTAATTGGATGAATGCATGGGTTGTGCCTGCATATTTCACTGACCACATAATTAGTGCCTGCGTGATTGGAAGAGTGCATGTGTAGTGCCTGGGTGATTGAATAAGTGTGTGGATAGTGTGTGAGTGATTCAATGACTGCCTGAGTAGTGGCTAGGTGAATGTATGAGTACCTGAGTAGTGCCTGGCTGACTGTGAAAGTACCTCCATTGTTGTTAGATACATAACAGTTGTGACTATATCTGTGACTCATTGTTTAAGTCCTTCTGTCAGTATCAAACTACCTCTTTTAGTGTATCTATCCTTTTGTACTAAGCTATGTATGAGTGAAGTCTAGATATCATACTTGATATATAATTGGATACATGACTCTCTAGGAGCATACATTGCTCTGTTACTCAGTGTACACATGCATCAGTAAGTTTCTAAAACGGAAAACAAAATTCTCACTTTTTCAAAGCACAAAACCTTTTCTTAATGACATACCTACATAATTTCTCAAATATTTCTTGTGTGTATAAAACATATATTCAGCATTTCTCAAAGAAAAGGAACACGCCAAGTGAAGCTAGCACAAGAACTCTCAAGAGACATTCTGCACTTTTAACCCTCCTCAATTTTAAACACAGCATGTTTAAAGAAATACACCACCCTCACCCTATACATGAAATTTTAAACCACCTTAAAGAACATAGATCACCATGTAAACATATCTGTGATTTCATATTAGATATAGACCTTCAGGCCCTCTTTCCAAAAATACATAGTTCTCTAAATCTTTAAGTAAACCCAAGAGTCTCATCGTACATATAACTATCTGCAACCAGAAAGACCATATCTGACCATCTAAACATATGCAGACCGGTCAAATAAGTTAAAAACCACATTGACAAACACTTCCTAATACATACCTAACAAGTATTACTACTTTATAATTCATATACAGGCACAGCACATTTTCTTATCTTTTATTTGTGACTATACTACTCCTATTTAATAATGTGACTAAAAGTACTACAATTCCCAGAATGCAAATAACATAGATGTATCTATTCTGCACATAATTCTTAGACATTCTTAGTTTTAAATACATTCCTCATTGTAACTTTCAACAATACTAAACTGTTGTTTTTCTATAAAGTACACAATGGAATAAAGGGGCACTAATTCATTCCCTCTTACTTCCCAAAACATTCGGTACTAACATCTTAAACACATACACTCTGCCAGATACAGTTCATCTGATATATTTTTTCCTATCACTGTCATACTCTTTTTTATCAAACTCTCATATACATCTTCATTTCTAATGTACTTTTTTAAAATCATTAGAAAGTTATGTACATACCAGTGAATTGAGTTCATAGATTATATTGTTGTTTTAGCTCTTTTTTGATAGTATTGACACTGTTAGGATTTGTAAAAACTAAGCCCAAGACTGGTACACCACTCTCATACAAATCAACTATAAAATGGCAACCTCTTCAACTTTGCACTCTGTGATCATAAAAAAGGCAGCAAATGAAATCATGTCTTTCATTGTGGACTACTCTATCTCCACTTATGAATGGTTAGTATATGTTAACCCTTTCCCTCTCTTTTAAAAAGAGATTCCTGTCTATGCGTGTTCGCGATGTTTTTGCAGTCATCGCGGAGTAATCACGAAATAAATGGGTGTCCAAACCTATATTTAGCTTCAGTTTAAAAAAATGTTATTTAAAGTTTATTATATAGTCCTGATTTGGAAATTAAAGTTTATTATCATGTAAATTGTGTCATAACGCCTCAACTTTTAAAAAAATGTTCTGTCTTTTAACACCGATCCCCCCAATACACTCTCAACTCAGTGTATCTAGCAACCCAGTGGAACCAATAGGTCACAAGTTCACAGCACATTTTAGAAGGACCATGCTATTTCCAAATGAGATACAGCAGGTGTGTTTTACTCCACAGATTCAAAAGCATATCCATGTCTGTATTACATTTCTTTTTTTTTTACCAACAGCCAATAATAGGACTTCTTGCTAATGCATCCAACACACTACCTAATTTTATTCACTTACATGCTGACAGCATCCAATGAAATACATCTTTTAAAAAAAATAAAAATAAACACCTCCATTTTAACTGCTTTTCAGTTGGAAAACTACCTCATTCAGCTCCAGCCTTCTCCTGACTGCTATTGCTTCTTCACTTCAAAATGCTTAGAGTGTGGATTGTTGGCCACAGCTATGTCCATTGGGCTAAAGAGGCTTCAAAAAAGAGAGGTATTGACAGGGGCTTGGGTTTGCCAAATGTGGAGATTACATGGTTTGGCCAGAGAGAGTTAAAGTTTCATCAGTTGCTGGCTTTGGTTGAAACCATTATGGATTGCCAAGCTCCTCAACTCATGATTGTGCACTGTGGTGGAAATGACCTAGGCACACTAACTGGAGTAGGGCTGGAAATCCTACTGAAGAATATCTTTGCAGAACTGATGTAACTTTTCCCTCACACTGTCTTAGTGTACTCTAATATATGCCAAAGACAGAAATGGAAGTGATCAAATTAGTTCTGTACACATATTGACAATGCCAGGAAACATGTTAATAAAACTGTTTCTGAATTCCTCAGAAACCACGGCATGGGCTGTATCTATAACAACAATCTGCGTTTTGACATGCATGGAGTTTATAGAAATAATGGAGTGCACTTTACAGACGAAGGCAACTGTGTTTTTAAGTAACCTGAAACTATGCATCCGGTTTTATGTGTAGCTGTCATATACACACAATTAACACAAAGGCTCTTGTCAGAGCCACCCTAGTACCCGAAATATTGCTAATTGTCTTTCTAAAGATCCATCTTTAGTTTTTGGGAATCTTCGTGACAACGTCGCGATGGTCTCGAATAAGTCGCGAAATTGCAAAGCAAAAGCAGACATTCAACAGCCACCAGCACAACGCAAAAATAATAGCTAAAAAAATCCATTCTAAACATTGCACTTTATATATTACTATATACATGCTTCTTTAAAAAACATGTTTAAATTCATGTTTTTGTACTAAGTTTTAAAAAACCATCTTTAAAACCTATTTTCCGTTTTTGCGGTGATGCCGGGGGTTGCGATTATGTCAGTAACCGTGACGATCGCGCCTTTTTTACAGACTGAAAAACACATATATGCACACATATTATAGTATTTGTGGCACTAGGGAATTACTGTACACTCCAAACTCATTTTTTCTAGTGAGTTTCTACAAAAAACATTTCTAAAACCTATTTTAAGTTTTCACTGTGACGCTGGGCAGTGCAATGACATTTGTACCCGTGATCACAGTGAATACGTCGCAAAAACACAAAGCAAAAGCAGGAATTCAATAGCCACCACCACATAAAACAAGCATTTGCAATGCAATAGGTCTCGCATTTGTTAAAGTTAGAGCTGTTGGCATTGAAACTAACAATGTTTTTACTTTTGTTTTTTATTTGCAGTGGAGTTATTATATTTGCATAGCACTATTGCCAATGGTATAAAAAAGCAAAAGTAAAAAACATTGTGATTTTCAATGCCAACAGCTCTAACTGAACTCACATATTTAAAGGTGCTCTTGTATGTGATAATGAAGAAAGGGCGACTCAGTGAAAAAAATATTTGCCTAGGATCTCACAGATTGAGACGAATGTACTTGACCTAACTGTAATGCTCTTGACCCATAAACTCAAGTCACTAGAGCTGCAGGTCTTGTAACATTTTACTGATTTTTCGAGTGCAAACAATTACTATTGTCCATAAACTACACAAACATTTACAAATGTCTGGGTACTAAAACTTCTAAAAGAGTTTGAGGGAGCAATGTTACTGTATTTTAACTCAGAAAACAAAACAACCAAAGTTAAAAAAATATATCAAAAGCGATACATTTTTTTTTTTACAGTCAGCTTTTATGGATGACAAATCGAAGGGCAAAATAGTTAGTGGATATGGACATGAGGAGCTTTTGTCAATTATGAGAGTTTGCTTATAACGGTCAGCATACATTTGCGGACTATTAAGGCAGACAGCATTGCACATTTGGAAGCAGAAGATAGTGTGTTACTGAGACAAAGAATCTAAGTAGCCTATAAACCTAAAGGCCGGAACAGTGGTGACAGCTTCAAATGAAAGCAAATTTAAACACAGACTGTGTCCAAGGTTGTAGGAGACACTCCCATTTTTCAGTGTCTCATTAAAAAATATTAGATTATATTACGGAGTTCAATAACATCTATTGAAAGTAATATTTTTCTAACTATTAAACATTCAAGAACATCTGACGAAATTGCCATTAGTTACACAAAATGTGTCCGTCTGTTTTGTTATTATTATTTGTGAAGCATGATTATTGTATATTAGCCATTAAGAAGTCCAGTTTTTGTAGAGCGCAGATCTTACACTGAACTGAGCTATTAAACTTGAATGGTTAAGGGATATCAAACAGTGAAGTAAAACAATGCGCCATGGACCACACCATTTGGTCAGGTGGACAGGCTGGGATTTGACTGCATGACTGCACATTGTGCAAGTCTGAGACTGTAGGGTACATCATTCTCTCTTCTGTTTAACACCAAAGATCAGTGCTTTGGTTTCAGTTAATTATTGTTATTCAATTCGTTTTAGTGAATGGAGTAAATACACCTATTACATTTTAAATGAAACTTACACTCTACAATCGTTTACATGTGCGTAGTCATAGGATTTAAAGGTGTGCTTTTGTACGTGGAATATTCTCACAGATAGTGAAGATCGAAAACAGTGACACTACATACACCGCGTCTGAAATCATGGTGCACTTTACAAGCATCTGTCTGATGTGCTGTAACCTAAGGTGCAATCTCAGTTGGAGCTCGGAGACCTCTTCGTTTAAAATTTTTTTTATTTACTTGTGCTCGTTTTAATGTTGCGCCTATCTTAAAATCCTTCTTTTCCCATATCATCTCTTATTTCCCGTACTCTGCTGAGTCGCCTGCCTTGATGAACAGAACGATCTAGAAGTGGCTATACACCTGTATGACCACAATTAAATAATTAAAAAAGCAAAAAGGTCTCGAAGCCCCGCAGTTTTGATCATCCTGTTACTGGACTTCAAACGAGAGTTATGAGATTTGCAGCATGTCTTTGGACTAATCTTCACTTTTCACTTCAAATGTAGGGAAACTGACAGTAACAAACATTCCCTAACACCGACAGCAGGTCGCGACTAGCAAGTAATGATATACAGCACTTTCAGCACCCTTGGCGTGATTTACCCAGAATCACAGGATGTTTGAGCGTCGGTGCCGAGACTCGAACCGGGTTTCCCAGCTTCAAAGCCCGACGCTCTAACCATTCTGCTATGTTGCTGCAGGTACGTTAACCCTCTATGCGCCAAACTGTGACTGGACAAAATACTGAAAACTCCAAGAACTGTATTAAGCAGCAGAGTTATCTTACCGCTATTATAGTCGCCTAAAAATTGCTGAGCAGACAAAGACCTCTGCAGCAGGTATCTTAACCTCGATAAAATATTTTAAAATGCAACCTCTTTGTGCACACAAAAGCTACAAAAAATGTACTGGTATACTTGTTGGCAATTTGTTTGCAGCGGAATTTTTTTTTTTTAAATAAATGTAAAAGTTGACTGTTGCACTCAAGTCCCGCCCCCTTTCCTATGCCCCATTGTATCGGTCCCTGGAGTAAATGCCTGCTAAATAAGCACGGGTGGGGAGTAGTTGTGGGATGACTGAGGACACGGGAACACAGTCCCTGTCATAATCTATTTTAACTTCTGCCGTCGCCACCGCCCTTCACATTCAATTCTCCTTGGCACATCACCTCCTCGCTCTCACCAGTCGATGGGTGTCGGGTGCCGTGAACCTCTGCTGACTTCTGGGCACTGACTCCCTCTCTCTCCTCCTGCTGTCTTCAGAGGGGCCTGCCCTGAATCCGTGGCCGGAAGCGCCTGCCCTGCAGCCGGGGGTAGTAGGCGTGCAGCGGAAGGGTTCCCCGCGGATTCAAAGACTCTACTGAAAGCATGATTCTAGCGAGCTGTGCAGCTCTCGTCAGGTGTGCCCTGTGGGTGTTTTACCTCCATCTGAGAACTGTCCAATCGTATACTGCGGGCTGAAAACCTTGCAGCAGAATGCTGTAAGCCAGAGGAAAAAGAGCGGTGTCAACACAGCAGGCTGCGATGCCGATTCTAACAAGGCGCTTGCCGAAACCTCCTTAACTGTGCTGTGAGTAGGTGAGTCTGCTTACCGCACTGACAGAGCAGTCCGTTCGCCTCCAACTAATACTGATACTACAGTAAAAAAAAAAATGGCGGCCGCGCGGTAAAAAAATTAAATAAACAGTGATGCGCGCGCACCACAGAGGAGCGGGGGGAGGGAGCGCGGCAGCGGCAGCGAGACGAACGCGCGCTGCTGCGCGTGCTGGCCACCAATGGGAATGGGAGGAGCAAAGGCGGGACATGCGCCCGCCTTTGCCCAATCGCGTGCTGTTTTTGTAAAAAAAACGCACGCTCCAGCCAATGTGGGCTTCCCAAAGCAAAACCACACGCACGAGCGTGTGGGCAGCTTTCAGAAGCCCTTTCTAGAGGTCTCGCGCTGCGCGAGCAGTGTTGCGCACTGCAACGCTAGGCGCGAGTCCTAAAAATTATAACTATATAATTCTCTCTAACCATCACACTAGATAAATCACTATCTAAATAACTCTATAAAAACATTTATCAGTCTCTCAATATCTCTATAACAGTGTGTATTAATGATTCATTGGGTTGTGTAGGTGGGGCATAAGTCTCAAAGTGGGTCTGTGACTGGCTGCATGAGTCCTTCAGTAAGTCTCTAAGTGTGTGCATAAGTCTCTGAGTGGGTATATGAGTGGGCGCATGAGTCTGTGAGTGGGTGCCTAAGTCTCTGACTGGGTATGTGAGTGGGTGTGTGAGTGTCTGAGTGGGTATGTAAATGGGTGTATGAGTGTCTGGGTGGGTATGTGAATGGGTACATGAGTCTGTGACTGGATCTATGAGTGGGTGCATAAGTGTCTGAGTGGGTCTGTCTATCACTGGGTGTGTGAGTGGAAGCATAAGTGTCTTAGTGGGTCTGTGAGTTGGTGCGTGAGGGTCTGAGTGGGTCTGTGACTGGGTGCGTGAGTCTCTGAGTGGATCTGTGACTGGGTGTATAAGTTTCTGACTATGTATGTGAATTGGCACTTGAGTCTCTGAGTGCATCCGTAAGTGGATGTATGAGCCTTTAAATATGTATGTGAGTACACACATGGGTCTCTGAGTGAGTCTGTGAGTGGGTGCATTAGTGTCTGAGTGGGCATGTGAGTGGGTGTATGAGTGTCAGAGTGGATATGTGAGTAAGTACATGAGTCTGTGACCAGTAACGGTGTGTATATAAACATAGATACTTTTTGTTTTATACTTCCACCAATATTCACGGTGTCGCCACAAAAGTCGCGACGTCCTCGTGACGGCACTCACGGGGCCGCGCTGGCGGTCGCAGCGCGAAAATCATGCGTGATTAGACAAAAGCAATTTTGGACACAGAACTTGTGTCACTAACACCCCCACTCCTCAAACATGGGGTCAGAGTACCTCCACCCAGACCCCTTATGGAAGCTTTCACAGAAATGTTCAGCCCCGGGAACCGTTCCCGATGGATAAAATAGCAACCGCAACTTTCTGTTCAGGTTGCGTCCAGTCAATCACAGCATTCCCGTTTGATTCATGGTGAAATCATTGCAAAATATCCGCGGCCAGAGATATCACTATAATTTTCAACATAATTTCTCAAGAACTACTAAACAGATTTGCACCAAATAACAGAAAGCACAATCTGCATAACAACATCTACCTTTCTGCCAATTTAAGTGTAATCTTGTCCAGCAGTTCGGGCTGTAGGTTCGACAACGCGTTCCTATGGGAATTAAAATGGGAAAACACACTTTTTTTAACCCCCTTTTTCTCAGCCTCAACTTAACGGATCACCCCGAAACTTCCCATGCACAAAAGAACATACTTTGACACTGTTTTGGAAAATTTCGTGAAGATTTGCCAAACGGCGCCAAAGATTTAGGCAAGATAAAAAACACTTTGGGGCCGATTCCGATTCGGGCCGGAAATCTCTCCGACCGAGCCGGACCCGGAGAGATTTCCGACCGAATCGGACCCGTGCAGCCCGACCGAACGAGTACGATGCGCACGTATGCCATCGGACTCGAGTCGGTCGGACTCCCATTGAAGTCAATGGGAGCCGGTCGTACAACGCGTACGAGGGCTCCCATTGACTCAATGGGTGCGAGGCGGACAAGGGCGCCCCCTACAGCGTGTACGCGGCGAAGCGACTCGCGCCGTACACGCACAGTTAGGGGGGACCCATGGGTCCCTCCTGTGTGCGACTCGCGCGGCTACTCGTACAGGGGGGTCCGACACGGACCCCCAAAGTACGGCTCTGACTGCTCTTCAGAGCCGGAGTGCGCGGCTCGGTCGGACTGCTCGCGGCGCGCATCGTACTTACCCGGCCGGGGAACGTCTCCATTGCGCGGTGCGAGTCGAGTCCGAGCGAGTCGGTCGGTGCGGTTAGACCCGGGTGCGAGTCGGTCGGAGCGGTCGGGACGCCCGGACGAGTCGGTCGGCGATTTCGCATCGTACTCGCTCGCCCGGACGCGCGTACGAATCGGTCGGGAAATAGGGCTCCGAATCGGATCCGGTTAAACCAAATCCGATTCGGAGCCCTACCGGCCGAGATCGGAATCGGCCCCTTTATATGGAAACTAGGTCCTAACTATAACTACTTACTGGCGACAACCAGTAGGTAATATATATATAAAATTAATATGACAAAAAATGCAATTTATCATTATAATTGCCAATATTTCCTACATCCAGACACTGAAAAGCTGTTGCCTTTGGATTTAGGTTGCCTGATCCTGAAAGCCTTACTGCTTTTCTCGTAGCTGCGTACCTTTTTCCTGTTTGAACTGATGAAGAATTTTCTAAAATACACAAACCAGCCCAAGTTGTAATGTCGCACGTTGGTTGCATTGTGTCCAAATACTATTTTAATGTAACTGAACTGTTTTCAACTGCATTGCTTTCAGCACTGTGTGCCACCACACTGTTCAGGAAAATCAAATCAACTTCATCTAGTACATGCTTTTTAATGTTTGCATTATACTAGGGCTGGCCTTATCCAGATTCACCTAGTGAATTACAGATTTATAAAGTAGGGTGCTAAAGTTTATGCTGTATTTAGTCAGTCAGTTAAGCTTTATTCGATTATAAAATAATCATAAAAGCATATATATAAAACAATAAAATCGCATGTTACAGAAAGATGGGAAACCACAAAATTATGGGATAAGTTATATAGTGAAAAATCTTACATCAGGATAGTTTTTCTACATTTGAAAACAGACTTTAAAAACAACGAAACAGATAAAATTACAAATTCTTCCCCAAGGGATTGCATGACTATGAATGCAGGACGGCATTGTCGCAGGCCTAGTGTTCTAAGCAGCGGAAGAAACCACCTTTTCCTCTGGACTGTATAAAATTTACAGAAGAATAAAACATGCATGGTGGATTGTGTTGACAAATCATCGCATGGGCAATTAGACAGCTGCCTAGACCAATCGTTAATTGCTGGAAAACTAAGCGACCTATGGACAATGCCCATCCTGAAACGTGTTAATAAAAATCTTTCAAAGTCAGAGGATACAAAAGTAAAATACGACTGCATCTTAAAAGTAGTCAGGAGGTTTTGGTGAGCCAGAACAGAGATTTTTAATATCTCTGTATTTAATCTAATATTTACTAGATACTGCAAACAGCTAAGTTTAAGAACTTTCCTATTTACTTTAGTCAAGGTATTGGGGTTATCAAAATATTCTTGAGGTCCTAATTTACAAAAGAATTCCTTGACATACCTGAGCCAACTTATATGTGATACCCCATCTAACCCACAGCAATCAGTAATCATTTGACGATTTAAAATGGTCTTCTCTGAAGTCCAAATATGATGCCAGAGGAGAATTGGTTGAATGGCAATGACATCCGCTATATAAGATATACCTAGCTCCGAGTGGCAATTGAAAGTAGAGACACTAACCGGGACAGCAAGCAGGTATCTAAGAAATCTGTTTTCGGCCCTCTGTAAAGATGTCACATCGACATGTCCCCAAATACCCGCTCCATAGGTCGCTATTGCGACACATTTAGCCTTGTAAATTTGAAGTAGTTCTGAGGGAGGGCGTCTGCCCAATTTCTTACTAAAATTAACCAGGGCTGCCAGTGACTTTGAGAATAACAGTCTCCTTAGATTAACAGCCTGTGTCCACGTGCCAGTACGATCAAATAAGACCCCCAAGTATGAAAAGGTATTGGCGCAGTCTAGACGATTCTTCTCTAAGAAGAACGGGCGACACTTTTTGCTCTCCGGTCCACATTTTAAAATGAATGTTTTGGAGGCATTTACTGTAAGGCCCAAGTTGGACATAAAGTTCACAAAACTAGATAATACCTTCTGGAGACTATTCGGAGTGCGGGCCATAAGCACCGCGTCATCCGCATACATGAGCACAGGAAGTGTGCGCTTCCCTACCGCCGGGAGGTCCTGGCACTCATCTCTCAGAACCCGAACTAAATTATTAATATACAAGGTAAAAAGAAAGGGTGCCAGGACACAGCCCTGCCTTACACCTCTTCCGACAGTAAAGGAATCAGTGCACTCACCCCCTGTCCTGAATCGAACCCTGGCCCTGGCCCCGATATAAAATTGTCTCATTAATGAGACTAGGGATGGTTCCATGCCCAACCTCTCCAAAATCGGCCATAGTTTTTATGGATGACACAGTCAAAGGTCACGGACAAATCCACAAAGGCCAGGTAGAGAGGGCCCCTTTTCGCCTTAGTATATTTGGCAATAGTTAATTCTAAATTTAGGCACTGATCTATAGTGCCCAAGCCCTTACGGAACCCATATTGTATATTACTGATAATAGAATAATTATCTGCCCAGTCCTGCAATCTAAAAAGGAGTACTCTTCCAATTATTTTGACTGTGGAGTCTAAAAGCGAGATAGGCCGATAACACACTGGGTTGTGCCTATCCCCCTTTTTAAAAATCGGAACCAAAATCGATTCACTCCAGGTAGGAATAAGGCTGGTCGAGATACAGGCATTAATGACTTTTGTTAAAATGGGTCCCTAGAAAGTAATATTATGTTTGAAAAGGTCCACAGGAATGCCATCAGGGCCTGGGGCCTTACCACTCTTGCTCATTGCGATTGACTCCTCAATTTCATTAAGATCTAATTGGAGATGTGAACGGTAATTTACAGTCTGGTATTCTACCCTATCCCCCACCAAGTCATTACAACTTGTTTCAGGACAGGGTGCAGAATATAATTTAGAAAAGTGATCAACCCATTCACCCTTAGAAACCGCTATCTCTATAGTTGCCCTCCCTGCATCAGCTAAAAAGGGAGCATTGACCGCTTTCCAAAACGCTGAAGAATCTTTCAATTCTGACGCAGCTCTCAGGGCATTCCATGCCTCCTCCTTTAAAAAAAATTTCCTTGCTTTTAAGGTACATCTATAAGCACTTCTGGCTTCTTTTATTTCCTCATTTTTAACCTTTCTATGCAGTGCAAGTTTGAGTTTGGAGTGGGCTTTAGAGCAACTAGAATCAAACCATCCTTTATTTTGAAGGTTTTTTTTGCTTGAGTTTACATGAAGGGTTTTACCAATGAAGTCTGCTATTTCAGAAAAAAACCTCCACTATTTCCGACGCAGGATGGTCATCTCCTAAACATTTTTTAATGGCATCACTACAGTTAGAAGTCACCTTTCTCATAAACGACTCCGGATCAATTTTTTTCCAACTCAGCGCATAGCCATTTTGTCTGACCATGTAACATCGTTAGCAAGGTGAGTGGACGAAACCTTCCTTTTAACTAATCTACAATCAACCTTGACACCAATACTCTGCGGGAAATGATCGCTAAGGGAGATGTCATGAGTTTGGAAATTTGTGACTCTGGAGGCATGTCTGGACGAAATTAGGATAAAGTCTATGGTAGAAGACAGCCCTCGTCCATTAAACATTGGGCTGAAGGAGATCGGGGTGCTGCATAAATTATTTGCGAAGCCCATGTCTCCAGTGAACATAATATCATTTATAATATCCCCGGGTCCTGAATGATTAAAGTGAGGGCAGCTAATTTCTTTGTTATAGCCCAGACCACAGACACCAGTGTCCCAGTAGTGGCATAAATTGATGTTAAAGTCTCCACCCCAAATTATAAACAAATCTTTAGTGGAGGCCGCCTGGATCTTTGTAATATGATGGGATATGGCCCCCAACACTCCTGCCAGCTCTTCACGTGGGGCATTATTATAAAAATTCACTACAACTATGCCAATTGTTCTGTCCAAATCCGCCCCGATTATTTGAAAGCAACGATCAGCTGTCAGTGTTACAATATTCCCTAGGTTTAAGTAATGTGCTATATAGATGCACAGCCCCCCCATTGCTCTCCCATGCAACTGCGGGTACGTGAAAGGTTTTAAAACCGTTAATATGGATCGGTTCTTCCACTCAAGTCTCCTGTAAACATAGTACGTCAAACCCAGGTACAAACTCTGCCCACTGAGGATTCACAATCTTTAACTTTAGGCCAGCAATATTCCAAAACAAGAAGCAACAAATACTGTCTTTAGTAATTCCCTGTACAACCCTCGGACTTATTCCAGAGACAGCGACGGTATCAGCTTCAGGAGGAATTATTGGGCTATTGCCCAAGCTATGGGAGAAAGGGGCAGCTACAATTCTCCCCAGTTGCTCATTCCTGGGTGGTCAATCACAGGTCTCTAACCCCGAAAGAGGTGGAAACTGGTTCTCCAAAGGGATTCCCTGGCTAGGTGCCTGATTGTAATTATCCAGGGTTTTACCTGGGTAAGATGGCATTTCTGAACTCAGTAATGGGAGAGGCCTAAAGAAATAACTCAGGGGTATTAGTGCTGTGATCTGCGTACCTACAGGGGGAAATCTGTACAGGTAGTCAAGAATGGTTTTGGCAGCATATGAATTGTTAAAATTGATCACAATACAATCACCCTGTGACCCTTTCAAGGACGCACCCAGCCATCCTACCCTTCTAGCCATAATCATTTGGTTTGCTAAATGTGCCCCCCCCCAATCAGAGCCCATTACATATCGATTCAGCCAATGAAGTGCCTTATCCATCAGCTGGACAGTAGTTTCCATTTGGCCCTCCCTCAAAATGGGAAAAAAATGTAAAACCAATACTAACGGTATTGCTGCCGGGGGAAGATAAAGGGAGGAATGCACTTTATTTTGAAATTGACTTTGGTTAACCGTCTTGCCTTCATGCCCCCCTTGAGTTGTTTGAACATTGTTAGAGGTAGAAGAACCGGAAGGAAGTTGGGCCCTACTAATTTCCTGACGGTCAGCATGCTGGAGATTAATACTATCAGTGTTAGAGGTAGGACCCTGATGGGGACCACCCAAGGGCTGATACTGGTGCTGATGCATTACAGCACCCCCCGTTGTTTGCGGGCAGTGCTACCCCCCACCCGAGAAACCTCATGCCTGTGAACCTGGTGGGGGTCAAGTCTAGCTGTTTCATTCTCTATTCCCGCAGGTGTCACCTGAGACTGTCCCTCTACACCGTTCAGCTGAGAATTTTTTGCACAGGAATGAGGTACTTTGCAGCCAGCCTCCAACAGCGTCAGCCTCTCCTCAATTCTAGATAGTTTATAGAGGACAGGGTCAAGCAAAACGAAAAACATAGTTTCTACCCTTTTCAGAAAAATCTCATCACCCAGATAAGATGGTAAAGTACTAGTCTCTGAGTCCTTACAGATAATTGGTTCCGCATGGACCACTTCAAGTTCGTCTGTCCTAACACGTTTCCCAGCTTGTACTCCTCTAGTCGCGTTGTTCTTAGCGGATCCAGCCCCCCTTCTTCTTTTAGCTGGCAGCCCAGCATGTCCACTAGAACTGGGAGCAGGCACGAACACAGCCTTAGCCCGCGTCACTCTATCGCTGGGCTGTGTCGCACTGGTAGGAGGGGGTAGAACAGGCATTATAACTGGATCCGGGCTTGGGTCAGGCTGTATTAAAGACCTCGCAGGTGAAAGGGCGGACCCAATAGCCCCAAGGGAGGAACGTTTCTGCATAGTACAAGAGGGGTCCAATGAGAGACGTTTTTCTGTTAATTGGATTTCTTGGGTTAAGACCGACTCCGCTCTCGTGAGGAATGCGTCCAGCGTGCCCACAACGCCACCCTTCCGTTTACTCATATTTCGATGCATGGAATAAAAGAAATCCACTTATGGCAGTACAAAAAGTATCCAAGCGGAGAAGCAAGAAGAGGCAAGAAGAGGCCAAAGGAAAAGCGGAATACCTTCAGAATATGCGGATGTTAGAGGGAGACCCCAGCCTCCTTCGGGCTCCGCGGTGCTCCTGACGCGCTCTTGAGCGCTACGGCGTGACCGGTGGCAGCCCAAGTGCTGCTGGGACTCTGAGTCCCCAGCAAGGTACGGTGCTCCCCACGGGAGCTCAGCAGGCAGGGAAGCTGTGTGAGGTGAGGTGATGTCGGGTCTATCTGGTCTGAGCTCTCTCCAAGACCTGTGCCTCTCCTGCTCCGCTCCTCTCCCAAGCTCTCACCAAGCTCTCATCGCTGCTCCTGATGCTCCTGGTGCCCTGACCCCCCCCCCATGGCACCGCGGCACCGCGCGGCACCGGCTCACCGGGACTCGCCGGGGGTTCCTGCAGCCTCCTGCGGCTCCTAATGCGGCTTTCCCGGTTCAGCTCCCGGTTCGCGGAGCCCGGTTCTTGGCCCCCTCGACTCTGCTCCGCTGCCGGTAACCGCTGTTCTCCCGCTCTCCACAGTCAAAACCGGAAGTATTCACTGTAACGTCTCAACGTACATTTACTCTCGATGCAGCCCGCACGTTGGTTGCATTGTGTCCAAATACTATTTTAATGTAACTGAACTGTTTTCAACTGCATTGCTTTCAGCACTGTGTGCCACCACACTGTTCAGGAAAATCAAATCAACTTCATCTAGTACATGCTTTTTAATGTTTGCATTATACTAGGGCTGGCCTTACCCAGATTCACCTAGTGAATTACAGATTTATAAAGTAGGGTGCTAAAGTTTATGCTGTAGTTACTATTGCATTACTAGTTAATTCAATACTGAGATCAATGGGAATATTCTCTTGGTGGGATATATTCACTAAATTTGACAGATCGAGTGGTGGCCACAGATAGGATATCTAAAATAGAGGCAGGATTCTGTAAGGCTTCTTCTATGATAAATAATGGAGTGAAGGTCTTAGTAAAAGCAGGCTCGTCCTTATGTAATGCAGTGCTACAGCTGCATTGTGTATAGTGGGATTCAAATCTGCCTCCACAAATTGCATCCAGCAAGCTTGCGGGTAAAATTTCAGGAAAGAGGAATTCCCAATTGATTAATAACATTGTTTACTACTATATACAGCAAATCCTGGGGTGCTGTTATAATAGGTGGTGCATCCTACACTCAGATGATATTAACTGAGACTAATGCATGGATGTGCACTCACAACACTGCACAACCTATGGCTTAGTGGAGGCCCTTGCATTAGCCAGGATATTTCACCCCAAAAGTGTGAGATGATGAAAATGAGATGATACTATTCTGTTATGAATGATCCCAGTAGGTCTTCAGCAGTTGCTTTTCGAATTAGAAATACAATGTAAAGATAACAGCTTGGCTTTTATTAAGTGAAAAGTAAAAAGTATGTTATGTTATGTTATGTTAACGGAACTTATAGAGCGCAACGGTTACCCGGAGGTGTCCTGGCGCTAGTTATTATCCCTTGGGTAAAGAAACGGAAAACTGCAATTACAGGTTGAAAAGCCAAGTCTTTAGACTCTTCCTAAATGTCAGGAGATCTGTGCTGTTTCTCAGGTAAAAAGGAAGGTCATTCCAAGCTTTTGCAGCGCGCACGACAAAGCTTCTTCCACCCCAAGAGGCTTTTTTTTATCAGTGGTACTTTCACTAGCTTGGCTTCCATGGAACGCAGGGTTCTTTTAGGCCAGTACCATTGTATACGCTGTTTCAGATACTCAGGGCCTATGCCTTGAAGAGCCTTGAAAACTGTACACAGGGCTTTAAAGCGCACCCGTTTCCTGACTGGCAGCCAGTGAAGTTTTTTCATTTCCTTAGAAATCGACGCAAATTTAGGTATGCCCGAAAGCAACCTCGCTGCCGTGTTTTGCAGCAGTTGGAGTTTGTTCATGAAGCGTTCCTGTAGGCTCAGGTAGAGGCCATTACAATAATCGAGCCTAGACAGGATAAGCGCCGTGACCACTGTCCGCTGGCTGTCAGCCGGTAAAAAGGGGAGAATTATTTTGATCATCCTAAGCACATGAAAGGTGGCAGATGACATTGTATTGATCTGATCACCAAAATTAAGCTCGTCATCAACCATGATGCCTAAGTTTTTTACCTTCCTTGAAGGTGTAGGAAGAGTGCCCAATGTTATTGGCCACAGGTTAGAGGTCCAAAAACTGGCATCATTCCCAAAAAGGATGACTTCTGTCTTGCCTGAATTTAATTTTAGGCAATTTTGTGTCATCCACCTCCCCACAGCTTCCATACAGTCGTGGAACTGATTAACTAGTTCAGATCCCTGATCAGGCCGCAGCGACACGACAATCTGTGTGTCATCAGCGTAGGACGTCAGATTAAAACCAAAGGAGCTGATCAGTGAGGCAAGGGATGAAACGTACACATTAAAAAGTAAGGGGCTAAGCGAAGACCCCTGTGGCACTCCGCAAGGCAGGGTAAATGGTTTAGAGTGAATGTTATCCAGTGTAACTATTTGTGAACGCACAGATGGTATTGGGGCATGTGTGCAAACCACGTGCTGGTAAATCAATGGAACATGGCTAGATCATTTGCCTACATTTGTCTACTGGGCATCATGTGGGAAGATAAGCTGAACTTTAACTTGCAATGGAAAAGGATGGGTTAAAGTGAATACACCATAATGAGAGCCTTCTACTGGTTCAAAAGCAGTATGGTGGTTGCACTCTAAAGCCCCCGGTCAAAGCCTATGTTCTAAAGAGCTAACAGGTCAAACCGTACGTATTTCGAGTGCTAACAGGTCGAAGCCTACGTAGTTAAATCGCCAACGGGTCAAAGCCTATGGATTTGAAAAGCTAACAGTGCTAATATATTGTGAGCACTATGGGTGTTGCAAAAGAGAGGACATATAGAAGCCATCGAAGAGTGCCTACAGAACATGATGCTTGATATTTGGAAATCCACGTGGTTTCTAGTGATAAAGCTGGAATTGGGTTTGATCAGTGCAAGAGAAAGGACAATTTGGGCCGAAATGGGGATCCACTAGGGTCTCATCAAGGTGAATGACAAGTCTTTATTAGAACTTATGTCACTGAAGTGACAAGTGAATGACAACAAATAGAATACACTGACGTGCTGCAATTTGCTGGTCACAATTTAGATAAAGACCCTGAATGCTCCTCTGAGCAGAGACACGACTAAGGGCCTGGTTTAATGTTTGACAGGCTGTATTCCTTTCATACAGAAATGTTGGTGGACAGCCAATCACCAAACTTTTTGAAAGTTTCCATATTTCGGAAACATTCTCCCAGAGTGTGAGGGTCATCATGTTTTTTTCTGTCTCTCACTGCCAGGTTTTTCCTAGCGGTAATGGACATTAAAAAACAGACATTATGCTGCCCATCCAAAATAGGGTAGCCAGTGTAATATCCTTCCTCCGACAGCTTCTACACCGTCGGGCTATCTGAAGAAGCTTTCCCTTGATGGAGCCGATGGGGGCTCACTGGACGGAAAACTTAAGGTATGCCTGTCTCTAAATGAGACGAGGGAGTGGCGGACGGAGTACTGTAATGAATTTGCAACAGAGTACCCTGCTTTGCCAAACTCTAATTCAGGCCCAAAGTGAGCCTTCAAATGTATCTTGTGCCTAATCAATATTGCCTCATATTGGAGGATTGTACCTTTCTTGCTCCATAGGTGAGGAGTACCATGCTGCCTTAGTTCATAATATGTGGCCATAGTGTTTTGTCATGTGCCTTGCCTGGTACACATCGAATTCAGGTTAAAACAACTGCCTTTACGTGACTTTATGGGCTCATGGATTTGTAAAGGGAATCTATAGTGTATCTGTCGATAATGTGCTATTACTCGATTGCTTCAAAGTTTTTGTCTTTCTATTGAAATACTATGTTACGATTTAGCCAGACATAAAATTAGCGGTGCCAGGGCGAAATATACTTGTGGTGCCCCGCCATAATCCTCCATTGCAGAGCGCATCACCCTCACTCTTTATCAGCTCATTTACGCATCATTATTCCCTCTCATTATCTGCACTAGGACTCTGCCTCACCCATGATATATTTTCCTCACCTCACTGTCTAAACATTTTCCCTTCTCTACTAACCCAATTGATGACGAATGATTGTTCTCTTAATCTACAGGGAAAAAACAAAAGCAAGGGCCTATGTGGATTTGGGAAGGACAAAGAGGAAAGAGAGATCTGATAGATACTTGGGGCGATATTTATGAGGCCAGTGCAAATCGCTGCGTTGCGACACTCTGCCCTGGGAAGGCTTTGTGAGAGCATTGCCACGCAACGGGTAAACCTGGGAATAGGCCAAAATGCTACGCCTTCCCAGGGGAGGCCTAACGAGGGGAAATATCTTTATTTCTCCTCGTTACTTCTTCTTTCTATGTTGCAGCACGCATAGAAAGAGGAATATAACCCAGGGAATTGTTTTTGTGTAGGAAGGTGCCCCTGCTTGCAATGGAGGCACCCTTGCACCTTGGTGTAAGGGTGCCTGCGCTGGCGCTAGGTAGCCCATTCTGCTCCAGCGCTGGGGAAAGGACAGGAATGCACCATATTGGATAAATATGGCACATTCCTACCCTTTCCCTATAATGCAGCGCAGCGCTGCGTCACTTTGCCATAAATATGGCCCTAAAAGTAATCAGCCAAGCTCAAAATCGAGACTTCATTGAATACCCTCCAGTATGCCTTTTCTTGTAACAGTTTCAAACTGAGTTGCAGTTCCCATAAAATAACTTCCTACCTTGGGCATAAAAGAAGTCCCCGCACCCCTACTGCGCAGAGGGATCCCCAATCCTGCAGGGGGATCCCAACTCTTCCAGGAGCCCCCGTTCAGCCAATACATATCTGTGAGGTGTGAGATACTCCACGGCCCCTCATCACATTCTGCAGTCCGGGCCCTGCCATTTTGCGTTACGACACTGCTTCTTACAAATTACTTATACCACAGAGGGGTGCATGTTACTCTGATATTGTAGCTTCTTGAAAATTACATTTTGTCATTTGGGCGCATTTATTCCGCTTTTTACTGACTACAGACATCTGAAGGAAAATCAATATTTTCGGCCAGAAGGTCTGTCTAAATAAAGGTTCAAGATTTGAATAGTCGTTATCCATTACCTCTGCGAACTTGCCCTGCAGACAGTTATTTGATATGATCTGGCCCATTCACGCAGCTACTGATTTAACATGGCTTTGTAGCATTTTATGAATTATTTATTCATTTGGTTTAGACTGGGGACAGACATAAGGTAATGATCGCGGTTTGTTGTTACCACGGCTTGCGAAGGTCACTGTGGCAGACATGAAGGAGACCCAGGCAGAAGTATTTAACTTCTGAACAACTTTGAAGAATTCCAGGCAATTTATAGAACCAAAGGGTGGGACAAAGACACGAGTGTTGATAACAATACTATATTATAGCCGGGTCTGGTGGCTGAGGGGACTGATGCACCACGCCAGGAATCTGTGTTTGACATCATGGCTACAGGTTTAAATAGTGGTGTGTCCATTAAGCTTTTCATCCTTACGAGGTCGATAAAATGTGTACCACTGAGTCAAGTAACAATAACCATCTGTTATTCAGCGGCACCAATCGACTGGGCCTGAACTTACTTTAAAAATATGTCAGACATGTCAATATTCTGCTATCATTAGTGCAGAAAGTACAGCAGCACCGGACACCACGGGCCTGAGTGGCCCAATGTGATCCAGTTATGCTGTGCTCTAATAAAGAAAATAGACGCAGTGCCTGTTTTCCTGTCTTGCCCTAAGGCCCATTGCAGCCTTGCTGTGGCATTGCTGTTAATGTGACATAAGCTCACCAGTTCACAGTTCATGCTCTCACTTAAGCATTATTTTGGCAATCAATACATTTTAAAACAAAACAAAACTAAATAAGTGTTCATGTTTTATGTATATGTACCCAGATACATTATTTATGTACTTGTTCTCAGATGCATCATTTCCAACAATTTTGTTTTAAGTAAATCGTGTCTAATAATGATCAAAGAAGGGACAATGATGAGGACTTTAATGAAATTTGAGGGTTTTTTATAGACGTATACTGTACATAAAACTGTCCACATGCTCTGTTGAACTGGTTGTAGTCAATTATGCAAAATCGTAGGAGTAAAGTGTTTTTTTATGATACAATGCAGATCATTTATATGGGTTTCTAGCTAAACTAAAATAGACTATGTTTAATTGATTGACATGTGACCGATAATGCAGTATTTACAGAAAGTGTATCTGCTTGAACCAAGCTCGTGATTAATAGTGCAGTTTGTAAGTTTGCGTGTCTGCCTAGGCTGAACGCAGGTTATCAGTAGTGTTGTGTTTACATTGGCCGTCTGCTGTGTCTGCAATCTGTCTGCCTGCTTGCCCATTGTTTACTCAGACTATTGATCAGAGGCAATACCACCTTTGTTTCTAGTGTGTCTAGACAGACCCCATGAAAGAAATTCTCTGGAAATGAGCTGTTAGCATAGCATGCCCTCTACTTGTAGAATGTAAGGCAATGAGACCATATTTACACATGTAAATTCAGTCTAAAACCTAGATTTGCAGCCAACTTTACATTTTTACACCTTCCAGGAATTCTAGACAGGCATAAATGGCTTTACAAGTGCTAATTTCTTGAACATGAGTGCGGAGAAATCTGCACTTGTAAATCCCACTCAAGTGGTGGAAAGAGTGCATTCCCAAGCATCATTTGTTTTGGAAGTTTCAGAACAACTACAAATCTATACATTAGTGGGTGTAGGAGGCTGGCTTAGTATATGGTGCACACTTATTCAAGTGATGCACCTTGCACTAATCCAAACAACCATTTTGGTGATTTTTGTGGTCTTTGATAACCATAGAAAGCTCTCAAAGTGGTAGCCGTGGAGAGCAGCCTTCAGGCTTATCTTGAAGGAGTGTAAAGCAGCTTGTTTTACCAACTTTAATTAATAGTGTAAATTAAATGAAAAAAGACTACACATTGTTTATATAAAAATGTCTATTTATTCTACAACACAATCACTAACTCATTGGTATATCTCCTACCCAGAGATATCAACACAATACACGATAATACTTTGCAGTAGTCAGGTAAGTAGCGCAAATATACACTGGCCTCCAGGGGGAGACCAACCATACATTAAGAAAGTGGATTGCGAACTGCAAAGGAAAACGGGACTTGGACCAAAAGACTCAAAGGAGCTCGGGGCACTAGAAATCACCCAGGAACTCCACGGAGGCTGTGTGCAGAGTGGAAACACAGCCTCATGCCAATGGAAGTCAATGGAGAAGTCACAATTGCAATTTTCAAGAAGGACCTTGCCCAGAGGACCCTGAAGTAACCCTTTGGAAGACAGAAGGTTGGCGAGCCACCCCACCTGTGGATGCCCCAGGAAGGCAGGAAACAGGTTACCTGCACCAGGAGAGCTGGGTGCATAGGGGTAAAGTGACGTAGAAACCTGCCATATATGACAATGGGAGACTTCAACAAAGATGCCTCCGTAGAAGACTGTGAAGGAGTCTGATGGAATCCAAGGGTGGATTCTTGAAGAGAAGAACCTGCAAGCAGAGGGGACAGAGTCTATGCCACTCTGAGGTGACCACGAGGCACACAAGCACAATGCGCACTGATGTCGAGAGGTTCAGAAGAAACAACAGTGACCTTGTTGCTGCAACTGTGAGGACCAGGTGATGCTGAGGAAGACTGGGAGCCGTGCACAAGCTGACCTATGTCAGATGTCAGTGTCTAGGTGTTCGGTGTCCAGCAGGAGCTCCTACAAGCCTAGGTAGCCACAACTGGTCTGGAGAACGAAAAGGAGCAAATGTTGGGCCCAGCGAGGTCCAAGGGACTCATCAAATACAGGAGAGTCAGAGCAGGCCCTGAGCAAGCAGGGCAGCCCACTGAAGCAAGAGAAGCCCCTCAGGAGGACCCACAGGCCGAAGGCACAGGAATCGCAAGAGGACTTTAAGCAGCTCATCAAAGTCGGAGGCCCATGATGCAGGAGATGCAGGGAGGACTCTGTTCTTCAGGAAGTGAGGTGCTGGAGGCTGGAGTTTCTTCTAGCCCGAAGATCTCTGGAGTGCAGAGCCAACAAGGCTTGGCAACAGCAAGTTAACATGGTGCAGCCCTGACGAGGGATACTGTCCTCCAAATTACAGGGAAGACAGGTCATGCCTCTAGGGAGCCACAGAACCACCACCTGTATTGCTGAGCTGCGAGATGTCCGTAGGATGTGAGGAGCAGCAGACTGGTCAGCTTCGTTGCTGTGCCTGCAGATGCAGTGGAGTGACTTATTCACTCCACAGGAGATTTCTTCGGGTGGCCTTGATGCCCACAGGTCTTTTGGAGAACCTAGATGAAGCACAGACACAGATGATGCAGAAGACTTGAAGAACAGCGAAACCAGGAGCAGCAGGATTCTTCCTAGGTGCACTCAGTTCCAGTCAAAGTCCAACGAAGTCCAAGTGTCCAGACGATTGAAGAGTGACATAGTTTCAGGGTTGAGTCTGGTCCCACAATGAATCTGAGGACCCATCCACAGAAGAGCCTTTAAATACCCTAAGGAAAGGTATGGGACGACTCGGGGGTCTCTCCCAAAGGAGAGGCTGCACAGAGGGGAATATACTCCCCTCTCCTTTGTCCAGTTTTGTGTCAGAACGGGAACCAAGGGTTCCTGAACTGGCTCAAACTGGAGTATGCAATGAGGGCACCATCTGTGCCTTTCAAAGCAGTCTGGTGGTGCTGGCAAGCGCCCACACCCCAGCCCAATACACTAAGTCTCGTCTGGGAGGTGGTCACAACTCCCTGTGACAGGAAACCTATTGTTCTACCTTCCCCTGCTCGAGCTTGGCTCAGCAGAAGGAGGACAGAATTGTGTCTGTGGTCGGCAGCAGGACTAGCTTGCTGGCAGACCCAAAAGGCTGTTACCAGGACTACAGGGGGGTCCCCTAAGGGGCTGCCTAGTACATGGGATCATACTTCCAACACTGGAATCTGTGTTGGGGTCTGATTCCAACATGTTTGATACCAAACATGTCTTGGATCAGTGTAGCCATTATAGAGTTAGACATCTCGTAATGGCTGATGTCCACTATATGTTTTAAAATGGCTGACTGCACTTCCAAAGCCAGGAGAAACGACTCCGGGGTTTGTAGGGGTGTCCTGCTCATGCAAGGGCACCCTCACACTTGTAACCAAGCACTCTGCCCTCAGGACTGAAGAGCCTGCCATAGGGGTGACCCATAGGCTTTAAGTGCAGTGACCTCAGATATAAGGAACCGTATATCTGTCGTGAGAGGTGCAAGCACCAACTCACACAGCCTGCAATGGCAGGCCTGTAGTCACAGTTTAAGTGGACTCTCACGGGTGGCAAAATACATGCTGCAGCCCATGGGAGACCCCTGGTGTACCTATGCCCTGGGTACCAAAATACCATATTCTAGGGACGTATAAGGGTACACCAGTAGCAAATTGTGAAGGTACCAAAGTCCTTACCGGAACCAATTTAGGGGAGAGAGCAAAGTTGCTGGGGTCCTGATTAGCAGGATCCCAGCAGACTAGGACAAAAACACACTGACCCAGGCAAAAAGTGGGGGGGTAACCAAAAAAGTATATCCTACTTTCCTACAGTGGGCATTCCCAAACTTTAGAATGAGTGTTTGTTTACACGGTGGGCTTCATTTTCCGAGTGTGGCCCTCTTGCGAGAGAGGGAAAACTCTGTACTGGTGGAGTTGGGAACTTTTTAAAAAGTCACATGACATTCACAGCAGTAGGAAACGTGTGCCAGGGCATACTTCAGGTAACATTTGTGAATTGGAAAAAAACCCAGAAAAGTACGCACAGACGGAGGAGTAAATTTCCACTCATACTTTTCCAGTTTTTGTCATCATTATGGTCCAATATTTTTAAGTGTTGCAGAGAAAGCGCTTGCACTCTATACAGAGAATAATATTATGTTTAGTCGTGTTAGTAGCAAGTGTTAATTATCACATTTATCAGCTGCTACTTCTTGTAATATATTGATGCTGAATGGAGTTTAGCCATTGCACATTACCTCCTAGTCCATCTTCCCCACTACAGTTGCGAGATTTCATCTCTTTCCTGCAGAGCCTGTTCCCTAGTTGACATCCCAAAAAATCCTCCGAATATGGATGATACTACCTATCAGGCAGTAGTAAAAGGGAGGAACCATTACATCACATCCTGTTGTTTTGGCTCTGCGTCCTAAACACCCTAGCTGATTTCAGGTAAGAGAGTTTTTTATTTATTTTTTATGTATCACAGAGTTATAATATGTTTTTATTTGTAGGGAATGCTACAGCAGCACTTACAGGATTTTTTGTTCAGTACCACCTTGCACCAGCAGGTGTGATCGATGTTCGGGTTCTCTGCCTGACCGTGACTGCCGTAGCAATTTTGCAGTCGGGCAGAGGACGGACTGTTCTTCCTGGTCCTCTGCTTCAAAAGCAAAGGTTTTTCTGATGCGAGCTGAGCGCGTTTTAGTTTTATGATCTGTTTTGGGCCCAATACTGTTATTTCTACCCAATTCAAGATGGAACATCCGCATGAATTCCAGAAAGGATTCATGTTGCTATGAAACCGGCAGAAACACAGGAAGTTTTTGGTCTGTTTCATTGCATTGAACAGGCCTTATTCTTATCCTGTTTTCCTTCTTAATATGGAAGAGGCGACAGAAGAGATTCCAGGGCCCTCATCTGCCCCTCCTTCAATGGCTTCTATTCAGCTAATGATTGAGCATGCTGTGGAAGCTGCCTTTAGGGCTAGAGAAGGTCCTCCTCCTCTGCCAAAATCTCTTGTATTCGGAACTCTGTGGATCCTGTTCAGGATGATGATGGAGATGAGGAGCAGAAGAGGGGCAGGTTTATTCAGGCATCCGAATTCTCTGAATTATTGCAACATTCAAGAGAGAGCATTGGCCTTCCGGTGCCTGACCCTGCAATTGGAGGAGGACGGATTGTCACAGTATATGCGCCCTGAACCTGAGTCACTGCCCATGCATGCTACTATTAGGCATGTTTTGAGTCATGAATGGAGAGATGTAGACAATCATCTTTTCCTCATTTCTTAGCCAAATGCTACCGGTGGATAGGTTTACTGAGGAATTTCAGTGGTTGTTGAAGTTGATAATTTCATGGCAGGTCTGTCTTCTCAGGGCAATATTGTGCCAGCTGCTCCACCAGATCCAGCTGAGAGGAGGGAAACTTCAAACAGTCACATGCTGCCTCTAATTTTTTACTCAGGGTTAATACGTATGCCACCTATATGGTCCAGTCTCCTATCAAGGACTTTCACCAGTTGACTGAGCGAATGTCGGAGGGTACAGATTGTTCAGCCCTTCTAAGTATGATGGAACAGCAGGTCTATTTTCTTTCTGACTTACTATTTGAAAATCTCTGGGCTTCTGCAGCCGTACCCGGAGCTGCTGCATCAGCTTGTCATCACCTGTGGATGCAAAATTGGAAAGCTGATTCTTCTCAGAAAACAATTCTGATGAAAATGCCATTTGATGGGTGTTCTCTTTTTTGGTCAGCAATTAGAGAACATGATAAAAAAAGACTGCTGAAAACAAAAAATTGGTGGCTCCACTTTAATCTTATTCTAAGGTCAGGGGAGTTGCTTACAAGAGAGTTTTTCCTGTCACTTCAGGAAATGGAGGATCGCAGCCCTTTCGAGGCAGGGGTCGTAGCCGGGGGACCAAGAATCCTGAAAAATCCCGGTCCTAGAATCCTGGAGGCATCCCTGTTACTCCCAATACTTCAAAGTTATGACAATCATAGCCAGAGGCAGGTCTGGGGTCGCCTGTCTTTCTTCAAGGATATCTGGACTCGTACTGTGTCAGACCAATGGGCAGCCAATTTAGAATCAGAAGGTTATCACCTGGAATTCATAAATCTACAGCCAAACCATTTTCAGCCAACCACTCTTCCCAAAGATGTGAGTTGGCACCAGGCACTCTTGGAAGGAGCACTAAACCCTGTTAGAAAAGAAGGTAATCTGTCCAGTACCACTTCAGGAGCAGTGCAAGGGTTATTACTCTAGTCTGTCTGTGGCACAAGAACCTTCAGGCCATTTTTGACCAATATTAGATCTAAAAGGACTCAACAAGTTTCTCGAGCATCGCTCCTTCAAAATGACAACACTACAAAGTATTTTTCCATTACTGAGACAGGGAGATTTCTAGGCATCACTGGATTTCAAAGATGCGTACCTCCATCTGCCAATTTTTCCAGCTCACCCGAGGTTTCTTCAGTTTACTGTTGATCATCAATATTTTCAATTCTTGGCATTTCCGTTTGAATTGACATTGGCCCCAATGGTTTTTACAAAGATCTTGGCTCCTTTGGTGGGTATTTTACACTCTCAAGGTATCTAGGTTTATCCATATCTTGATGACTGATTAACCAATTCTTATTTGTCTTCTATGGTGGAACATGATGGCCATGAAGTGTGCAGTTTTCTTCAGGATTACGGATTTCTAATCAATGTTGAGAAGTCCCATCTTCAGCCAGTTCTACAACTCCAGTTTATCGGGGCCCTTTTCCACATTGACAGGGGGGAAGTCTTTCTCGCTCAGGAAATAATTAAAAACTGTTGTCTCATCTGCGGGACTTGTTACAGCGACCGTAGGCCTCGGTAAGATTGTGGTTGCAGAGACAGGGGGGGATGGCTTCAGCTCTGGTCATAGTTCCCTGGTGCCACCTTGTTAGAAATGGGATCTCTAGTTGGCAAGGGCTTGCACCTTTGTCCAAGTAGGGACCCTTCTTCCTAGTCAGGGTAAGGGAGTTACACTCCTAAAATAACCCCTGCTCACCCCCTTGGTAGCTTGGCACGAGCAGTCAGGCTTATTCTAGAGGCAGTGTGTAAAGCATTTGCACATAACCAACAGTAATACAGTGTAAGCACTACAAACGGACACCACACCAGTTTAGAAAAATAACCAATGTTTTTATATACTCAAGACAAGACCAATTACGACAAAAATCCACAATACTATACTTTAAAAATGAATGCTTGATAAGGTAACTTCTTCTTTGCAGGAATAACACAAAAGCAAAGTTCAGCATGAGTCGGTAGCCCCGTCCGGGTCTACCGCGATGCTGAATTACACAGAGTCCAACAGTTCCAGCCGACCGCGTCGCTACGGGCCAGCAGAGTCGTGAACAGACCCGGTCACAGTACCTTTCTCGTTGTGGCTGGTACGGAGTGTACGAGCCGGTCGGCGTTCATCGCGGTTGCGGTGCAAGACGGAGCGATGCAAGGTGCGGTGTCCCTCGATGCGGTGCAGGCAGCGGCTCGATGAGCGTCGTGCAGACGGAGTCGGTGAGTCCAAGGCGTGCGGTGCAGGGCGAGACGGTGTACGATGCGGTGCTGGCAGGTTGTGATGCAGGCGACCAAGCCGGAGTGCGGGAGCTGGCGTCGGACAGCGGTGCGAGTCGGAGCGGTGCGTCGCAAACGTGCGAGCGGTGCCCCAAATGTGATGCGGTCACGATGGTTGAGCCAGATGCAGCGACAGCGTCGGTCTGGTCCGGCCGGTACAGTGAAGCGATGCGATGCGAACTGCGGTGCCCACAGGTCACGGTGCAAGCAGCGGCTCGATGTTGACGGCGTCGGACGTCGCCTACGGTGAGACCAGGGTTGTGATGCGAAGCGGGGCGATGCGGTCTGCGGGGCAAACAGGTCATCGGTCAGGGATGGATTCGGTTGACGGAGTCGGTTGCAGTTCCCTTCCTCTGTGGCAACTGAAACAGCGTTCCAGGAGCGGTACCCAGAGGCTTGTGAAGTCTTTGTAGTCCCTGAGACTTCTTAACAGGAGGCCAGCTCGGTTTCAGGCCCTTGGAGATACTCAGCACAAGTTTGTAGAAAGTTCAGTCCTTTCACTGCCCAAGACAGAAGCAGCAACTGCAGGCCAACCCAACAAGGCAATAACTCAGCAAAGGGGCAGTACTCCTCCTAGCAGCTCTCCAGCTCTTCTTCTTGACAGGTTCCTTGATTCCAGCGAGATCTAAATTCATGGGGTCAGGGCCCCAATATTTATATCCCAAATTCCTTTGTTCTCTGAAGGCAGAGAGGCCTTTGCCTAGTCCAAACCAGTTCTGGAGCACTTTGTTGACAAGTCTCCGTCCCTTCTTTCAGAGAGTAGGCCAGGGACATCAGACGCACCACAGGAGGTGGAGCCAGCATTGTGGAGGGAAGACACTGTCCTATTCAGGGCCCAGGTGCAACCCCTCCCACCCATCTACATGTAGATCTTGCTATTCAGCCCTGTGCTGACTCACCCTGTCTCCTGGCATCCCCCAGCCCCTGTCACTCACACTCCAGACAAGGAATACACAACCTCGCAGAGGCAGGCTTGGATGGTTAGACAAAGAAAATACCCACTTTCTAAAAGTGGTATTTTCAAACACAGAATGTTAAAACCAACTTCACTAAAAGATGCATTTTATCATTCTGAGTCCAGGCATACTAAACTCGAATCTCTACCATGTTCCCGGGTCAGTTAGGATTATAAGCTGTAATAATCAAAACTGCCCGTTCTGGCCTATGGGGAACAGGTAGCCTTGCAATAGTGAAAAACGAACTAGGCTGTAATTCACTATCAGGACATGCCACACACACCAGGGCATGTCCTACCTTTCGCATACAACGCACCCTGCCCACAGGGGTACCTTGGCCCTACCTTAGGGGTGACTAACATGTAGAAAAGGGAAGGTTTAGGGACTTGCAAGTGTGCACACTTGCCAAGTCGACATGGCAGCCCCAGGCTGCGCACAGGCTCTGCAATGGCAGGCCCGAGTTACTCTTTACGGGCTGTTTGCGTGGGTGGCACAATCCAGTGCTGCAGCCCACCAACAGCATTTGGTCTATAGGCCCTGGCACTCGCAGTGCACTTTACAAGGGACTGACACATAAACCAAATAGGCCAATCATGGAAACGCCTAATCCGTAACACATTTTATACAGGAGCACTTGCACTTTCCCACTGGACAGCAGTGAGGAAAGTGCGCAGAATCATTACACCAGCAAAAACAGAGTCAAAACCGGGAGGTCAGAAAGCAAAAGTCAGGGGAAACACGCCAAAAGATGCCAAGTCTAACACATGTCCCCTCCAGCTGAAAGTAGGGAGAACTACCCAACCCCATTGGAGTTCTCTTCACTAAAGCGGAAGAACCTGGACAGACCATCTGCGTTGGCGTGTTCTGTACCAGGACGGTGTTCCACCGTAAAGTCCATTCCCTGGAGGGAGATGGACCACCTCAGCAGTTTTGGATTCTCACCCCTCATTTGCATCAACCATCTGAGGGGCCTGTGGTCTGTCTGAACCCGGAAGTGAGTCCCAAACAGGTATGGTCTCAACTTCTTCAGCGCCCAGACCACAGCAAAGCTTCCCTTTCTATGGCACTCCACCTCTGTTCCCTGGGGAGTAGTCTCCTGCTAAGGAAGACTACAGGCTGATCCAGGCCCTCTTCGTTCAGTTGTGAGAGCACCGCTCCCACACCATGCTCTGAAGCGTCAGTCTGCACGACGAATTCTTTGGAGAAGTCAGGTGCCTTGAGCACGGGCGCCGTGCACATGGCTGCCTTCAGGGCATCAAAAGCTTTCTGGCAGGACTCAGTCCAGATCACTTTCCTGGGCTGCTTCTTAGAAGTCAGCTCTGTTAAGGGGGCAACGATGGTGCCATAGCCCTTAACAAATCTCCTATAGTAGCCGGTGAGACCTAAGAAGGCTCTCACCTCTGTCTGGGTCTTGGGGGCTCCCAAGCCAGAATGGTGTCAATCTTGGGTTGTAGGGGCGCCACCTGGCCGCTTCCTACCTGGTGTCCCAAGTACACCACAGAACCCTGCCCGATCTGGCACTTACTGGCCTTGATCATGAGGCCTGCACCTTGCAGAGCCCTCAACACTTTCTCAAGGTGCTGTAAATGTTCTTCCCAGCTGGAACTGAACACAGCAATGTCATCCAGGTAGGCGGCACTGAAATCCTCCAGCCCAGCCAACACCTGATTGACCAACCTCTGAAAGGTGGCAGGGGCATTCTTCAACCCAAAGGGCATCACCCGGAATTGGTAATGACCTTCTGGGGTTGAGAATGCTGATCTCTCCTTGGCCCCATCGGTTAAGGCAATCTGCCAGTACCCAGACGTCAAATCAAACGTGCTGAGGAACCGGGCAGCTCCCAACCGATCAATGAGCTCATCAGCTCTGGGGATGGGGTGCGCGTCAGTCCTGGTGACGGCATTGAGCCCACGGTAGTCCACACAAAACCGGAGTTCTGGAGTGGCACCGGGCGCAGCAGCCTTTGGGACCAAGACCACTGGGCTGGCCCAAGGACTGTGGGAGGGCTCAATCACCCCTAACGCCAACATCTTAGAGACCTCCTCCTTGATGCTGGCTCTGACCCGGTCAGTCAACCTGTAAATCTTGTGCTTCACAGGAGGGCTGTCACCAGTGTCCACGTCATGGGTACACCAGTGAGTAACACCGGGGGTCAGAGAGAACAGTGGGGCGAACAGTCCCAACAACTGGTGACAGTCCCCTGCTGCTCCTGAGTCAGAGTAGGGGAGAGGATCACACCTTCTACTGACCCATCATGCTCTTTGGTAGACAGGAGGTCAGGGAGAGGCTCACTCTCCTCTTCCACCCCATCATCTGTCGCCAAGAGCATACTCACTTCGGACCTCTCGAAGTGGGGCTTGAGGCGGTTCACGTGAAGGACCCTCAAAGGGTTCCTTGGAGCTTGCAAATCCACCAGGTAGGTGACGTCACTTTTGCGCTCCACCACCTCATATGGCCCAGTCCACTTGTCCTGCAAGGCACAAGGTGCCACTGGGGCCATGACCCACACTTTTTGCCCAGGTTGAAATTCGACCAGAGTGGCATTCTGGTCATACCATCTCTTCATTTCCTCCTGGCTTGCTTCTAGGTTCGCCTGAGCGAGTTTCCTGAAGCGGGCAGTTTGGTTTCTAAAGGCCAGCATGTAGCTAAACACATCCTGGGGAGTTTTCCTATGAGCTGCCTCCCAGCCTTCCTTTACCAAACTCAGAGGTCCTCTGACAGGGTGGCCATACAGGAGCTCAAAGGGGCTGTACCCAAGAGACTTCTGAGGCACCTCCCTGTATGCAAAGAGTAGGCATGGCAAGAGGACGTCCCACTTACGCCTCATGGGTTCTGTTAGACCCTTGATCATGCCTTTCAAGGTCTGGTTGAATCTCTCCACCAGACCGTTTCCTTGTGGGTGGTAAGGAGTGGTGAGCTTGTAGGTTACCCCACACTCCTTCCACAGGGATGTCATATACTTGGATATGAAATTGGTCCCCCTATCAGAAACCACCTCTCTGGGGAATCCCACACGGGAAAAGATCCCCATTAACGCCCGGCCCACCACTGGCGCCGTCGTTGTCCTGAGAGGGATTGCCTCCGGGTACCGGGTGGCATGGTCCACCAAGACCAGGATGTACCTGTTGCCCATGGCTGTCTTGGGATCCAGTGGCCCCACAATATCCATCCCTACCCTTTCAAAGGGTGTACCAACAACCGGAAAAGGTTGGAGAGGAGCTTTGACCTTCCTCCCACTCTTACCACTCGCCTGTCAAGTTGGCAAGACCTACAGTGTGCATCTGACTGCCTTCGCATTTGGGGCCAAAAGAAGTGGGTGACAAGCCTGTCAAAGGTCTTGTCCTGCCCCTAATGTCCTGCCAAAGGCACGTCATGAGCCAGACCCAGTAGGAAGGTCCTGAAGCGCTGGGGTACCACCAGCACACGGGCTGACCCAGGCCTCAGCAACCTTAGGCTCACTGTATAGGAGACCACTCTCCCAGTAGATCAGATGTGACCCGGACTGATTACCAGCTGCCTGGTCTGCAGCCTGCCGCCGCAGACCCTCCAGAGTAGGGCACTCGTTCTGCTCCCTGCAGAACTCCTCCCTGGTGGGACCCCCTCTTGCTGCCAATGGGTCAGCTCAGAGATGTCTCCCAGTTCGGCTACCTGCTCCCCTGTAGGCACCGGGCGTCCCCCTCGAGGTCCGCCTCCTCCCGGTCCGTGGGAACTTCGGGGGCCGGTTTCCCGTGCCCCCTGCCCTTTCTCTTGGCAGGGACTTGGGCCACTGTTCCAGGCTCCAAGTCCTCTTGATCACCCTTTCTGGCTGCCATTGACCGAGTAGACACGCATGCCCACTCTGGCAACCCAAGCATCTCCAAGTGAGACCTGAGCTCAACATCCTTCCATAAGGACTGCTCCAGGTCGTTACCTAGCAGACAATCTACAGGCATGGTAGGGCTCACAACCACCCTCAAGGGACCTGCGACCCCCCCCCCATTCAAAGGGAACCTGCGCCACCATACACTGGCGCTCAGAGTTGTCTACAGCAACTACTTGGTGAAATGCCCCTGGGACTACCTGCTTCTCAGAGACCAGGTGACACCGGACTGAGATCACACTGGCTCCAGTATCTCTGAGAGCCTCTACCCTGTTCCCATTGATGGTCACCCAGGTGCTATATTTCTTTGTGTTAGGGGCACCTGGTTTCCTGGGACCATCTCACTGTCCCCTAGTGAGACAAGGGTCATTTCTGCGGGATCCCCACCCTCCTGTGGGCACCCCTCCTCCCCAAGCGCTACACTAGCCAACACTTTGGACTGTCCACCGGTGGGTGGCTGTGTCCCCTTTGGGCACTTGGGGTCCCCTTAAAGTGACCTACCTGGTCACATGCATAACACTTGCGGGGGCCGGTCTCAACAGGCTTCCCTGTAGAGACCCCTTTCTTCTTATCACCGGGGGCTGGGAACCTTTACCCTGGGTACTAGTTTGGGGCCCTTAGAGAACTCCTGTGTTTTACCCTTGTCCCCCCACTCTTCTGCTGGGGACCCTGCCCACCTTTGGCTGAGTCTCCCCCAAACGCTTTCTTGTGGACCCTGGTACTCACCCAGCGGTCCGCTTCCATAGCAAGCTTCCTGGGGTCAGTTAGCTTACTATCCACTAGGTGCTGGCGCAGATCTGCAAAACATAGACTAGACAAGTGCTCCCATGCAATCAAGTTGTAGAGCCCCTGAAAATCTGTTACACTACTGCCCTTCACCCAACCATCCAGCGACCTGCAGAACACATCCACACATTCCAACCAAGTGTTGGCATCAGACTTCTTACTGGACCTGAACTGATCCCTGTACTTTTCAGGAGTAAGACCATACTTAGTGAGAAGGGCATCCTTCATGTCAGCATAGGTGAGGTGATACCCCTTACCCAAAGCTATCAGAGCATCCCTTGCTTCTTCAGGGAAAAGTGGCCACAATCCTGCTCCCCAATTTTCCTCAGGGACCCCATTCATGTGTATGGCTGCCTCATAACCCTGGAACCACCTTTGTATGTCATCCCCCTTCTTGAACTCCTTGCCTACATTCTTGGGAATGTGCACAATCCTGTCTGCCTTTCTGGACGAATTGCTGCCACCATCTGAGCCTGACTTACTCCTAAGTTCTAGCTCCTTTAGTTCTCTCTCATGCTCTAAGAGCATCTTCTTCTCCTCCATGGCCAATCTCCTCTCCTCCCTCTTCTCCTCCCGCTCACCCTCCAGCCTGAGCTTCTGCAGCTCAAACTGTCTTGCCTCCCGCCTGTCCTCCAGCTCCTCTGGGGACAGACTGCTGCTGCCTGACCTGGCGGGTTCCCCCCACCCAAAAGCACATCCACCCTGGAAATAGGCTCCTCCACCTCCTCACTGAGATTACCAGGCTGCCCACTGGCATGTCTGGCTGCTACCCAGGCCCTCAGCGCTTTCTGTAGCTCCTCCTTCCTTGTGAGGCCTTTAATTTGGACTTTCAGGTTTTTACAAATTGCTCGTAGCTCCTTTACGGCGTAGGTTTCCAACCTATCCTCCTCAAAGATAACTTCCAGAGATGCAACGGATGATGCAGTTGATTCAGGCATGACAAAAGTAGTGAGTTGAAAACTGGCAAGATCAAAAATAGGCCAAAAGAAAAAGAACTAGTATGTGGTACGTAATGGTCTGCGATATGGTAGTAGTGCACACCAATCACTGTAAGTCAAGTGCAAACACAAGTCCTATCCTCACCGCTGACAACCAATGTTAGAAATGGGATCTCTAGTTGGCAAGGGCTTGCACCTTTGTCCAAGTAGGGACCCTTCTTCCTAGTCAGGGTAAGGGAGTTACACTCCTAAAATAACCCCTGCTCACCCCCTTGGTAGCTTGGCACGAGCAGTCAGGCTTATTCTAGAGGCAGTGTGTAAAGCATTTGCACATAACCAACAGTAATACAGTGTAAGCACTACAAACGGACACCACACCAGTTTAGAAAAATAACCAATGTTTTTATATACTCAAGACAAGACCAATTACGACAAAAAATCCACAATACTAAACTTTAAAAATGAATGCTTGATAAGGTAACTTCTTCTTTGCAGGAATAACACAAAAGCAAAGTTCGTAAGAGTCGGTAGCCCCGTCCGGGTCTACCGCGATGCTGAATTACACAGAGTCCAACAGTTCCAGCCGACCGCGTCGCTACGGGCCAGCAGAGTCGTGAACAGACTCGGTCACAGTACCTTTCTCATTGTGGAGTGTACGAGCCGGTCGGCGTTCGTCGCGGTTGCGGTGCAAGACGGAGCGATGCAAGGTGCGGTGTCCCTCGATGCGGTGCAGGCAGCGGCTCGATGAGCGTCGTGCAGACGGAGTCGTGAGTCCAAGGCGTGCGGTGCAGGGCGAGACGGTGTACGATGCAGTGCTGGCAGGTTGCGATGCAGGCGACCAAGCCGGAGTGCGGGAGCTGGCGTCGGACAGCGGTGCGAGTCCAAGCGGTGCGTTGCAAACGTGCGAGCGGTGCCCCAAATGCGATGCGGTCACGATGGTTGAGCCAGATGCAGCGACAGCGTCGGTCTGGTCCGGCCGGTACAGTGAAGCGATGCGATGCGAACTGCGGTGCCCACAGGTCACGGTGCAAGCAGCGGCTCGATGTTGACGGCGTCGGACGTCGCCTACGGTGAGACCAGGGTTGCGATGCGAAGCGGGGCGATGCGGTCTGCGGGGCAAACAGGTCACCGGTCAGGGATGGATTCGGTTGACGGAGTCGGTTGCAGTTCCCTTCCTCTGTGGCAACTGAAACAGCGTTCCAGGAGCGGTACCCAGAGGCTTGTGAAGTCTTTGTAGTCCCTGAGACTTCTTAACAGGAGGCCAGCTCGGTTTCAGGCCCTTGGAGATACTCAGCACAAGTTTGTAGAAAGTTCAGTCCTTTCACTGCCCAAGACAGAAGCAGCAACTGCAGGCCAACCCAACAAGGCAATAACTCAGCAAAGGGGCAGTACTCCTCCTAGCAGCTCTCCAGCTCTTCTTCTTGACAGGTTCCTTGATTCCAGCGAGATCTAAATCCATGGGGTCAGGGCCCCAATGTTTATATCCCAAATTCCTTTGTTCTCTGAAGGCAGAGAGGCCTTTGCCTAGTCCAAACCAGTTCTGGAGCACTTTGTTGACAAGTCTCCGTCCCTTCTTTCAGAGAGTAGGCCAGGGACATCAGACGCACAACACAGGAGGTGGAGCCAGCATTGTGGAGGGAAGGCACTGTCCTATTCAGGGCCCAGGTGCAACCCCTCCCACCCATCTACATGTAGATCTTGCTATTCAGCCCTGTGCTGACTCACCCTGTCTCCTGGCATCCCCCAGCCCCTGTCACTCACACTCCAGACAAGGAATACACAACCACGCAGAGGCAGGCTTGGATGGTTAGACAAGAAAATACCCACTTTCTAAAAGTGGTATTTTCAAACACAGAATGTTAAAACCAACTTCACTAAAAGATGCATTTTATCATTCTGAGTCCAGGCATACTAAACTCGAATCTCTACCATGTTCCCAGGGTCAGTTAGGATTATAAGCTGTAATAATCAAAACTGCCCGTTCTGGCCTATGGGGAACAGGTAGCCTTGCAATAGTGAAAAACAAACTAGGCTGTAATTCACTATCAGGACATGCCACACACACCAGGGCATGTCCTACCTTTCGCATACAACGCACCCTGCCCACAGGGGTACCATGGGCCTACCTTAGGGGTGACTAACATGTAGAAAAGGGAAGGTTTAGGGACTTGCAAGTGTGCGCACTTGCCAAGTCGACATGGCAGTCCCAGGCTGCGCACAGGCTCTGCAATGGCAGGCCCGAGTTACTCTTTACGGGCTGTTTGCGTGGGTGGCACAATCCAGTGCTGCAGCCCACCAACAGCATTTGGTCTATAGGCCCTGGCACTCGCAGTGCACTTTACAAGGGACTGACACATAAACCAAATAGGCCAATCATGGAAACGCCAATCCGTAACACATTTTATACAGGAGCACTTGCACTTTCCCACTGGACAGCAGTGAGGAAAGTGCGCAGAATCATTACACCAGCAAAAACAGAGTCAAAACCGGGAGGTCAGAAAGCAAAAAGTCAGGGGAAACACGCCAAAAGATGCCAAGTCTAACACACCTCCACCTGTGTCTCTTGGTACATCATGTATTGTTCCCCTGGAACACTCTATACTGGGATTATGAAGCCTTAGTACCAATCACACCTCCGATTTCATTGGATCTCCAGTGGTGGCTCAAACCAGAATCTCTTGCCAGGGGTCTTCAGTTGAGTTAGTTGTTCCCAATGACAATAGCAACAGATGCCAGCAAGTTGGGGTGGGAAATCTATTGGGGTTCTGTACAGCGCAGAGCAGGTGGTCACGCCAAGAGGCTTGGTCCTCATCCAACTAAAGGGAGTTGGTTGCTGTCAAAGCAGTGCTACTAGCTTTTCTTCCCCAGATTAGGCACCATCCAGTATGAATTCAGCCAGACAATCAAGTGGTGGTCGCATATCTTAACCACTGGGGAGGGGGTGGAGGGTTCTTTCCTCTATCACCTTTCCAGGGCGATTTGTGTTTGGACAGAATCCAATCTCCAGTCTCCAAGAGCAGTTTATCATCTGGGAGGGAGATTGGACCTGCAGACCAACTCAGCAGGAAGTTCCCTTCCTCTGTAGCCATTTTTCTTTCACACACGGTGTTTCATCAGAATTGTGCCAGGTTTGGTCAGCCATGGTTAGACCTATGTGCAACCAAGACAATACTCTCCTGCCTCAGTTCTGTTCCCTTGTTCCAACCAGGGATGTGTGGATGATAAATGCAGTCTCGGTGAAGAGGCCGAATGGGTCTTCTGTATTGTTCACTACCAATTCCTCTGATTCCTTGGGTGTTACCGAAGATTCTCAAAGGCCAAGTTCAGGTTCTATTGGTGGCCTTGAACAGTGTGTGGAGGCCTTGGTTTCCAGTGTTGATGGCAATGACTGTGGTTCCTCCATTGATATTTCCTCTCCAATCTTCCCTGCTGAGGCATCCTCTGTTATCTATCTCATGTCTCAGTCAGTTGAATCTGGGGGTTTGGCTGTTGAATAAGAATTCTTATTAGCAAAGGCTGTTCTTCAGAATAATAAAGGCTTTTTAACAGTCTCATAGACCTTCAATGTGAAAGTCATACAATCGACACTAGCAGAATTTTGAAAAATGGTGCCTAGAAAAGGGTTTACAGAAAACTGTGTGTGATTTGGGATTTAGATTTCCTGCAGGATGGTTTCAGGTTGGGCCTGGCGGTCTTCACTATTTGTGCTCACTGGGCAGCAATTTAGGCATTCAGGGCTGGGGTTACTGTAGCAGTGGCCCCTTTAACTTCCTTCAACGCTTTGTGCATTCCCCGGTTCCCCCTTGCAGGGCCGGTCCTAGGACATTTGGGGCCCGGGCAGAAAGGGAATGTGTGGGGCCCTTCTAATTTGCATACAGCATGAAATCACAGGAAATGACATCACAGGAAGTGCCATCAATTGACTTTTGTTGAGCAGCTTTGCAAGAAGCAACTTTCTTGGTGCAGCTATCATTAAAACAATAAAAACATAATTATTAAAACTAATAAAAATAAGTATATATATTTTAAAGTTCTTCTACATGGAAATATATTATACTAGTCCTGTGGTACAAGTCTTGCCTCCCAGTTGTCATGTTAGCAAATGCCGGCCAGCTCTGCACAGTGGTTGTTCCTAGAGTCAGTGCCATGACATTCTACTGGTATGGGCCGCTCCAGCCTTGCCAGCTAAACTATTTGTTTTGCACCCACTATTGATTATCCTGCAGTCCTACATCAATGAATTGGCAAGCAAAAACAGTTTGACATTTGGCACCAACAGGAGCTGGCTGCAGGATGCAGGTCAAACATCTGAAATGAAGAACACGTCTCTGAGCACTGGACCAAGGCCATGAGGTCCAGGGGAGACAACGACTCTCTTGGGCCTCGCAGAACTGGATAACGGCTACAAGGTGCAGGAGAGTGGGGCCAGTTGTGTAGCAATGCTGCCATGGGGCCTGGTGCAAGCACGGTAAATCGTTCCTCCCCACTACCCTCTGATTCTTAACTGGACAGTAAATTACAGCCATAATTTGGGCGCATGGGACACATAACCCCACAAAATCATGGACCCATTGTACTTCCTGCACTATTGATAGCTATGCCCTTCAGAGGGCGCCTCTTGCCCTGGGCATGGAATCCATGAATCTGTGCTGCAAAGCCCAGGGTAGCACACTCAGGCCCTTGGGTCTCTCAGCACTGGACCATGGCTGTGTGGTGTATGGAAGAAGGTACCAGTGGCATAGTAATGTTGCCTTGTGCCTGATGCAAGAAAATGACGCCAGACAGTAAAACACAGCCTTAATTATGTGCACTGGGTGCCTAACTTCCTTAAGCTCTGGTGCCACTGTACCTGCTGCTCTATTGTTAACTACACCCACTGAAAGAGGACACATGTGCCTCATAGCAATGTTCCAGTGCTGCTAAGCTTATAGGTGGGTGCCTCCTACCCTGAGTGTCCAACCATGCCTGTGAGGCCCAGAGGGAAGATGGCCTCTTGCAGGCCTCACAGCTTTGGAACATGGCTGTGAGACCCGTGAAAGAGAGGAAAGTAGCGCAGCAATGGTGCCATGATGCAAAGTAAAAGGGTCTCCTCACCCTCGTTCACTGCCTGCATAGTACAGTTAAGCCATAATATGGGAACATTGGGCTCTTAATACCCCTGAACCTGGTGCCACTGCACCTGCTGCACTACGGATTGCTATGCCCCATCAGAGACCCATGCACAGGGCAAGGGTATAGGACTGTGAGACACATTTAACTGGGCCTAGGGGTCAAGGCTCATGTGAGGCACCCCCCTATCCCGGGCCTCTTAGTCATGGTGTGGCATTGAGATGATAATGAGAGACCCGTGAGCCTAACAGCATTCAATCATGGCTGTGAGGCCCAGGGAGAGGGGCCCTCTGTAAGGCCTTTCAGTGCTGCACCATAGCTGCAAGGTGTCGGGTACCCCTTAGGCCTCACAACCATGGTCTAGTCATACGATGTCCAGGAGAGGAGACCCAGAATAGGGGAGCCCTCTTCCATGGGCCTTACAACAATAGGGTAGCACTGCAAGTCCAGGGGAAGGGTTTTCCCTCCCCTGGACCACCTCACCATGATCAGGAGCAGCAAGGCCCAGTGGAGGCTGGTCCCATCCCCTTAGCCTTTCAGCTATGGTCTAGTTCTGCAAGGGCCATGGGATGTGGCCTAATGCCCTGGGCATCACATCCATGGTCTGGTGCTGCAAGGCCCAGAAGAGGAGAGTCCCCCTTCCCTTGGTCTCACAGTCTTAGTCCCCAGCTATCACTGTGAGGGCCAAGTAAGGTGGTACATTTTCCATTATCACTTCACAGGACAATTTGTGCCTTTGGAGACACACTGCACGTGTGGAGAAACATTGTGTGTGCAGAGGCATCAGAAGATGTGTATTGGGGAACAGGTGAGCGATGAGTCACATAGTGGATTTTTGGAGTTTTATTCTTAAACCCGCCCTCTAAAGAAGACCATGTTAAAAGAGAACTCAGCTGGAGATTGAGTTTATCAAGCTTGATTACTGTTCAAACTATATTTGAGTTCTGATCCCTTTGCCACCTGCTGGAGTAAGCCTTGACTGCTCACTATTGCAAATGTTGAGCGGCAAGTTTAGAAAATAAACTCTGGTATACAAATGGAATATAATAGTCTTAAGCTTTGAAACACCAGTGGTAAATATCTACCACGCATAAAGTCCAGTAAGTACCCTCTTCCACAGGACATGGTCCAGTGGGTACACGTTAGTCATGGATATTTGACATCTAATCTGAGCTTTATGATGGAAATAAACACTGTGTTCTAAAGGTGGGCAGGGCCCATAACAAAGTTACAATTCCATGGGAGGGGCAGCCCCTTCGCCTTGCCATCAGAATCATTGACACCCCAGTTGTGGTCTGGTAGACTAGTTGGTAATGTGGAACCAGGAGGAGCGGTTTTTAATCCCGACCTCCCATTGAATGCTCTTGGGCAATCACGTTTCTGAGTTTATTGCACTGCTGACCCCTTTTTGGCAAGATTGGGATTATTTTGATTCAATGTAAAAACTACTAGTAATTGTGATTTTATAAATGGACTGGATATTACCTTGGAGAAGAGAGGTGCCCAGTCGCATGGTATAGTCACCTAAATGCAGTACAGTGGTAAATAGCCTTTTCCTCAAGTAGGAGTGCACTGTAGTCCTGTGTTTACTAATTTAACTAACTGTTTGATCCTGGGCAGCTAATTTTCTCCCTGTGCTTCGTCTACTAATTAGACAATATGGCAACACTTTGAAACAGGCTTCATGTAAGAAATAGACATTAAGAGATTACTCCCCGGATAGGTAGCATGGGTAGAGGAGGGAAGAAGGTGTGGTGTTAAGTCAGAACTGCCAACTTTGAAACTGAGGAATCAGGCCCGGGCCTTGTCTCAACATCCTGTGTTTCTCACAAAAGCCTCAAATTCTCTGTACCTAATAAAATGAATACGTCCACGTGTAATGTAATTGGTGTTCACGTAAAGCACTCCAATACCTTTTGCCCGAGTTTGACTATATAAAAACCGCAGAAAAAATGGGTTTCATTTACTCATTCAATGCTATTTGCATCTAAATAATGGAGGGTGCTTCTGACCATGCATGGTGCATGACCCCTTCAGTGCTGCAACGCCCCCCTGCCTGCCTCTGACAAGCATCTCTTTCACAGCTCATAGGTGTCCGAAAGCGTGAGAGTTGCTTGTCTTTTCAAATGGTTAAAACTGCCAGGCGCCAAAATGCGGGATAATGGGCATTTGAGTGGGAAGTGGACAGCATCCCCAATCGCAGGCCAAATCTGGCAAATGCAGACGGGTCTCACAGCTACATGTGGGGCTGCAAGACCCAGGAGAAAAGGGGCCCCTCCCTGGGTTTTAGCAGCCATGGTCCAGGGCTGCGAGGCACAGGGTAGGTGGGCCTCTTCTCCTTTCCCTCACAGCCCTACATATGCCTGCAAGGACCAGGAGAGAGGCGTCCCTTCCCTGGGCCTCGTAGTGCTGCATCATAGGTGCGTGGCCTAGGATGAGGGGAACACTTTTGCGAGGCCCCATGTTGGTGGACTGAGCGTGGGGCCCTGGGCAGCAGCCCATGCTGCCCATGCCTAGCGCCGGCCTTGCCTTTAGTTTTCCGAGTTCTTTCTTTTCCTTCTTTTGAACCGTTGGAGTCAGTTGATCTCAAACATTTAACACAAATGGTGGTGTTTTTAGTGACTGTTTGCTCTGGACAAGAGTGAGGGAAATAGGTTTTTTGGTTTCGGTTTTCCCTTTTATTCGTTTTTCCAGGCAAAGTGGTGTTGCATCCCAGCCCTACCTTTTTGCCGAAAGTCCCATCCTCTTTTTATTGTTGCGAGGATATTATTCTTCCAGTGTTCTTTTCCAGGACCCTCCTTGGCTGAGGAGGAGGTACTTCATACCTTGGATTTGGATGGAGGCTTTTCTAAATAATTGGCTAGAACAGCTCCTTTTTGTGAAGTATATTGTGGTGTTTTCTGAAGATGTTCTCATTTAAGCATATTTATTGTAAGTTTTCAAGTTGCCAGTGTTTTACTTGTTTCCCTATAAGTATTGCTGCATGGTAGTGCAAGATGTTTCTCCGACTTGTTCTACCTCGAGCTACTCATTATATTCAGTTGTTGTTGTTAGAGTTTGAATTAGTGGATGTTCAGTTGCTGCCACTTACCTGTTGTGGATGCATGTCTTGGCTGTTGGGGACCTTTTTATGAAAATGAAGACTTCAGCCCAGAGCTCTGTTGTTACCGAGCCTTCTTCATTTTGGCAACGAAAAAGAAGACAAATGTGAGAAGGACGTCAAACAATGTTTCATAGATGCATTATTTGCCACCTTTGTTTTGCCAAATAAGGGATCCAGTCCATCCATATCAACTCTGCCAAGATGGATCAAACCTACCATCATAATGTGTTATGAATTGTTTCAGGTTCTTCTTCCATCTGTCATTGAGGGGCAATCCACTAGCAGAATGCTGACCTCTTGGGCTTCTTCTCGGGGAGCTTCTTTGTGAGATATTTGCTGTGCTGTTACATGCAATGCCACCCATATTTTCCTTTCTCATTATAGTGTTCAGTTGGGAGAGGGGTTTCCTACTTGTTTTGGAGATTGTGTATTATGTGTTCTATCACACTCATAATTTAAATGTTCACCTTTAGTAAATGAGTTATTTGGCATTCATTTGCTGTACTTGTTGGGATTTCTATAATCATCCCCATTCTGCTTGGGTATTCTCTCACAGGTAAGGACTGTAGTGGGGAAGATGGACGAGGAGGTAATGGCCCGGTTACTTACAGGTAATCTTCATTAATCTGAGTGCAAGTCTCCCCTGATACAGTCAAGTTTCTCCCACCCTCCTGCACAGTAGGCGGTGGGATTGATTATATAAAAATTTGGAATTCTCTTCATATGCTTGTACATGTACAGGATTCAATGTAATGGTCCCTCCCTTTTCCTACTGCTGATTGGCAGTGACAGCCATATTGGGAGGATTTGTTTGGAAATCAGCTAGGGAACAGGTTCCTGCAGGATGGAGATGAAATCTCGCAGGTAAGGACTGTATTGAGGAAGACATGGACTTGGAGTAATGAAGATTACCGGTAAGTAACTGGGCCATTATTTTCTATGGTGCAGCAGTGCGGGCGTCCATGTTCAGAGAGACGTTTCGTTCATAAGCTTTTCCTGACTTTGTGAAATATTTTCAGGAATCTACTGTATTTCTGTTAGGTGTGGTCCCACACTATCGCTGTCTAACATAAGTATTCTGAACTAAAGGTTTTCTACAAATATATCACCTCAAAGTTAATAAAATAAAATCTACTCCCAATGGGAAGATATTTCTGTAAACAATATGTAGGGCACAGTATGTATGTATGTTTCTACATCAGATATCCTGACATAACGTCAATGTCCAACCCTTTTAGATTTAGGAAAGATACCCATCTAGGGCAAAGATTTATCAGCACTCTGATCCGCTGCAAAGTCATGTAAAGTGATGCAAAACAGCACAAACTGTTATTTACTTTTCAGCTTTAAACTTTGTTGCACAGGAAAGTAGCCTTAAAGTGCCACTGATAAAGTTGCTTTGGGCTACTGTGTGTCAAAGAGGCATCCCATGGGTGGTCCCTGGGATACACCAGGATGTCACCCATGGTTTTTGATGCAAAACTGTATCTACCAAAATTGTTAGGCAGCAGTCTTAGTGGATACGGCTCTGCGCTGCAGTCTCTTCCTAGGGCAATGCAGCATAGCCACTCTGGTTGCAGCGCTGCGTTATGCTATTTTTGAAAATAAATCTGCCACTGGGTTTTAAAAATATATGGATCATCATGCAGTGATCAGGCCATTCAGAAGCAAGGTTGCTCAGTAAGCTGAGCGCCCATGACTGACAAAATACAGTGTTCTGGAAGTCATGAGTTTGAATCCCATCGTCGGTAAATCGAGTACCATTAATTGTGTTAAAGTAACATATATTTACATCACTTAGAAATGGATGAGGTGTTGTATATAATGCATGGAGGAGATCTTAGGATGAAAAAAGTGATGGATGGAAGACTGACCTCTACGGGAAGAATTCCAAACACACTGGTGCTTCTGAAAAGCAAATAGGCTTGGATAGAACCAGTCATATCCATGACTACAACAAGCTTCTTCTAGATGTGGTGTAAAGTCACACTCATGCCACGTGTTCCTGCTTGTCGGCCAAGAGGGGCCAGTTAAAGTGAATCAATTGTATAGTGCATTTCAGGCAAAACAGTAGGCCCGGACTATAGTTGGTGGATTGACAAACGTTCCTGCCAACGCTGTGCGACTGTTGGTGCCACCATTTGTTGCCTTCTCCCCCGGAGTTTTCCTCAGCTTTTGTGCTTTGGTGACATTTTGAGAGAGCTCCATATCCCAATGGGCCCCCAAACTGTATTTTGGGCGCCTCAGGGTCACTCCTTGGCAGGGAATATTCCCATTGGTCTCCCGACCTTTGGTCGTCAGGGGGTATCCCCCTGTAACCCCAGTGACTGAGCCCTAGGTGGTGGAAGCTTAATTGTGAGGGTTTGGTGCCCAGGTACACCCATGAGAGCTGCTCACAACCTGCCCATCTAAACTGAAGTCAGGAGGCTTGGGACATCAGTGGCACCTTCATGTCTCCATTAGTTTTGTTCAGTATCATGTTTGTGATCAAAAACATGCAGCTTTTGCTGGCGTGCCATTAAATGTATGAATTATGATAAAGGGCACAAACATGGCCGTATGCCTGAAGTCATATTGAAGATATGTGTTGCCCATAGAAAATAACCCCATCCCCCTTTTGTTCTTCCTGCTCTTCCCATTTCTTCATGTAGCCTGAGGGAATACACTAAGTACCTGGAATGGTAACACTGAGCCCCTGCACATTGGCAGAGGCATCTCATAATCCAAACTCCTCTCTGAGAATGGAAATTTGAGCTCAGCATGATTGCTTGGCACCTTTGAATTTTAAATATGTGTTTGTACTGGTTGAGCGTTGGTCTGCTGCCAACCACTCACCTTTGTGTATGTAAATTAGTGCTGCCCTGCAGCTCACTGGGCTGCTTCTGAACTTGGACTTGCAAGGATCCCTTGTTACTGAATGGTCTCCAGAGTGTAGAGTGTTTCACACACTTCCTTTTGAGTAAGCAAAAGTCCTGCTTGGCTCTCCATGTGCTGTCCGTGCCCAGCATGGAAGCCCCAGCCAAGGCACCTGCACCTACAGACAGACTACAGGAGACCTGAGCTGCTGTACTTCTCACCATTAGACAGAGGTGGGCTAGCATGCATTCAGCTTGATGACAAGAGATGTTCATGAACATTGGCTAAACGCTTTACACCCTGCATCAGTGATGGAGACAGGGTTCCTGAGGGATCAGCCCTTAAATTATATTTGAGCCGTTAATTATATTTGAAACTGTGGTGACTCAGGCGGAGTCAGAGTTTTTGCCTGAACTCCGCATTCCCAACGGAGCGCGGAGTTGGCAAAACTCCGAAAACTCCACCGGCGGAGCAGAGTTTGACACCCAGCGTTAGTGATTACATATATATTAAGTTCAAAAATTCTCTTGTTGTCTAATGGCCAATCTCAGTGGCCAAAGAGTGGCAACAATAACCTGTTTAGTGTTTTGCTTTCTTTTTCTCCTTCCTTTGCCCTGTATCCTCAGGGATTCTGACCACTCCTTCAGGTATACAAGTAGGGGGATGTTAGAAGCTCCATGACTGTGTGAGGATTATTTCAGGTTCAGTATCTAGCTTATGACCTTAAGCACGTGCAATCCTATTGCTTCTATTGTATTCGCAGTACATTACCTTAAATTGACGTTCATGAGATGAGAATTCTCTTTAACACTGGGTAAGTCATATTTATTTTGAACTCCTCAGAGAGCCTTGCAATAGTTTTGTTCACCGATCCCACAAAAACGTCTGACATGCCTGGGAAGATTGTCGGCGTAAAGCATTGACAGTTGGGGTGGAGGCTCTTGTGGCATCCTGGGGACGGGTAACCTTGTCAAATGTTTAACAGCTGCTGGTTCTGGTTAAGGATGCAGTCTTCAGGTTAAATAACTAACAATGATGTGATTGTTTGGGCTATACTGCTTTTGTCATTTTTCATCCCACATATAGCACCTTTACTTATAATGGTAAATAAAGAAAATGTTAGTCGCAGCAGTGCAGTGAACTCATTTCGTGTTTCAGAGAAATATTTTTGTAGAAATTATAGACGGATTTGCGTTTTATGTTAAGAATTTCCCTCTAACCCAAGAATGCTCAAATTGTTTTTCTGTGGCGGAGCCTTTTTGCTTTTTTTCTTGTACTTTCTTAATGCCAGTAAATATGCTGGTGAAAGTTGTACCGAATTCTCTATAATTGGAACCGTGCGCAAGGGCCACCTGTCTTTTTTGGCCGATTAGGAACATATGAGTGAATTTTTTTTGTTTTAATGCACTCAGTATCTACAGGATGGCAATATTAGATAAGGGGGCACGTGCCCCTCACTCCTTTTTTTTTATGCCCCAGGATCTAGCCCGCCCGGGGGCTCTACAGTAAACAAGCACAGGAGACAGCGCTTGTTTTTTTAAAAAACTGTTTCCTGTGGATTTGTGACTGGCGGCTGAAGCTGAGTTTTCAAGATGGTTGCCAACACTTCCCAATCACATATCAGCATGGAGACTGTCAGATCCTCGGAGGATCCGCATCCCTATATATACAAATTGGGATTTCACTTAATTTCTGAAAGTCTACTGAATGGTTTTACACCAAATAGCAAAAGCACTTTTTCTGGACCAAGAGCTAGCTTTCTGCAAATTTGGTGTCATTCCTTCCAGTGGTTCCGGCTGTAGTTGTGTTCAAAATCCCTAATTGGAATAAAAATGGCATACTTTTTGGAAATGTTTGTGAAGACTTGTTAAACGGCACCAAAGATATAGGATAGGCACTGTCTAAAAATGCTTTTCCTATGGGAACATGGTGTTAACTATAACTATGGTGGATGCCACTAGGTAATATATATAAAGGTAGTTATAGTTAGGACCAAAGTTTCCATAGGAAAAGCATTTTTTGTTTTGCCAATAACTTTGACACCGCTTGACGAATCTTCACAAAATGTTCAAAAAAGTCCCCTTTTTTGGTTCACCTGCTGTGTTGAAAGTTTTGGGTGATCGGTCAAGCGGGGACAGAGGAAAAAAGGGGGTCCTGAAACGTGTTTTCCCCATGTTATGTCAATGCGGATTATTCATTTTTGAACGCGACTACAGCCCGAACCGCTGAACGGAATTACGCCAAATTTGGCAGAAAGCTAGATGTTGGTCCAGAAAGCGTGCTTTTTAGGTCGAGCATTCGAGACCTCTTGTATATACTTTAGTATATACTTATATGTGTATGTACTTTGTGGGCTCTGGAGATCAGCCCTAGGATTTGTCTGCTTCCGCTTAGGGACTTTTTTTCTGTTCAACTGCCTCTATTTAACTGTGTTGATAAAAAATGACCAGTAGAGGTCAGTAAAATACCAGAATTGCTTTCTGCTTGTTCAGCTGCCTCTATTTAACTGTCTTGATAGAAAACGACCAGTAGAGGTCAGTAAAATACCAGAATTGCTCTCTGCTGAGGGACTTTCTTTTTTTAATTTTTTTGGCAACTGCCTCTATTTAACTTTCTTGATAGAAAACGACCAGCAGAGGTCAGTAAAATACCAGAATCACTTTAGCATTCTCTAGATTCCAGTAAATAGAAATTGTCTTCCACAGCACCCGTAGACAATAATATTTTTTTCAAATCTAGTATTTTCAGTGATATGACCACCGAAGGCCCTGATTTTATATATCACAAACAGAGCTTTGGACTATACCATTTTCCGCTGAAAGGCAATATATCTCTCCATGTGTTCCCATACCTGGCGTGTCACGCAGTTTGGTGCTTACTTTCCCTCCATGTTAAAGAACAGTAGATGCTTCTCATGCTAATGTGCTGCATAGCAAAATACTTATAAGGTCCCAAAGGCGAGACCGATTGCATTGAAAATGCTTGTTGTGATTTGGTGTTAATCCGTTCAGTAGTATAAGAGATATTTAAGTTTAAAAAATATAGATATCTGGGGATGCGAGTCCTTGCAGTGGAGTTGTGGATCCTACTAAAATTTGATTGGCTTCCAACACTTCAACCAGTAAGTGTTGGCAGCCATCTTGGGACTCGGCTTGAAGCCGAGTCCCAGAAAAAAAGGAAAAAATAAAGAAAAGGGGACAGGGTCGGAATACCCTGACCTCCCCAGATATGGTGGGGCGGTCCCACATGTACGCCGCCGGGGGTTAAAAGCATCTTTTTATTTTGCAGAAAATTTGTGGGTGAATCCGTGGCAAAATTAGAAAATAAAAGACATGCAGTCTCCCGCACATCTTTTATTAGAAGCCCCCGGGGTGGGCCAAATCCTGGGGGCATGTTTTTTAATTATGCAGGGGGTGCCCATATGGCACCCCGTGGCCCCGGGGACAACCACCACCACAGGGCAAAGAACAGTAAAGTGATGTGGGGGGCCTGCATGGCCCCCTGCAGCCCTGGGGGCAGCCACCTCCCCGGGGCTATTTGTTAAATAAGTACATGGGGAGGCCCGTATGGCCTCCCCCGCAGCCCTGGGGACCCCCACCTCCCGGGGGTAATACAATGGGGGGGCCTCAGGGACGCCCCTGAGGACAACCACCTCCCAGGGCCAAACTTCTTTTTTAGAACTTTGAGCTGTTCTCGGGCCCGGGGACTGCCACCTCCCCAGGGCAGGCCCTTAATCAAAGAAGGGGGTTGCAGGGCCCCCCTCCCCGAGACATACATGGCATTGGGGACTGCCACCTTCCAAGGCCGGCTCCTGGTATGTCCTGGGTGCCCACCCCGGGACATAGCTGTTTGCTGTGGCTTGGAGGGAGCTTCACCGCTCCCACCAAGCCATAGCAAACTGTGCTCACTTTCAGCAAGTGAGAGCATTGAAAATGCTCTCGCTTGCTGAAAGCGGAGCACAAATGCTGGGAGGGAGTTCTTGCATAAATCTTACTGGACAACTCCATAGAACAGGGGATCCAGATGAAAACTTTAAAAATACCTTAGAGTTCCCAGTGGAATATTACCTTTATTCATGGAACGCTAGGTGAGATTAAAAACAAAAAACAATTGAGTCATGGAGTACTATGTCTCACCCCCAAATTATTGCCAACATGTTTCTGCCCACTATCATTAGCCTAGACGGGCTGGGGCATTCGTCAGGGCAATGGATCCCTATAAAAATTACCTTTACTAGGTTCCAATTGGAACTCATTAGATAGAGGTATGGTGGATTTCTAATTAAGTCCTACCATAATTACCTGCCTGTAGTTGGAACACGTGCTCTTGTTACCTACAATACATGAAGAACAATCAAGTACAAAGTACATTAGTTAATCACAAAACTTAACCATACATCTAGTTGTTTGTATCTAGTTAGGCTCCGGACATCTAAGGTCTGTGTGGTGCCTGTGATCATTACCACTGGGAAGCCACGCGTTAAATCTGTCAAATGTGGCTTCAAAAAGAAGGGTGAATCCTTCGTGCTCTATAGTGTTAAGGCCGCTAGCCTATGTGTCACTACTTCTAGTATTCTATTGTGATTATTATCACTAGTTTAAAAAGCATACGTCCCTTACCCTATAGTCAGGGTGCTTCCAGCCTTCAGGTCACAGAGAGGGAAGGGTCCTTTATAGTCAAACACTGACATAGAAGAAAAGGAAAAGGAAACCATTAAAGCCATCTTGTGAACCTTTTTTTTGCATTTAAAGGAAATTAAGACACAAGTGCTGCCAAACTGCTATTCTTGAAGCCCTTACTATTCAGTAGCCAGGCGCATAGTTACACCCACATTTTCGCTTGTTCTAATTATAGTGCCAATAGCCGCAGGGCTCACACTTTTTCAAATACGCCAAGTATGAAACTGACTGCTAAAAATGCTGATTATATACGAGCTGATTGTCTTAAGAATGCTCTGATGTGTCACGTGTCCATTACATCTTATTATTGCCAGCGTGCAGCAGCAAATGAAAGGAGTTCTGTTAAAATTGCCCGTTATACAACAGACAGTGATCCTCTCATCGTTACTCTTCATTCCATTCCCACATTTGCGCGGGTGTGTAATGGTTGTTACAAAGTTGTCACACTACATTTAAGGGGACCTGTGTAACCACGAGTTACAAAAAAACGAATCTATTTTGTGAGGTGACGCACTAATAGCCGCTCACGATTATCTAGTTTAGATTACCAGTTGTGTAACCACGTCTCGCGTTCACTTTGCCAAATCCTATCCATGGGGGGTGGGTGGTGAGACGAGTTGTTTGGTGTTCGGAAGCATAATTCACACACATACTTGGACAACACTCACTCTGCATGGCAGGTCCCCAACTTACTATATCAAAAGGTACCTCCGGGCCATTGTACCTATCTCTCTCCCGCTCTGCGCCGAAATACAAGTTGGCGGAATGGCGAGCTGCGACTTAAACAGCCGCTTCCGATTACGTGTCGGCATCAACTGGCCCCGCCCTCGTCATCGCGTCCGAATCATGGGGAAAAATCACTGGTTCTGGGAATTGTAGTCGTGTTGGGCGGATACGCCGCACTGTGTAATTTATGATATGTGAAGGAATCGTAAGAACAAGTTCCTTCCCTCATATGTTTGTTTGCTTTTTTGTGATAAGTGATAGCGACTGTGCTAATCGTGTTCACAGTATCTTTATTCAGTTGTAGAGCTATAATATTTGATTCAAGTTTCAAAAGCTTTATTGGTACTATGAAGACAAACACTAGTTACAGCGCTGTCTATTGTCACAACGTTTTACTTAATACACTACCAGGTACCTCTAGGTCTCCACCCTCACAACACTTATCTTCACTTTCTGCCATATACATTGGTCATAGTGTGATTCGTGTTCACACACAGTCTGTTCAATGTATATGGTTTCTTAAAAGCCTTACAACGGAACTAGGTGTATTCAGTACTGTGTGCTCGGCGTCGCGTACATGGGGTGCACATTCAATAGTTCACATTCAAACACCCCCAGGAAATATCGTCATTTAGACCATGTCTGTCAGTGCGTAATCTGTAGACCCATCTCTGTTTGAACAGAAGCAAGGGGCCACTCATATCAGGGCGTGTCTGTGTCAGTCTTTCCAAAATGTACCACTCCATGTTGCAATTGTTGTGACCTGCTTCTAAGTAATGTTGCGTTAGTTTGGTGGCTTCTCTTTTGCACCGAATGGTGCTGCGATGCTCCGAAATTCTTGTGCGTTTCTTCCTCGTTGTCATGACCACATAAAGTAATTTACATGGACATCTCACGATATATACCACATTTTTGGTGTTACAATTTGTTAAATTTTTTTATTTCCATGGAGTCTTTGAGGCAATGTCTAACTCTGTTACACTTTTTTGTCAAAGGGCACGCGCTACTGTTCCCACACGGTGAATGCCCTACTGGGGGTGGTAGATTCCAGAGTGTTTGTTGTGTATTCGTCTGACTGCGTTTTTTGGGGCGGGTATGAACAACCAAATCTCGGATACTGGTCCCTTTCTTAAAGGAGAACATTGGTTTTTCCATCCTCAAGCCTCCGGTTATCAGTATGTTCCAATTTGTCTTTATTATTTTTTGGAAAGGCTTGGACAGAGTATTATATGTTGAGACACAGATGATGTTATCTTTCTCTGGTCTTTTCCAACTTTCCAGCAGTAGGTCCCTGTTATTATTGAGAGCTCTTTTGTCAGCTGCTTTGATCAGTCTTTTTGGGTATTGTTTTTCAACAAGTTTGAGACTTAGTTTTTTAGCATGTCCCTTGTATTCACTCTTTTCGGTGCAGTTGTGTCTCAGTCGGAGAAACTGACCCACAGGGAGATTCTCCCGCAGGCTACGTGGATGGAAACTGTCGAACCGCAGCAAATTGTTGCGATCAGCTGTGCCAGAGCTTTTCAAAATTTTCTTTCAGAGCATAATGCTTCCCACAGTGAAGGTATTGGACTGTATCAAGAGTGCTCCCTCAAAACGTATGTCTTTTTAGACCGTTTAAGTGCAAATTATGCTCTAAAATACACTTCTGGATGGGAGCTTATCCTGATACCCATCTCTGAACACTCGCCCGTCATGCACAATTTGTACTATATATTTATGCCACACTTTTTCAGCCGAAAGTGAGCTAAAGAACGATGATGAATTCAACTCAGATCTGTGACTGGTTGTGAGTGTCTGAAAAGTTTCAGCGCTCCGTTCATCATCTCCTTGTGTTTGCTTTGTTCGCCCTAAGTTGGCAGGGTATGCCCAGACGTGGGTCCCATGCTCACTTTGCCACTGGATTCAAGCTAGCCTGGCTGATGAGGGGTGTTACCCTGAAACCGGTCCCAGGATGCTTGTTTCCGGTCCAGGGAAGACCTGGCTTGGCAGTTCGGGCTGGACTGTTCCCATGAGCAACAGGGTCAAGACTGATTTGCATATGGCTGGGTCTGAACTGGGGTGGCGAAGTGAGCTAAAGAACGATGATGGATTCAACCCAGATCTGTGACTGGGGGTGAGTGTCTGAAAAGTTTCAGCACTCCGTCCATCATCTCCTTGTGTGTACACTTTTTCAGTCAGCAAGTTCACCGCTGCCCTTTATGTCAAGTCAGCTATGAGAGCCGTGGCGTCTATGAAGAAGCATTTGGCTGCCGTCTGGCACAAAACCCCGCCTCCGCTATCTCATGGTATGCATTAACTTGAAGCTAAAGTATTTTGGTTTAGTTTTACTCTATGTTATCGACTGAAGAAGGTTGGCCTACTCAGACAACAGCACACCTGCTCCTTATGATAATTTCGAGATACTATGATGGAGCTGTCACACCATTGACATATATCTCTGAGTCTGCGTATTATTGGCCCTCAGGACGACAAATGATAAAACTGATAAGTGTTATCCTACTCACTAATAATCTATTTCTAAAGAACACTGTATACGTTTCCCTATCTAATAGTTGGGCGCCTGTGTTAAAAACAAATAACACCAACAAACCATATCAGACGGCAAGATTTGGCTTTTCATATGCAAACACTCTGGGGGTATTCAGTCTAGAAAGAATTTAGTATCGCAAATTGACTTGCTATCCAATGTTCAGTTTAATCGAAGTAGGGTTTGAAGAAGGTGACATCTTGGGTTTCTTGCATGCTAAGGTAGAGTTGTGTATAATGGTGCGTGTTGAGAGAGTAGGAAGGTCTAATCCATTGATTATGGTGAGAGCATGCGGGGTGCAGTTTCAGGGATGATAAACTGATACAAAGCATATACACCTACATGTTCAATAGGAAGTGCATTATTTTTGTGTTTTTTGTACTTCTGAAAAGCACAGAACATTAATGGATGCTGCTTTGTCCTACATTACATATTACTCACAGGAGGATTCACGGAAGAGATACTGCTTCAGGCAGCTATGAGTTTTCAAGTGTCTCAGAGCCCAGAATTTTCAGGTCAGCAAACTCCATACCTGTAATTTGATATTTCTGGGCCTGGATTTCTCAGTGGAGCTGCGGGAGCTGCACACAGCTGCTGTGCTGACCCTCCCCTACCTTACTGTATTCAGCATAGGGAGAGTAGAAAAACCTCCCCCTATCAGAAGTAAGAGGAAAAACTACCCTCCCGCCACATCTCCAACCCCTCAATCCCCCCTCCATAGCTAAGAAAAAAGCCCCGCATCGTATTCCGCCTGGTCCGAGAAGGTGGTAAGTGTTTGCAGTGTTTGCAGATTTGTGTTCATCAGTTTCACTGGAAGGTGCGAAAAACACTGAACTGGAGCAAGTATTCCGAGGCTAGGGTGTTATTCCCCATTCCGGGAGGAGTAATTCATAATTTTCGTTAACTCACAGCAAGACACCAGCTAGAATTGTTAATTGCAGGCCTGGTTTCTCAACATAGAGGTAACTGGGAACTCATAATGAGGGCCTGAGTTGATCGAGGTTCGTATTTCGGGTGAGAACAGAATGCTTTTGTCTGACTTTAGCACAGAGATTTACCCTGGTTAAATCTGCTGAGAGCTGCCTTGACTTTGACCCAATTTACATCATGGAGTCTAGACACCAGCCAAACCACCAGCCAGATGGCTTGAGCAAAGTCTACATATCTGAATATTTGATCTTTGTGCTAAATCAGCTGAAAGCGGAGCACAAATGCTGCATGTTAGCAGGTCCCTCTGTGACAAAGCAATGGGGACTCCTGCAAGAGGCGGGGAGCCGGCAGGGGCTGCGAGGCCTTGAGGCTCCGTCTGTGGTCCCAGTGGTTAATGGGTACCCTGGAGGCAGTCACTTTAAATAGCCATGCCCCAGGGGATGGGGTCCTCGGACCCAATTCTGCCCTGGGAGGGGAGTCATGCAGCCCTCCTCCCTTCATCTGTAAATAGCCGGGCCCTGGAGGATGGGGTCCTCAGGGCCAAAATCAGCCCAGGGAGGGGGGCCACACGGCCCAACTCTCCTGTTTGAAAATAAAAAAAAAAGAAGTGGCCATTCCCAGGGGCTGAAATCGGCCCGGGAGGGGGGACACTCGGGCCCCCTCTCTTAAACTCTTAAATAAAATAAAAAAAGGCCGGGTCCCGGGGGATAAGGTCCTGTGCCGAATTCGGGGGGGCACGCAGTCCCATCCCATTATAAACAGCAACAAAAAATGGACCGGCAAGTGGGGAGATGAAGTCCCATTGGATGCTTAGGGTCTTTGCAGGGCAAAACCCCTCCTGATACCTCCAGTAAGTCCCACACAGCACAATTTCTGAGAGCTTCTCTGAGGCCTGCTCCCTTTCTCCACCACTCTACAAATGTGCCTCCTGGAGCAAAACTGGTTGGGGGATGAAGTCCTCTTGGATGCTGAGGGTCCTTAGGGGATAAGAAGCCGTCCTGTTACCTTTAGTAAGTCCGACACAGCGGGATTCCTGAGAGCTGGTCGAGGCCCAGCCCTTTTCTCCACCACTCTGCAAACGCAACTACTAGTTAAAAATCATAGAAATTCACTTATAACACCAAAGGTTACACAGATGTTATAGTTAGGAAATTTAATTTGAAAAACCTTACAAATTCACTGAAAAAACAAAGGTTACAGGTACGTTATAGTTAGAAAATAGAATTATAAAAATCTTAGAAATTCACTGAAAAACCAAAGGTTACAGGGGCGTTATAGTTAGGCTCAGATTTCATTCATACAAAACCAGTGAAATTCTGCATTTATAGTTACCTGAGCTAACTATAACTTACACCCCTGCAATGCACTGCTTATGATGTCACATATTACATCACTCATGACATGGTCAGTGACATCACTAATGACATCTCAAATGACATCACTGATGACATCACTAATATTATCATCCACAGAACCACTCACACATCCACTCAAACCCCCACTCACACCTCTTGTATGCCTACTCACACACCCACACAATCACTCATACAGCCACTCACACAACTATTCACTCATCCATACAGCCACTCATACAACCAGTCCCTCACCCATACAGCCAGTCTCATAGCCACACACTCACACATACAGCTACTCACACACCTGCTTATTTTCCTAGACAGTCACTCACACACACACTCATTCACCATACAGCCTCTCAACACAACCAATCACTCATACAAGCACTCACACACTCACTCCCACTCCCACACAACCACTTACAAACCCATTCACACATCCATACAAGCACTCACACATCTGCTTACTCACCCATACAGCCATTCACACAGACACTCACTCTCTAATACAGCCAATCACACACCAACTCACTTAAGCAAACATCTACTCAAACAGCCAGTCACTCACCCATACTGCCACTTACACACCCAGTTGCTCACTCATACAGCCATTCAGACAACCACTCACTCACCAATAGAGTCACCACATACCCACTTACCCACCCATAGAGCAACTCACACCACCACTCACTCACCCATACAGCCACTGACACACCCACTCACTCACCAATACAGCCACTCACATACCCACACAGCTACTCACACACCCACTTATACACCCATACAGCCACTCACACACATATATATATTACCTACTGGCGGTTGCCAGTAGGTAGTTATAGTTAGGACCTATTTTCTATAGGAAAAGTGTTTTTTGATTTGCCAATAACTTTGACGCCGTTTGACGAATCTTCGCAAAATTTTCAAAAATAATGGGCCACTTAGTTCAGCTGTTGTGTTGAAAGTTTCGGGGTGATTCATCAAGTGAGGACTAAGAAAAAGGGGGGGTCCAAAACACTTTTTCTCCATGTTAATTTCCATAGGAAACTTTAGACACGGCTACAGCTCGAACTGCTGAACGAAATTACACCAAATTTGGCAAAAAGGTAGCTCTTGGTCCAGAAAGCACTATTTTTGTTAAATGGTGTAAATCGGTTCAGTAGTTCCTGAGAAATTTATAGATTTCTCAGATATACAACTGTTGCCGCGGTGGATCCGCGACCCTCCCAATCTCGTGCCTGAGATCTGATTGGCCGCCAACACTTCAAGCCAAGAAGTGTTGACAGCCAACAAAAACGTGAAAAAAAGAAAAGGGGGCAGGAAAGAAACACCCTGACCCCCTGGGCCTGTTCAGGGGGTCCCACAGGAACCCCTAGAGCCCAAAAAAAGCATTAATATTTTTTTTTTGGGGGTAGGATTTGTGGTGGATCTGCAAATCCGGCAAAACGTAAAAAAAAACGAAGCGCGGGCTCCCACGATTCATTTACTTTAGGTCCCAGGTGGGCCAGGTCCCTGGGGCAATAAGTAATAGAGATACGGGGGCCCGCAGAGCCCCCGCAGCCCCGGGGACTGCCACCTCCCCTGGGCTATTTTAATTAGAATGCGTGGGGGGGACTACAGTCCTCCCACGCAGCACGGGGATCGCCACCCCCCTGGGGCTTGTTTTTTTAAATGTGGGGGGCCACGCAGCCCCCCCCACTGCCCCGGGGAGCACCACCAACTCCCCGGGGCTATTTTAAAGATGGGAGGGGGCCGCACTGCCCCCCTCCTGGAGCCATAAATGGCTCTGGCGTAGATGGCTCTAGGGACCGCCACCCCCAGGGCCGGCTCCAGCAATGTCCCGGGGTGCCCACCCTCGGGACATTGCAGTGTGCCATCCCATAGCAGACAAGTGTGCTCGCTTTGACCAAGCGAGAGCAGTTTGCTCTCGCTTGGTCAAAGTGAATACACTTTGCTTTTTAACCCCCAGGGAGCTGCATGTTCGCAGCTCCCTGGGGGTAAAAAGCAATGCCAGCTGCCACAGGAGGCGGGAGTCGGTCGGGACCACGGGGCCTTTGGGCTCCCCCCGCTGTCCCAAAGGAGATGCCCATGTCCCGGGGGATGAGGTCCCCATTGCCGAAAATGGGCCTAGAGGGGGGCCGCTCGGCCCCCTTCCCTTTTTTTATTTAAAAACAAATGGCTGGGCCCCGGGAGATGGGGTCCCGGGGCCGAAATCGGCCTGGGAAGGGGGTCCACGCGGCCCCCCTGCCTTAAAGTAAGATAAAATATTTTTAAAAAGAAATGGCCTGGCCCCGGGTGATGGGGTCCCCAGGGCCGAAAATAGCCTGGGAGGGGGGCCGCTCGGCACCCCTCAATTGAAAAAAAATAAAAATTGACTGGGCCCTGGGAGGTGGGGCCCCCGGGCCAAAATCGGCCTGGGGATGGCGGCCGCATGGCCCCCCTCCCCTTAATAAATAAAAATGCAAAGAAAGGCCTAGCCCGGGGGATGGGGTCCCCTTGGCCAAATTTGCCTCGGGATGGGGGCCCCCCTCCCTTTTTATTTTAATAACAAAAAAATGGGTGAAGCCCCGGGGGATGGGGTCCCCAGGCCCCAAAAGGGTCAAGGGAAGGGGGGCCACATAGCCCTCCTTTCTAAAATAAGAAAAATAAGAAACAAAGCCGGCAACTCACCGGAGGCCCCTCCCCCTTTCTCGACTACTCTGCAAACGCGCCTCCTGGTGCGCTCTTGGTTGGGAGATGAAGTCCCCTTAGCTCCTGAGGGTCCTTAGGGGCCAACTAGCCCCCCCTGTTACCTCCAGTAAGCCCCACACAGTGGGATTGCTGGAAGGTGGTTGGAGGCCACGCCCCTTTTTCCCACCACTCTGCAAACGCGCCTCTCGGTGCACTGCTGGTGTGGCGATGAGGTCCCCCTGCGTCCTGCAGGCCTCAGGACTAAAGTGGACTTCCTCCCCTAAGCAGCAGTGCGCCAGGAGGCACGTTTGAAGAGTGGTGGAGAAAGTGGGCGTGGCCTCTGACCACGTCGCAACAATCCAGCTGTGTGGCACTTACTGGAGGTAACAGGAGGGCTAGTTGGCCCCCAGGGACCCTCAATAGGCAAGGGGACTTCATTTCCCAAATAGTAGTGCGCCAGGAGGCACGTTTGCAGAGTGGTGGAGAAAGGGGGCATGGCCTCTGACGACCGCTCAGCAATCCCGCTGTGTGGGGCTTACTGTAGGTAACAGGTGGGCTTGTTGCCCCCTAAGGACCCTCAGCAGCAAAGGGGACTTCAACCCCCAACCAAGAACGCGCCGGGATGCACGCTTGCAGAGTGGTGGAGAAAGGGGGCTTGGTGTTATTTATTCAGAGCTGCTTTGCTGGTCAGTTTACCTCCCTAACATTTAATGTTACCACTTTTACTGTCATAATCTTTGTATGTTGAGAAAATGTTTCTTGTGTGCCCTCTCCAAGGTAGCTCTCAACTGGCTATGAACTCTAAGTGTGGGGACATAAAACTCCAGTCCATAATTCCCCCAATAACCTCCAACCGAAAACTAACAATGCTAATCTTGTCAGATTTTTTAAAAGTTAATTATACATCCAATTTGAGGTCAAAGCTCCATGGTCACTTCTCATAACTTCCACTTCTCACCCCGGCCCTGCCGCCCCCATCCCTTCAAATAGGAACCACCCCTACATACTTGGACATTCCATGTGAATTTACCTCTTGTTATGAAAATCAAAATATTGAGGTAAAGAAAACGTTCCAAATGTTCTAATCATACCATACTGCACCTACAACAAATCGTGGGGGTACAGTTCCTATCAGAGAGCAAAGAAGAGAAATAAAGAAAAGAAAGGGAGGACAGGGAAAGGGGAATCCTAGGAACTATTTCTTGGTGCCCTCACACATCCCTGGGTTGTCATGCTTCATCATGGGGCATGCTCCTCGTAGGGCCGGCACTGCAATGCCCTACGGGCCCCACAAAGGCTCTCTTTAGCGGAGATCTTTTTATTTGTTTGCCGTATGATGAAAGGTATGTATGTAAGGGTGTCAAGAATATGTGGGGTGGACTGAGTGTGTCTAGTCAAGTGAAGGAGGTTAAAACTGTCTAAGAGATACCGAATTAGAATTTAATATGGCGGTTCTCTTGGCCAGATTAAAAAACCATGATAAGGTGTGGGTTACTGCAGGCGGATGATATACCCCAGTAGCCTGAAACAGTGAGTGTGGTCAGGTGGACATGTTTCGCGTCTGATGTCCCAAAAAGGATCCGCGGCTTCTTCAGGACCTAAAAAAAGGTCACAAGGTTACAAGTGATGTGCAATGCAGGTATTCCCCTAAAAGAAGATACCTGGTTCATTGAGAGTTAAAAAACTGACCATCCAACCTAAAAGATAAAAATCAAATAGAATCAGTCCCAGTGTTTGCCCTTAGTCCACACTCTTGTTCCCAGACTGTTGTCTCTTCTGGTGCCTCAAGAGTGTTTTCTATAGTCTCAGTTCCTTTTGAAAGTTAGAGGTTGATCTCTGAGATGATGTTGTGGCTGCAGGAACCTCATCCCCCTACGATCACAGTAATTGTAGGCCATCTTCCAGGAAAGTGAATGTACTTTTTCATGAGGTCGTCAATTATTGGCATCAAAATTCTTTAGGCCAGCTTTGTCAGCGCCAGATTTTGAAACATAAGAACTGTGTTTCCCTTATAATTCAATGGGCTATACAGTCTTTAAAGATGCTTTAAAGATTTACTCTTTCTGCTGGTGTGAGTTTAAAATTGATTTTTGGTGGGGGGATGCTCAATATGGCACAGATAAAACTGGTAGGGCCATGTACAATGTGTCCAGCAACACCGGAGGTCGCAATGACATCAGTAGTCACGAATACAAATGTATACAACAGATATAGATACATATTTTACACAAAGTTTTTTGACTAGCTGTATAGTAAAATATTGGTTAACATAACATAAGGTGCATCGAGAGCCCCAGCGTTGCTGAAATCTGCGGTATTCTGCTCCGGGTACTGCAGAGAACCAGCGGAGCCCGGCAGCTGTAGCCTGGCGACAGGAAAACCGAGGGGAAAGGTCCCGGAGTTGCGGGAGCGGACGCGGTGTGCAGAATGGCGCCGCCTGACTCCGGCTGCCGATCCTGAGTCCCGGCAGAGACGAGGGGGTTTGAGCGTTCACGGAGGTGGGGCTGGAAACAAGGTCAGACTAGCGGGAGGCAGAGACGAATGGAAGTTCTCCCTGCATGATAACCGGCACCGTGGGAGGAAGACCAGCGGCCCCGCAAAGACAACGCCCGCCATTTTAATAGCCGCGGTCGGCGGCAGAGGGGGTGCCAGCGGGGGTCTCGTCCCTTATAAATCCCAGAGAAAGTGGGAAACAGCAAAGAGATGGGGGAGTATACCGAGTGAGGCGAGGTGTCCCCCCCCCCCACTGGCGCCTGACCTTAAGATGGCGGCCAGTGTGCATCCGCGGGGAGTGTCGGCACTAAGTTTCCAGGGATATGACTTTTAAAGCGGTGGGGAGACCCTGAAACCCCCGACGACAATACCGAGGGAGAGACAAGTAAACCTACAGTGCAGATAAGCTGGAGTAATGAGGCATGCCTGACCACAAGATGGCCGCCACCGGTTACATCTAGTTCGGGGAGTTACACCTTGGCTGGTCCCTGAGGAGTTCTCAAGGTATTTAATAGCGGGCATCACAAGTGATCATTTTAAAGCGCCGGCTCTAACCTGGTGAGTGCGGATTCCCTTTCTGCCCAGCTGAACTCGGCATTTACTCTGAGAACTTTCCCTTGACAGCGGAGACTTGGCCATTTTGACTGATGCCCGGTGGATCTACCTCGCGAGATATAGGGGAGATGGGATATGGATACCCTCCTTGACAATCACCTACCCAGCCGGTCTTTGGGCAAACTTTCCTGCGTCTCTCTGGACCTTTATTTTCCCTCCTCCCCCTTCACCCTACCCCCTACCCCTCTCCGCTCTACTCTTTCTCCTCTTTCTAGCTACTGACCCTTACCCTCACCCGTCCTTGCTCATAGATCCCACCCTGCCTTATCCACTTGACTTTCTTTGTGAACCTTCCTCGTCAGCTGAGACCTAGCTATTTTGACTGATGCCCGATGGAGCTACCTTGTTTAGCTATAGGGGAGACGGGCTGTGGATTCCCTCCTCGGTCGTCACCTACCCAGTCGGTCTTTGGGCAGACTTCCTCTCGTCTCTCCTGCCTTCTTTTCACCCATCCTCCCCCTTCACATTTCCCCCTCCCCCTCCGCTCTATCCGTCACCTTTCCTTCCTCTTTCAATATGTTGCTTATTTTCTGATGTAAAGTGTAACTTGTTTATTGTGTTGTGTAACCCAATGTAAAGCGCTCTGATACCTCCGGGTCTAGCCAGCGCTATATAAAACTCTCAAAATAAATAAAATAAAATAACTTTATTTTAACAACGCATTTCTAAAAAACAATTAAAAAAAATAACGTTCAACATCTGAACTCACGAATAGAACATAACTACCAAACACCCATCAGACTACCCATTGTTACCCAAACTCGTGGGGAATCAAAAACTGCTGCAAAACTAGTGCAGTGCACAATCTGTGACAAGACCCTCTCTAGAGTGATGAACAAAAAATATTCATGTGGGACGACGTCCATGTTATATAATCTTAAAACCTATCACAGAAAACGGTTACAACGGGCGATCTAGCAATGGGAAACTGGAGGACCATCTACATCAGTGGCAGTAGCAACAATTCCTGGCCAGAAAATCCCTTTAGTGGTGCAAACTACTACAACAGAAATGGCTCTAGAGTTTTCAAGAATGGCCACATATTGCATGGACTGTAGTGTTGTTATAAGTGCTGGAGAGCAGTGTGTTACAGCTGTTCGCAATGCTGCAAAAAATCATACATGCAAATCTTTTTTCCCGTTTTATATTTTTTGCACATTTCTCAGTGCACATTTTTCAAGTTCCTCCTGTTCTAGTTGCCATTTTTGTTACCATAAAAAAGAAAAAAACCATTTTAAAACTTTTCAAAACCACTAAAAACAAAAAACAAAAGAAAAAATCATGTCACCGGGAAATAAAGGAATATCATTTTATAATACACTTTTTAGCTAAAAGAATAAGATGATTACGCCCATTTATCTATCTTGAACATTCTATAAGAGAAGTTCATAGTGAGCAGATTTGCACAATGCACAATATGTCCCAGGACATTGTCAAGGGGTACAAATAAAAAATATTCTTGCAGGACTACGTCCATGCTTTACCATCCAAAAACATACCATAGCAATAGTTTAAAAGCAATAAGAAGGCAACACAAGGCTGAAGGACCCTCAACTTCAGTAGCAGCCGCAACATCACTGGGGCAGAGAGTCCTTTCAGAGGTCCAATCTAATCTTCAAGATTTGGCTCCACAGCTTTGCCGGATGGCATCATACTGCATGGATTGTGGAGATGTAGGGAGTGCTGGAGAGTAGTCCATAACAGCCCTTCGCAATGCTGCAAAGAATCATAAATGTTGATTTTTTTTATTTTTGGCCCTTCATAGTTTTTCTACATAAGCAGGCATTTTATTATCCTACAAAATAGTTATCTAATATCTATGTGTTGTTCATTTTATTATCTTCTAATTTATTTTAACACTACTTACATATAACTTGCCGGATGGACAAGTCAAAGCGTTCCTCTACAAATAAATACACAGCTAACTTTTGCCAGTTATCATTAGTTACTTTTTCACTTTTTAAATACAGGTCAAAAGTCTGTGTTTAAATCTTCTAGTAAGTGCATCAACAACATACACACATACTCTGGTTTTTGAGACCACACTGTGTTAAATTTTGTAATCTCTTTTTCAGAACTATCAACTGTAATATCTGTGTCCTGTTCTACAACTCCTCCTCTTAACAGCTTTTCATTTTCCCTAGAATTCTGTTCAGGACCAAAGAAACAAAACTGTACATCATCACAAACCTTTTCTACGTCTGTCCATAGTACCATGCAAAAGTGCTCTATTAATTTCTCCTAAACATAAAGCAGGAGTTTTCACATAGTACAGCCTCCTAAATAAAGTTCGCATTGGTGAGTGGTGTACAGCTAACATCCTGAAATGATGAAAAGTGCTTTGGCACTCTTTGTTTGATAAACAAGCTAGTCAGTGTCCCTGCAAATGTGTATGCTTTTTAATCTTGCAAGGATCCAGTCTTTGTAAAGTACTTATTTTTTTGTTTTAAACTTCGCCTTTGAAAGATATGTAGACATTTCCTTAATATATTAATGGATTGCTGTCGAATACTACAAACATTACTAAAATTCCATTTCTATACAGGTGCCTGACTCCGCTTTCCTTGTACCTGTTCTCCAATAACTTGTTCTACATTTGTAGGTACATCACCTCTTTCGCTATAGGAGTGCTAATCTTCATTTCATAACATCGTCCTCTGTAATCAATAGCATGAACGAATCTATTATCCTTGAGATAGATTTCTTCATTAGAGAAAGACTCTGTACTAGAAGTATGTATGGAGTCTCCACTAAAAACTGCACAAAAGTTACTTCTATTCACTAATCTTTTTTCTGGTTTTGTCTCCTCATGCACAACACCATTTGTCAACACCATTTCTCAAGAGTCTTCATTCTATCTATAGTCAAAATGATAAGCTTCCTCTTCAAAGCAAAGGCGTTAACTACTCTCTCAACTTATTCTGTCTGTTTCAGTGCCTCTCTCTATCTTCTATACTTTTTCATAGTTCTCTGTAGATTTATAACTACTCTACTATGAAACATCATGGCTCTGATTTCCTTAAACTTTGTTACATTCTGTCCTGTTCTTGGTATATAGATTTTGTCCACTGTTATTCTTTCTCATAGTTTGAATTTTATTTTCATTATTTTGTAATCTTTGGG